>CM059569.1:71714788-72107201 GCA_030386875.1 Morinoia aosen
TCACCTCATTTAAGATGTTCTTGTCAGACTTCTCAATATGTTGATAATCTATATTTCATCTATTATTTCACGTTAAAAGGCTTCACCGATTTATCTCAATGCCATAGCGCGAATTCTTATGATTTATGTCTTCTAACAGTTAATAATTAGTTCAATCACCGAGATCTGATAGCATTGTTATTATTTAGAACCTCTAATATGCTGTATACTTCGTTAGTCGCTTCTTATTTCCACATGTATCATTCCCCTTGCTAATTGAGTTTGAAGACGTCGTCAATATAAAAAATGTGCGTTGCACTCATCTCATTATTCACCTTCTGCTTAACTTGTTATGATATCATGATTATTTACAACGACTAATGACATTGAAAAGTCACAGTATATTTCGATCTTTAATGATATAACGAAAATATAATAAATGAGGCCTTCTGTCTCGATCACCAGCCTTGAGATTCCTGAAACCGAAAAGAAAATGACGATGAATAATACGATCAAAGAATTGCCTCCTGAAAATCGGCCAACGAATAAATGCGACATTAATGAAAATTACGATTGCGGCTTCAATGAGAAACCACGTTCATAACAATGCCATTACGCTACGCTGTTGCTAATGAACAATATAAGGTGCATTAGTGTATTTGAGAACGTACTAAAAAATTGAACTGAGGGAGGAGGAGAATGTTATACAATTTTAGCACGTTGATCATTCAAAACCCATCAGTTTAGGGGAGACGAGTTTAATCTCATTTGTTGTCAAATTTCATCTCCGTTACTACGAGCTCCTCATTTTTTATTGACGATCATCTAATTCAGGCGCAATGGAGTTCAGTGTAAAGACCGTTTCCTCCTGAATCGTGCAAGATAAAAGTCTTCTGAATTCATTCCCACCTTACACTGTGGAAAATGAAAAGAAAAATACACATCGCTCATTTACAAAAATAGGTCATTAATATAGAGCCAGCTTCGAAAAAAAATTTAATGATGAAATTTCCAAGGAAGCCTTTGCGTTCCAATTCAATTAGGTACTGTGACAGTCGTTTTTCTCACAACATTTTTGGTAAAACTGTCTCGTATTTTTCAGTACGGTTTTAATAAGCTCTGAATTGTCTTTAAGTATGTTGACATTAACTGTGATTCGGTCTCGCATACTTTGCAAGTCCGTAAGAGGCGTCTTAGAAACTCGCTCCTTCAACACGCCCACAAGGCAAAAGAGCCACCAAGCATAACATAAGGTTCGGGGCATGTGGGAGGGCTGCCATAGGAGCAGTAACTCTGCAAGTATTGGACTGAAAGTAATCTGTGAGATTGAGTGGGAAAAAATGACACTAGAAAGTGAAAACGACTGACTACATTATTTTTCGTACCTGGATGCATTGGTTATCAATAAAAAATTATCAACCTAATCTTGAATGATTATTTTGTATTGTGATGGAACTCTTACACTTTTAATTACGTATTTATTCCAATATTGGTTTTTCCTTTTGAAATTTAGATGCTTCATTAACTATGATACGGTAGGAATTCGGTAATCTACGGTAGGAATTTGAACAATCAACGTTGACTAAACGTGTAAAAACAACAGTTCCACCAACGTGTCGCATTGTTTAACTCCTTACTTTGCATATAATTCCCTTAAATGCAGTATATATGCATAGCTCTACGTCAGCGATGATAGTCAGTAAGACGAACAGTTTAGAAGTGTAACTCAACTATTACTCGGATACCTCAGTGGAAAGTGGAAACAGAGGGCTTCTCTCATGAGCGAAATGAAGTACTCTCACTTTCAACAGTTTACTAGAGTACTTCGTTTTGCCGGTAGTTCAACGAGTAGTTACCGGGGAGGATATTTCTTTAGAGCTCATGAAATGCTTGACACTGGGGACCGGAAATCAGGCAGTACCTGCCACAGCGATGCAATTAAAATCTAGAGTGAGCGAAATCTTGAATCGCGTTATAAAATTATAATTTACTATGCTTATAATTTACTGTGCAAAAACGTCTGATTCACGTAAAGGTACAAATTCAGGACAATTTTTCATTGCAAACAATCTTATTTATACTTAGTGGTCACTCACCTCTTCCTGAGCAACCTTCCACGGCACTAAGACCGGAATGGAGACCAAGACTCCTATCTCTGAATAAGAGCCGCTGTTAAACTCGAAGATTTCTCCGATCACCAAACGCTGTTTTCCTGTCTGGATTAGTAGAAAATTTGAGTGCGTTAACACAATCGTTAAAATTTGGTCACTTTATTCACAAGTGTATAAAATTCAAAAATAAATTTCAAAAACAAATGCGTCAACTCATGGAAGTTCTAGGGAGAAAGCGATTTTCATCAAGAAGCCATTTGCGCCTCAGCATAAGTTACCTTGCTTACCTTCAGCACTGGAAGCGAAACTTCCGTTACGAAGGTTATTGGCTTCTGTTGTCCATTGATAAAAGCGCGCACTCCTCCGAATAAGGAGATGCAGACATGCACCCACTGCCGAACTGGTACTGTGTAGTTCTTCACGACGTAACTTTTAGAGAAACCCTCATATGTGTAAAGTTCTCTCTGCATGACTGCACAAATATGACAAAAGTAAATAATTCCAATATTTCGAATACCAAGACTTCCAGTCTAGGTAACATTTACCGTTATCTAGGCTAAAGGACTATTGGTGGAACGCCTGTCTAGAGTTTCCAAACGAGTGTTCAATTATTGATTTAGTGGTCAGGTTACACTAATTCAAGAGTTTTCATCTCATGCAAAGATTTACTAGCATTCTCCTCTCACAACGATCCTAGCTCACACTCTTAATGCTTGTATGAACTTATCCGGCGAATTTTGGGCTTCTCTGTCTTTTTTCATTCATCTACGATAAGCTTTATCTATATTTCAGTATTCATTGCTTCCATATCGGGTGCTACGCTAAGCTTACGGCATTTATTTTCTCAGCATGCCCAAACTCCAATACTTCACACTCAACCATATTTAACAATGGTCTACGGTCAACACGTCAGCTTATCTCACAATACAGTACTCCAGTCTACACAATTGAGATAACGTGATATTATTTTATTCTCTCTACCTCATCTAACGACATGCTCACCACCTTTCACTTCTTCATTTGCCAGTGAGTTAAATCCATGCCTATAGTCACTCCAGCCGTGTGTACAAACCTAATAAATCTTCCCTAATAAATGTTTATTTATATCTCTACAACCCACAATAAAAAAATTTCCTGACATTCTATCAAATGACTAGAATAATCACGGTTTCATTTAAATTTTTTACGTATTCATGCTGAGACAATTGGATATCAAAATTTATTTTCATGTCCTCATGACGAAAATTACTTTCTTATTTCACACGCCCTACTTCGTCCATATCAACCCCAATCTTCGTTCCTACTTTCTCGTTTTATCCGCAACGCTCCAAAAATATTGCATAACCAGTCTTGAATTGCAGGTAATAATTTCATGAATATATGGAAGCACATGTCGGTTTGCAATTTTACAAATTTTAACTATGAAAATAAAAGCGAGGAATAAGGCTTTGATACGTAGCATTTTATATTAAAAGCTTTACTGTTGAAATTGAACGTTTGGTCTCAATGAGTCATTCTAAACAATTTGCTCTGAAAAAAATATATACATTGAAAATATCGAAAGTAAATGCAAATTTAAAAGTAAGAAAAATCTAAATACAACTAAACCAAATCTCAAACTACCTGGAAAGGAAAAGCGGATCGGGAGTTAGCCGCTGCTTCCAACCCCGTTGATCTGCGCTGTATGGAACCTTTTTATATTTTACTACGGAAGCCTTTTTCAAATGACTCCCAATCCGCTTCTTCTTTGCAAATAGTTTAGGGATTTGATTTAGTTTTATTTAATTTTTTCTCACTTTACATTTACTTTCGATATTCTCATTGTATATATATTCTTTTAGAACAAATTGTTGAGAATGACTCACTGAGACCAAACGTTCAATTTTAACAGAAAGCTTTTAATTCAAAATGCTACGTATCAAAGCCTTATTCCTCGCTATTATTTTCTTAACTTCATGAATTTTTGTAGTAAAGCTTGCATTTAGCTTTTGCAAAAGCTTTCATTGCTGTAGAAAAAAAATTTTTAACATTTTTATTCACCCTTATGAAACGACTATTTCTTAAAACACTAAAAAAATTTTCACAGAAAAAATTCATTACCCAGTTTAATAAAGGAGTTGTAAGAGCACAAATGAGAAAAAACTATGAGTGAAAAAAAGTAAGACACTTTCAAATAAGAAAAATATTTCTGATATTCAGCTTTCAGAACGGGTGCAAAAATTAATCCTGAAATTTTCTGGTTCTGCTTTTCAAAATAAAAACTGCAATCCACTCGCAACCTTATATAAGTTATCCATTCGTTAGAATTATCTTAACTCCTGGAAATGGATAGATATCATGAAGACAGTCGTGTATTTCTATCTATATGCTATATTTTTTTCTCATAATGATTATTTTCAATGAATTGATTGGTATCCTTTCAACATAAATCAACCAGTGTCCTTTGCTGCTTCAACAATAATGAATGTTCACATGAATGACTCGAAAAGCTAACTTTGTTTTTATTTTAGTTCCAACCTCGATGCGCAGGGAGTCTTGATTTGTGGTTGCCTCAACTCCATCATCCCAGTCAACCTACCCAGCTTCACAAACCTCACACTCACACAAATCAGAGGATACCTAAATACATAAAGATAAAAACTATTGAAGGGCCATGTCTACAAAAACTGCAGGATCTTTTCCAGATAAGCCCCGCCACTAATGCAACACATAAGTTCACCCACCTGTAACTTTCAAAATAATGCACCTATTGACTTCAAACTGCTTTCAAACGAAAGAACATTTCAATCTTATGTGACAGAGTAATTTGAAGTCGATAGGTACATTATTTCGAAAGTTACAAGTGGTGAACTTCTGTGTTGCATCAGTGGAGGGGCTTATCTGGAAAAGATCCAAACTGCATATATAAGAAACGAAAAAAGTACAAATCCCGGTGAGCAGGCTTTGACTAACATGACATTGTTCCTGATGAGTTCAGAGACAAGAAAATTATGTGGTCGCCGATCATAAGAAGCAACTTGAAGTGACAGCAAATGGAATAGCTGGTGGTGGCTGGTGGCAGGGAGACAACCGTCGACATCTGGGTAAAGTCATGGTCGGGGTTCTTCGTTTCGTCTTCACCAAAGGAAATCCCAACTTGACCTGCGTGGAAGAGACTGACAGCCTGATGTATGGAGCAACAAGGTACTTTGCTTTTATTTTCTTTACAATAAATACCATAGAATTACACATGCGATTTTTGAACAATATCTCAATACCACGCTGTACAGACACAGTTTCGAGGTTAGAACGAATAGTGCTGGTTTCAGTTTTTTTGAACTCTTTATTGGTCAATCTTGCCATATTACCTAAGAACGAGAACGCTTCCCACAGTGATACACAGCCTACGTGGTAACTGTTTATATCTCTCGAACTGATAATGTACGTCCTACTACCTGAACGCTTATTGATAAATTAGAAAACTCCATTATTTATCTTTATTGTATATTTTTATTAATAAGGATTTCAATGGCTTGATCCAAGTTTACATGATTTTTTATCAAAGGAATATTCTGTGTCTTTTCATGGTTTATTGAAGTTTTCTTATGCAGTGGATGATTCTACAAACAAATTTTAGCCACATCGTTATCTTAGAAGTTGGTAAATAACAATGCCATTTATGCAATTTTCTGTAATGAAATTGTTCTGAAATTTCTAAAATAGTTACAGCTCATAATATTGAAAACCGAGATTCCTATTTCAAACCGTAAACTGCAAATTTTCTTCAAATTCCAACTCTCAAACTTGCTCTTAATGAATTTCAATTGTACTCATAGCTTGTTCGGTAGCATTCAGTTTTTCTTTGTCGTTTGTATGGAACTTCGTTTTTAGTCCAGTCTTCGTATAGCTTAGCTTAGTTCAGTTTTATGCCCAACTATCTCACGGTTGTACCTAAGGCTTGAAATGACGAGCGGCGCTGATGCAGTTTGTACGTTTAAAGGAACTTCACGACTCGTAATAATGGCTCTTTCAGGTGTCATTTTAACGTTTTTTTGTTTATTAAATATTAAATAAGAAATTGCATGGGCTACAGCTCTTTTACAAATGACTCCTGAACAAGTTATCTCTACCAAGTTCTTCGGTCGCTTCTCCAGCACCTTCTATGGCCATTTTAATACTGAAAAATTAACCCTTCTAAACTAGTAGCTTCTTGATGTGAAGAGGCTACAAGGCATTATTAGAATAGAGAGGAAGACCTCATTACTGTGCTTCTTGGAAATCATTGACGAAAGACAATATATTGCATTAATTGTTCACAGGAGCTCGATTAAACATATTTTTTAGGTTTTTCACTCGTTTTCAATAATGTTGTAATGAGATTATGTTCAAAATTTATTCCTAGATTACGATTACGATTTAATGTAGTTGACATTTTTCAGAAATTTACTACAAATTTAGGAGCTCATAGAATTAGCTAAATGTTTACACTTTTGATATTACAGCTAGAATGTTGTAGACAGCTAAAAATAATTCACACATGTATATTTGCAGCATTGTTAGATTTTGTGCTCGCTACGCACAAACATTGAGGTTCACACGTGTAAATTTCCCAGCTCGTTTCTCCTCTGCATGTCTCAGGACTATTGCCTTCCTGTGAAGGACGTCGGGAACACTGCGTGTGTCAGTGCAGATCCGTGCATTGACCTGACACAATTCAGCATGAAGAGATTTCATATGATTTTCTAACACATATTCATCGGTTCTAGACTTCTTTGAGTAGATCATGATTATTCTCAGACCTCTCTCTGATCATCAACAATGACACACTTGACGAAACAGATATAAATAGTCGAAGACTCGTCCAACTCACCTTGACCATGAGTGACTTTGACCAGGATGAACAGCGTGGTCACCGCCCTCAGCCTCGCGGCTTTCCAGCGGCGCATCCCTGGACTGCGAGTCTCGAGATCTATAGATTAGTTTTTTTACTCTGCCTTTCCCCTTCTGTCTTGAAAAACATTCCATTTAGAAAACGTGTTTACTTAATAAACTTAAAGATTATCAAAATACTTTATAATAGGATATTAGGTAGCTCAGGAAGATTTATGCTCAAGGCGCGTCGACATAATACGCTGTTCACAAAACTTAAGAATCCCAAGAACAGAGCACGTTATCTTTAACTAATTTGAATGATAATTTTTACAAATAAAACTTATGAAATTGATTAACATATTGAGAAACATTGAAATACAATTGAGACGTTCCCGTTGGGCAAATCTCTCAAGACTACTCTAACCTTAAGATTAGTCTTAAGATTAGTATTATAATCTAGTCTTCTCTCTTCACGTTTTCGTCGATTTTGTACAGCTATAGCATAAGTACGACGCGGGCGTAAATTTCTCTACGATGCGGCGGCATGCGGGAGACTTATTATTTAGGTTCTAAACTATATTTTCGAGCTCAGCATCATTACTGATTCTACTGAAACTTTGTAGATCTGCTGGTTGTGAGCACGATTGCATTATTTTACTAAATAGTGAAAAATTTTCACAAGGTTTTAACGCTACTTGGACGATGTGCAATTGTAAACATGAAAATCCTAATTTAACTATTAGTTTTAATTTCCATTTGCAGAAGAATAAATTTAATTGGTAGAGCCAATAATATTTCCGAGAAGAACGGACTCGACCGTCGGGCAAGAGGAATAGTCAGGTGGCCTTCACATGTCTCTCCAGATCCGCATCCAAATATTTTGTTAAAGTGTTGACTTTGTGGCGTATGCCAGATTCGCAAAGCTGACAAGTGAGCAATCAGCTCATTATTGCTTATTTGAGTATGATCGCTTAGTGAAAAGTTATTGCTGCTGAATCGATTAGTAAGATTTTCAAGTTTCGTATTGCATGTATATTCAATACTCAAGATAAATAACTGGGGGTACAGTCATGTAAAGTTCGCACTCGCTTGTGCCTGATACTGACAGCACGTGATGCCAAATTTCTAGATTGGGATGACGAATGCTGTCACTCTATAACAAGCGCGTACATAGCGAGGCGTTGATGAGAAGCGACACAGAGTGTAAAGAACGTGAGAGTGTAAGCAAGAAACTCGTATTAGGATGAGAATCTTTACAATAATTGTTAATTTTTAAAAATGAGGTTGGTTAGAGCGTCAAATTACACAACAGCGTTTCATAAAAGGAAGTATAGAGCAAGTTAAGTCATAGATGCGGACCGCTAAAGACATGGTCCTAGAAGTGAAAATTATGATAATTTCTAATATTAGCATTTGCGTGCAGGTGTGACTGATAGTCAGTCACCTCTAAAACGTCTCATCGAACGAAATACGACGATTTAATTTAGAAATCCCCTTTAGACACTATTGATGAGGGCCGTTCCAAAATTAAGTAGAATACATTTGTAATTCTTCGTGGTAGGCTATAAAAATCAAGGGAATCGTACCGACGTATTACTTAGGTATAGTGGCAACATTAAGTTGTTACGCGTCTTCATTCCACCGTGTCCTAAGCCGCGGAGGCTCCCCTCGCTCATATGTCCAAAAAGTGCGACTGAAATTCACCGCAAATTTTGCTGTGCGTACGGTACAGACGTTATGTCAAGGCCAATGGTTTCTTTTTACTGTCAATCCTTCACTGAAGAGAGAGCAACGAAGCTGCCAGCCCTCCACTCCTCGCACTTCGAATGTTGTCGTCGAAGTCCGACAGGCGAAGCACTCCGATTGATGCCTCATGCTAGATGAAATTCTTTCTCAACGTCCTCTGAATAAGCTTTGTAATAGTTTAGTCGCACTTTAAATTTTTTCCGTGAAAAATTAAGTAATTACATGAACTTAGCTTTCGGCGGTAGGAGCTATAGAGATTTGTTCATGGTTGCTGTCGCGCAACTCTCCGACGCTCCGAGCGGGAAAACGCCCATGGAAAGCGCATAGAAATTTTACAGCATTGCCACTGCACGCAGACAAAAATGCTCTGTGACTCCCGTATTTTTTCCATGTATCACGCTGGCTAAGAAAAACTGTTACTCAATTTTGAGGCAACCCTCGTACGTAAATCCTGAATGCTCTGTTCGATTCCACAACGAGTTCTCAACTCCACTAGCGTGGCTCTTGACCACGGTATACCGTGCTCTTGATTCAGCAAGTGCCTTTCGTTAAGAGAATAAAAAAAATTGTGTGACGTTATACCACCATTTGAATCAAGCTATGGAACCACTTATGTTTTAAACTGTGTTTTACCTACTCGCAGTGAACACCATAATCAGTTGCAAATCATTAACAAATGTATCCACCTCTAAAAACAGCCCAACTAGAACATGATTATCGATATATTACATATATTGGATGTGATGACATAATTTTTACGCTGTAGAGTATCGGCTCCAAAGATAGGCTCTGTAACACTGAGCTAAATAGACCCTGTAGTTAGCGACCGGAAATGTTCCCTTGAAAAAATTCGCAAATTTTTATAATTAATAAGGATACATCATCAATGAAACACTAGTTACCGGTCCAAATTGATAATCTGTACATATTTTAAGCCCATGGAAATTCGCAGCTTTCTCTCTGTCGGTAGAACAAATTAAAATTTTCATCTATTCCAATTTCAACGTTTTTGTTGGAATTAAAATTGTTTTCCATGTCTGAGAAAGATTTAAGGAAATTGTGGCGACGGCTTAACTAAATTCTCTCTCAATCTATGAGGATACCGTCTTATCATCTCACTCTTTAACTGTTTTAACTTGGCTTACACAGAACATATCTCCATGAAAATTTTTAGTTGTGTTTTAGTCTGGAGCATGCTGCTATCTACTTTAATTCAGAACAAATAGGAAGAGGTGAGGATAGAAACGGCGGAAATACGGGGTAAACAACGCTCCGGATGGAGTCCATGTTTGAGCGACGCTGCTGAACTCAATCAGTCAAGTCACGAGAAATTTGGGATCTGATATTTATACCTGAAGAAAACTGAACGAAAGTTTTTCTATATTAGTGTACTTGTGTTCTATATGGATTGTGAGAAAAGAGTAAAATAGGGCAAAGAATTTTCTGGATATTTAAAATGCATTTGAAATCTCCCTTAGAAATTAATTCCCTGACTGATTATGATGACTAAAAACATTTAGAGCGGGAGGATTATGGTGAAATAATTTTCTCTGCTCGCAAAAAATTCTTAAGGAGAGATGTATCTAGGGCGACAAATTTAATGAGATCCAGTCACCCGGTGACCAGAATCCGGGAGAGCGGACGACGTTCTGCCGTCAACCGCACCAGCTCGCGTTCTTTTCAAGTCTGTGTCAGAAATCAGACAGCCCATTGTAAGAAAATAATTTCAGGCAAAATTTAGCAATTTAGTGCTCAAAGCCCTAGGAAGAGCTCTGTATTACGCTCTGTGCAACGTCAGTATGTTAGGTATCATTTGACGTACTTAATCTTTGTCAACCAAGCACCAAACGCAATTTTGATGCAATTCCTTGATATCGGATTCCCGTTAATTTGCTGACACGAAGCAGCACATCACTTTTATGGTCGGATGAAAATAAAATGTTTCTGCCGCGCCGACAACGATCAGCGGTGAAGACATTGACGAGAACACGAAAATATTTGCTACAAGATTGTTAGGCAATATTGTAGTCGTCTTGAGACCTGCCAGCCACGGCGAACCATGTTGACACCGTTAACGCTGCTGGATTACTTCGCTTCCTTTCCATATTTTATTCTGATTGATGAGTCTCTAAGTTGCGTAGTGTCTTGGGCCATGATAACACTTTGTAACTTCCGCTTTGTCACGATCAAAACTTTTCAAGAAATTTCACCGGTTGTTTACCCGGCGCATATGGAATCATTGTCTTGGTCTTGCGTCAACCGTCGGAATCAGTCATAGAACGAGTGGTCCTTCAACATATTAAAATATATACCAGCACACGTACGCATTGAAATCAAAATTAGTTTAGAAATGAAGATGAAGTTACAAAACGCTTCATATTTTTGAAACTAGAAATATTTGCTTTCCTTAGAAATTACTGGGCAGTTGAGTTTAAGATTTGAAATGACCTGGTACAAATTGTATAACAGAAATGTAATGATAGAAAACGAAGGTAATCTGACAGTTAATGACTTTGTTGATAAATAACAAGGATTGTTTATTTTTTTCCCTGTTTTATGTTTATTACCAGTATTTCAATACGAAAACATAAGTTCAACACTTCACAACATAAGTTCAAAATCAAATCTATATATAATGAAATAAAAAATTAAAGTCAAATTACATATATGTATATATATATGCGAGGGTAGTTCAAAAAACACGCGCAATGCTCCCAAGAGCCGAGTGCCAACGAGACTCTGAAGGAGTTGTGCTTGCAGACATTTTAGAATGTAGAAAACTGTCAAACAAGCCTATTATGTAGCAGTTTTGAGGAAATTAAGAGCAGAATTAGCTAAAAAGCGTCCAGGAGAGATCCATCGTGGATTTTTTTTCAATCACGACAACGCCCCAGCGCATTCTTCACGCGTTACAAACGAAGTTTTGAGAGAATTTCGATGGGAATTGCTGCCACTCCACCTTACAGCCGAGACCTAGCCCCATCTGACTTTCTATCCACAGAACTCAAAGAACAGTTCATGTTCATCCCTACAGTTGTTGTATTACTTCCTTTGTAAAATTCATACAGCATGCAATGACACATAGGATTCACTTTAAAACTTTTCTCTTCCATGGGCTATAGATGCTTTTAAAATCTTAATTGGTGTAGATTCAATTAAATGCAAAATTTAACTGAATGTCTGACGGCTGATCTGACCTTAAAAACAGCTATTTTAATTAATTCTTATGTTTAAAAGTTTGGTTAAAGAGAAGATGACCAAACTTTACGGTACCCCTTGTGAATTAGGTTTAATCCCAATTCAAGAAAGGTTTCTCACTCATAGTGCCTATTGTGTGTTGTCCTCTTCATATCTCCCACGGGATACACAAGACTCATGTATACCGTGATATCTCCCTCGAAGCAATCCTGAAGGTATACAATTTCTAATGCTAGGTATAACTAACGAAAAATACAATCGGTGAAATTGTTTTCATGAGCTACTGCTCATCTGACATTAGGCAAAAATGAACTCTAGTATCAAGCGCCGTACTGTGGAACCCCGTGGAGTAAAAATTTCGCAATGAATGAAAGAATTCAATGGCAAAATAGCATTTCATTCTGCTAGTGATACGAAACAATGTAAAATTGCTTCTAATGTCAACCTCACAGTCTAAGACGCAAATTAATTTGAATCTGCCCATTTTACTTTCAACCTCAATCCCTCATTTCCCGAGTTCTTATGTTCGAAAGCTCATATTTCAATATGGGAGTGTACTAACTAGAGTGTTTGTTTTCAACAATGCATCACATCGATTATGTTTTCTTGATCACTTGTAATAAAATGCATTGTCAAAATCAGACCAACGCAACGAAGGAAACGCATTTTACCCCGTTTTTCTACCAACCATTTGTTTCAACAATTAACATGCATGAGTATTACGGTTCACCTGTTTGAATATAAGTCAGGGTCTAAATTTTAAGATATTTGAAAGCGTTTTTCGCTCATTAAAAAATTTGAAAATGCGACCTAATTCATTGGCAAGTTTTACTTTCTTAGGCCCGTGAGTGCATTGAGACAGAACTATTTTCTCAAACACTCTCGCCCCAACGAGAGTGCTTTCAACTATGTGTTGCGAGGATTATTTGCATTTTTGAAACAAAATTAATTAACGCAAAGAAAGAAAGGATGTTAATGTGAAGGTATTTTAGCATTTTTCCCCTTTTTTCATTCATATTTAAACATTTTAAAAGGCCACTGTTTCGACGTACGTAACAATTTTACAGAACATCATTGTTTCATTTTCTTATTCTAGTCTTAAATTATTCTTGTTACTTGTCTGGCAGTTTTTGCTTTCTCACGCTCGTGAGAAAATTATGACAACACTATTTTAGGTAGTTAACTTTTTGTGCTGTTCCAGCTATGTTGAAAATGTTACGGCTAGCATTGAACAACAATCCTTTTCATGTATTTGACTCCAGTGAACTCTTTTGTGCCAGTATTATTAGCGTAAGTAGGGAATATCATAAATTTTTGTGCTGGTGAATATTTTATTCTCTCCGAGCTCATCATTTGGCACACTAGTTGATGCGTTTTAGAGTGAAAAATTGTACCAAGTCTCGAACGATGACCTCGTAGTTCTAGACGCAAAATAAATCAAATCTGACCATTTTACTTTTAACATCAATCCCTCATGCTCGTACCGCTAGTTCCTATGTTCGTATGCTCATATTTCAATATATGTTTGCACTAACAAGAGGGTTTTCAGCAATGCGTCACATGGATTATATTTTCTTAGTTACTCGTATTTAAATGCATTACCAAAATCAGACTACCGCAACGAAGGGAACGCATTTTTTCGTGCTTTTCTCCGAATCGTTTATTTCGACTATTAACATGGGTATTACGATAACCATGTATGATGAGCAATTGAGGATCTCCATGTTAAGGTATTTGAATGCGATTTTCGCTTTTATTTCAATATAAGTGAGGACTAACAAAAGTATTTTTCAACTAAGCTTTACGAGGATTATGTTTTCTTAGTTACTTTATTTAAATGCACTGTCAAAATCAAATTACGCAACGAAGAGAACTCATTTTTTTGTGCTTTTCTGTCAAATACTTTGTTTTCTTGTTTCCACATTTTACATGGATATTACGATACCAATGTGTGGTAAATGTTAAGGACTTGACCATAATCGATTTTCCACTTTTGGATCCTAAACCTAGTTAATTATGTGTAAATGAACAATTTTTCTTCTATGCACTTTCCGTCTGAAATAATTATTTAACGAGTTATAGGAATGAATTACTTACGGCAACTGTAGTGTTTGGAGCGGGAAGTAATTAAGTATTAAACTTTGAAGTTGCCTCTTGCAGCAATAATAACAGAAGCTAACATCGTATTACAAACGTAAAGAGGTTGGGTCGTGAGGGGTAGCCACAGTTCTTCTAGTGAAAATTATAAATAAAGGTTGTAACCGACCCATTACATCAAATGATCGAGTGTGTGCAAGCGCGCACCGCTGCTTCGACGTAGCTGGCAGCCTTGAGATGACCGCAGGTCCGTAACTTCAACCCCGGTATATCGTGAGTTTGACGTATCTGGGAACATTCGAATTAAGTCTTTCGCCTCGACAATATAACTCGTCATTTCATTAACTATGTGGTCAATATTTACTTTAGGTGCGGCAAACGACCACCATGGGCGCCGCCATCTTGGATTCGATGTAAACAAGATTGCGGTCGTCACCCTAATGGGTGGGTTAGAAGCTTTATTTATAATTTTCACTATAAGAACTGTGGCTAACCCTCACGACCCAACCTCTTTACGTTTGTAATAGGGGGTTAACTACCCTTATTAACTAAATAACGGCGCCGGCGCGCGTGCGCCGGCGCCAACTTCAAAGTACAATTATTAAAAAATAACGCATCAGCAAGCAGCATGTCATTCTTGTAAAAGGTTATTAAATGTGTTCCTTTATTGATTATTTGCCCCCAAATTATTAATTTCCCTGCCGCACATAAAATAAATATTGTCCATCTATGATTATGTGTTATGCTTCTCCGCATAACTGTGTAAGGAATATCGCTAAGGATCTGGATAATCGTTGTCTGGCCTACAACATAATCCTAAATGATTCTAAAAGACCAAATATTAAGTCTGATTTCTGCGAGAAAGCATCACATCGTTGAACTCTAGAACAGTCGATTCGTCGGGAACGATGTTCGGACGCCGAGGAAACACGTAACGAACAAACACGCCAAAGGGAGATGCCAAGGACCTCAACGAGTGTCTTCTTTGCTTTAATTCATAATGTTCAACATTGTTGTGTGGGGATTTTTCTATAGTAATAAGTGTAAGGTTAATGATGTATATTTTCTATTCGATAGTGGGGATATATTGCGTCCATATTGGTAACCTTGCGAGATCGTTATTTGAAGTTGGCATCTCAAACAAAGCCGAACGCGGTTGTCTGAGGAAGCGAGGGTCAGTCAGGACAAGGGCACCACCGTGAGCAGTTATACGAGATCATTCACCTTCCTTGGCCCAGATGGGCCGAGGCTTGCCTCTTAAATTCACTACCTAAAAGTCATCCTAGAACATCTGTGCCCTCATTCGCTTGAAAGTGATTTACATCAAGTCACTCAACTACAGTGCCAATATAACGTAAATTATCGATGTCAATCTAGACTGCTAACTGTCTATCAACCCTCAACCAAATATGGCGGTTGCGCTCCAGTGCGCCGGCAAGGCAACGCCCGGACTGCCAACCCTGATCTCCAAGCCTCAGATAAGTCTCTTTCTGATGTTATGTCGATCTGAGTTTCTCTCTCACACTTCTGGGTATGATAGGTCGCGAGTGCGTAAATCGCGTACGTTCAAATAGGTTGCGCTTGTTCAATAACTAATTCTCGGTATTTTCTTTTGTTCAATAGTGAATTCCTTTAATGTTTTCGGTGTTTTTTATACCCTTCAGATAGACAGGAAGAGATGAGATGGAGGATTTAGAAAGAAAATGATGATGTTTGAAGCCATGAAACACGGCTAAAATGCACGATTAATTTATGGCCTTACGCCCGCTCTTAACGCTTACCGAAGTTTGAATTAAATGTTTATTCAGATAAAACCTGAATTGGTGGCAGTTACCTTGAAATATAAATGTAGAAAATATATGGAAAGTGACAAATAATCTTAATGTCACGACGGATAATATCATGAGAAAAGAATAAATGAGGAGCCACGACAATAATGTGATATCGATGAAAAAAATACAAGAAACCATCACATTTATGCATAGTAGAATTTCAATTGATTTATAATTTTCACTAAAAGAACTGTGGCTACCCCCTAAACGACCCAACCTCTTTACGTTTGTAATAAAGTGTTTGCTTCCCTTATTCATTTTTCCCCGCCTAAAACACTGGAATTCCGGTAACTCATTTACCGCTATAACTTGTAAATACTCATTTCAGACGGAAAGTGCATAGAAGAAAATTTGCTTATTTTGATCTCATCAACAATATTTAGGCATCCAAAAGTGGAAAATCGATTATGGTCAAGTCCTCAACATTTACCCAATGTGTAATTATCAATTAAGGATGTTAATGTTAAGATATTTTAAAAAACAATGTCCAACATATCATGTTTGAAGTTTTTGGAAATGAACTGTTTTTCTTTCTTTTTCTATTTTGTCTCGAGAAAGAAAGAAAGCCCGTTTTTTCCAAAATAGTTAATACATGAAATCATTACACGTCTATCAGTTTATCACCTTAATAATGAGAAATCTTTAACCCTAAGGTGATTTACTGATAGACAAACCAAACGAGAAGTACAACAGCCATGTCAGATTATGCTATTGAGAGAAGAAATAAAAATGTATTCTCTTGGTTATTTTAGCCAAGACAAGATGACTGAAAGCTTATAAATGCATACTTATAACGCTACTGGAGAATGCCTGTGAGGTTCTTCACTATAAGTTGAAACGAAAGAAGAAAAGACATGAAAAACTCTGCTGAAACAGACAGAAATACTGTAATAAATGATTTTCAAGTAGTGAGAAAAGGTTAGCCAAAAGTAATTTATAAAAAACACAGCACAACACGCTTATCCAAATCAAATAAGTAAACATGCACGCAAGAATGAATTTCAGAACTGGTTCATCATACGGTAAGTAGTAAGATGATATGTTTATGAATCCTTTGTTCTTATTTTTCCGCTCAGATTACTCTTAGATTACAATTTACATTTTGGGATACAGAAACGTGCGACGCTCTCTGGAGTAGCGATGTATTTTACAAAAAAAAAGTGTATTAATTTTATTTACTGAAATATCAAGTTCTTTGCGATTAAAAGTTCAGTGCTTACTCGCCACAGCTCGTTCAGTGAATGCAATTGTCGTGACTTTCAGTTTTTTCCGCAAAAAATCAAACGCTTCTTTCTGCTACATCAAATGACAACTGTATTGTTCAGTGAAGTCGGAAGAAAAAATTAAATAAGATTTGGTTGGCCTCGCAGTGGCCGAGTGTATAGAGCGCTTGCGTTCTATGCTTCATGCCCAGGTTCGATCCCTGTGAGCGGCAGTTGGCGTGAATAAGCTTTACTAAATAAGATTTAGTAAATGCAAAAACGAGCTAGTTTCTAATTATCTGACAGAATATTCAAAAACTCAAGTTACAGTCTAATAACAACAAAAAACATTTCAGGTTTCTCAGTTTTTCAGCATTCCATAAAATACTATCCAGACATGGGTGCATGAGACAAAATAGAAACGGGAGAAAGAAAACGAAATAAAACAGTTTATTTTCCATAAAGTTGATAGATGAAATGCATAATATTTGGTTTTAAAACATTTTAACATTTAGATCCTTAGTGGATATTTACACATGGGTGTCGTGATAACCATATCAATTCTGAAAAATCTATGATTGAGAAAAGCATGAAAAAATGTTTTCAAGTATTTACATTAGGATCCTTGGTTCGTATCCACACATGGGTATCGTAATACCCAGGGCAATTGTTGCAACGAAGGATTAAAAGAAAAAACGATAAAATGCGTTCCCTTCGTTGCATTAATCTGATTTTGACAATGCAAATAAATGCAAGTAACTTAGAAACCGTAATCCTTGTGACGCATTGTTGAAAACACTCATTAGTGCGAAATTATATTGAAATATGAGCATGGGAAATAGTGATAAATGTTGAGAAAAATGTAATTGTACGAATTTTTCTGGAGAATTAAAAAAAATTGGATGTTGAGAAAAAGGTAATTGTACGAATTTTTTGAAGAATTAGAAAAATTCAATTCTGTGATCTTTGAGAACTCAGCGAAATATTTCACTAGATTGTTTTAGGTTGTCCCCGTGTCTTTATAACTAAATGGTGCGTTGATAAATTGTGTTTGTCGTGCATCTTTATAGGATAATTGTATCAATCTAGGAGCATTCATTTGTATCCCAGTACGCTTAAAAGCGCACTCCAGCCGTACAGAGGGTATCGTCAACGTGTTAAATGTGTATGCTCGAATGTTTGTGTCCAACATAGGCCATGTATCGTGTGAGGGGCCTATTTTTTGCTGAGCGGGAATTTTGTAATCAATAGCTTGAGAGCCTGAACAAAGGTTCGGTGTGCGACCGCAGGGAAGAAAATTTATTACTAACCAAAAGAATTTTAGAGACAGTTCTGGACAAGAAAGCCTACGTTGCGGGTTTTAGAGCAATAAACACTCACAGCGAGGGATGACATTGACGTATGGGCTCCACTTGAGGCGTTCAAAGGGCGTTCGTTACTCAGAAACGGCTGGACTGGGAAAATCTCAAAATGATTCAGACGAGAGGGCAGAGTTTGCTACGTTCTCGACAAGAAGGACTTACGCCAATGAGGGACAGTTATACCATTGGAGAGAAAATTCGAGGTGGAGAACCGCCAATAATACAGCGAAACGACATACTGGAGGGGTTTTCCACAAGCTCGTCCGAATTTTCGAAGAGCGCGGTTGGCTGTAGGGAAAAGAGAGGGCAGCCCGCAAGCGCACTCAGATGCAGATTATAGAGTCAGTTCAGTCTTGCGCCGAGAACCGTCGGAAAGAGTACGTGTTACAAATAGGAGGTGGTGAAAATGAAGTGATACTAAACAAATATTACACTCTGGAAAAACGTGAATACGCGTGGCATTATATATAGATTTGACATATATGAAAAGTAGTACTTATCAAAATGTACTTTTCAATGGATTAAAATTTTTTTGTCCACTATTTTCAGAGGGAAATAAAACATCCCACCAGACCAAGTTGGTCATACAGGGAAGATAAAGTTCAACATAAACGGTACCGGGAAGGGTAAGCGGCATTTATTTTGGCTCAGAAGAGAGGCAGTTTTCTTTGAAGAAAATACATCATTTGAAATAAATGGGATAAGAAATTTAATGTCATGCATTGAAGTGAAAAATTGAAATGCTGGTGAGAGATAATCTGCAAGAGTAGAAGTAACGGGTTGTAAATATTTGTCGAGCAGGTGGGAGGTTGTGTATTGCTGATTACACTTTTACATGAAGGAATGACCCAAGCTGCGAGCACCGACGACAATAAACATTTGCCAGTCTGTGTATAACTCAGAAATTCGAACTGAAGCAGTACGTGAGCGAATGAATCTGTGAGCTGAAGCTGAAATCCTTCTGTCCCGTTGTTGTGCGCAATGACAGGCATTATCTGTAATGTGTTTCGGTGTTAGTAACGTAGGAGCAATTTGGCCGGCCAATTAGCCAGGGTGTCACTTGTATAATTCACCGTTCCAGTAATTTGGCAATAATGTGTTTGGAGTAGGGTGCGTTAATCATAAAATCTTTCAGAAAACTCATTTGGAGTTTTATAAACCTGTAACGCCAGCACCATATTTCGCCGAGGCAGATGCAAACAGAAAAGGCGTTGCGTAAGTGAGGTATCTTCGCGCTTGGTGAGTACCGTACTAGTTTTAGTATATTCTGGGTAAATATCAATTAATTGTGCACTTTGGTGTTCCCATATATTTTCTTGTGTCTTTCCTAGGGTGTTTATTACTGTTGTGGAGATGTGCCAATTCCTCTATGCCGAGAACCTGATTCCTTTATTAATGCAAATTAATAAAGGGCAGGACCCAAGTCTCGTGACAGCTCAATTTGGTAAAGATCAACCCGATCGTTTTGTGAATTTGTGAGTGTAACAGTTATATTGTATTTTTTTGCTTGTGTTTTTTCATGTGCAAATCGTGGAGAAATTCAGTGGGTGTCCATAACTCATAAAGTGATATAATATTCGGAGATCGCGCTGTTCCAATAAGCTATAAATTTTCCTGTGTTTCTGTGTGAGAAGCCAATTAAGGGTACTCCCATATAGCTTAAAGAAATTGAAAGTGTTCATAAGGTAACAAAATTCAGCTGAGAAAATTCTGGTGTGTTTGTACTATTAATGCAGAGTGATAGTAAATTTTCGCAGTGAGTAGGTTTGAAAACGTATTTAGTGAGCTGCATGAGCGACGAGTGATTATTAGCGGAGTCGTGGAAATTTGAAATTTGAAGAAAATCGACACCATGCCTGCTAGAGGAAGAAGAAATAATGCTCGTGGAAATGAACCAGCGGGGGCACCTCAGCCCGAAGAAAATATCAATATGACAGAAGTGCTCAGCTGCGTGGAAGCCATAGCGTATAAAATCAGGAAAGGGGATGATGTTGGGGAGTATTTAACACGGCTAAAATTCATAGCCGGTCATTTAAACCACAGCGATCGAATGCGAGCCTTCTTCCTCTCACTAGGTCAAGAAAGGTCAAAGTGTGTAACCAAGTGAGAGATACGCTAACAAACCTGCGAGATGCGGAGGAATGGCTGCGTCTGTACGCAAACCAGGTAGAGCACCATACACAGGCGCTGTTTGAGATGTTTACAAAAAAAAACAGACCAACCGAGAAGGGGTAACTGAATACGTTACCCGAGTTGAAGCGCTATACAAAGCGAAGTACCCAGAACATCTGGAGCTAGTACTCGTTGATATAATTTGGCTGGGATTGAGGGCAGATATTACGAGAATGTTTCGAAGTGATGTACGGCCTACCACAGTACAAGAGTTGAGGGACATGGCAGTGGAGGTGGAGAATCGACGGGTGCTGCCAGTGCCAGGACAAACTACGGAGATCCGGGAGCCTGAGAGAGAGAGAGACCTCATCAGGGCGAAAGAAGACCCCAGCAGGAGGTTGCACGTGTAGGCCACACAATGCGGCACTCTCCTTATCCACAAAGAGGCAATAAAGAAGCACCACACTGGAGTGGAATGGGCAGACAGACGCGGAACTCTCCATATCAACGAAGAGGACATGACGAAGCGCCAAACTGGAGAGGAGGCGGCAGACTGAGGAGCCATTATCACCAAAGTTACCACGTAAGAGCGCCAGAGCAATATCAAGAAGTGCCACCTGCACCTACCGTGGACTTAAGGGGAGCGTCCCCCATACGAATTTTTTTTTATTGAACCTAGAGCAATGAAATTTGGTATACAGATAGGAAATGCAATTTGGAATCGTTTGTCTTCTATGAAAATATGCGATTTTCTTCAAAGAAAATTTTATATTCGTAGAAAACAGAGTTTGAGGAGGGGGGTTTCAAAATGCATCTCCTCCTACAGTTTTCAAGTTACAGTGATGATTTTTATGTCATTAGATTAGGAATATCGTGGACATTACAGGATGTACGCGCAACCCCCATCCATGCGTACCGGAGCCTTTATAAGCACTAGACAACTTAGTCCTGGTGCTATCGTTCTCGTCACCTCCATCAAGTGAACACCTAAGAAAACGTCTCCGTGTTTCCTTACAACGACCAAGGCCGCACCTCTAGCGGCACATATGGTGGCCAGTTTCGGTCTAACCTACGACGTTGTGAAGAAGTTATAATAAAGTTAGAAGAAGATTACTACGAGATTCAAAACCTACGAGAAATCCCTACTACGAAGATTTTTGAAATTCAGCAAGAGTCAAGAAAAGAAGAGAAAATTGTTAAATCGCGCAAATGAATGGCGGCAACATCAATACGAGTCTTCGACAAATACTTCCGTCTGTACTCAACATCAGCTTCAAGATCCCGTACACAGCATTGGTAGAGACCTCTGTCCAATTTTCAGCGTGGATAAATACCTGCTACCCCTTCAGCACCAAAGTACTCATCTTTGAATCAGGAGAAGACATAGAAGTAGTACTACAACTACAGTTTGGATCGACACCCTACAACGAGTGAGCTACAACGACTACTACGTCTACAGGGACGAGCGACTTCACTTCCTCCCCTCATCCCAGTGTACGTCTACAGTGGCGAGCGACTACACAACTTCCTTCATTCACCCAGTGGAAGCTAAGTAAATAATAGCTTGCACTGAATTAACAGATAGTTTATCCGCCTTACCGCAGCAGCGCGATTGCTAGACAGCACAGGCAGACAGGGTAACATTTTTTTTGTAAGTAGTTTTTCTTGCTATGCGAGAAGCAGATTATTTTTTTACATCAGCTGAAGGCAATGCGCAGTGCATAGACAGCTTGCGTCAGGCAAAACAAACAGAGTAGCAAAAGCAGTGAAGCCGCAGTAGCAAATTGAACTTGTGCAAGATAGCTATAGCGTTCAGAAGTGAGTGACAAAAATTTTTTATGAGTGCTTTATTTCATAAATTGCGTGTTTATTGAAGTGATTTTTAGGGTGTGTAATATTGATTGCTAGGATGTGTAACATTGATTTCTAAAAGTGTGTAATATTGATCTGTAGCAAATATTGATTTACAACTATTAACATTGTGTAAAAAATTATTAACTACCGTATGTCGGACACGTCTGATTCAGACGAAACTAATAGAACAACAGCGACCAAAACAACTAGAGGTCGAGTAAGCAAAGCTAGATTTCGTGCTAAGAGCAATCCAGAAATGACTGAACCATCAGCTATCGCGGCCGTTGGCCCTAGTACAAATCCTAGAAGTTTAGCAAGAGAAATTGCAACTAACATGCCGAGATCAGGAACAATCCTATCAGGCTCGGAACTACCCTTGTTCAGAGGAAGACGAAGACGAGAGGATCCGGACTTCATTGAGAATAAAACGTTTAAAACTCATATAGGAAACTTGCCTGCCTACATGACATTACTCCTGGATGTGAATTCCGACAGTGCAAAGAAAGAGTTGTTGGTTAGATCTGCTAACAAACAGGTAGGAGATTTTAATAGCATTGTAACAGAGTTAGTCAATTCAGATCTTCAATATTCTTTCGAAGATGTCGTCAAAATCTTGGACGACATCTATGTCGCAAGAGGCGAAAAATCAATTCACGCATTAGCATGCGATTTAAATAAGTTACGTTTCGTTATGAATGATGCACTTGCAGCCAAGTTAGTAACCGCGTTTGCAAAAATCAGAAAGTTGTCGGAACATTTATTGAACTCAAATTCAACAGCGTGGACGGGACACCAATTTTTCAGGGCAAGTTCAAATCAAGTAGAACTAAAACGTTTTGTAGGAGACAGCATTGATCTTAGTCTCACCATCAGCGTGAGATCAGCACCATTACTCGAAGAATCATTTGCTAAGAAACTATTTGATACGTCGTTCAATACGTCAGAGGAATTATTGGCCCGTATTGTTGCCGCGGTTCGAAATCAGCCCGAAAATAAACAGATAGTAGCGACTCACTACGAGACGCAGTACAATAGAGAAACCTTTGTAGCCGAAGTTGCCGAGTCAGAAGACAATATTGATGAGCAAGATTCCCCTCAGGAAAGTGAAGTTTTCTACGGAAATTACCGTAGAGGGCGTTTCGCTGGAGTGCTGTAAGGGAAATGTCTGAAGTCACATTAAAAATAATTTTTTTTTTATTTTTTACTTTTTTTTATTAATTTTCATTTGTGACATCACAACTTTTGTTTGCAACAAATCTCGAAATTCCCTTATAGTAACCTTTATTCTCCACGCTTTTCCGCATCCAATGATACAAAAATCATTGCTGTAGTTTGAAAACTGTAGGAGGAGATGCATTTTGAAACCCCGCATTCCGAACCTAAAAAATAAGGCAAATTAGGTAAACATAAACGATCTAAATAATTCTTCGTTATTATTTATGGGGCCAGCTAGGACCATTGAAATCATTCTATAGTAATAAATAGACATAGAAGATGACATAGCAACGTTGCGCCGTGAAGAAAGAGCCATGGGGGGGGTGTAACATGATAAAATACCAGTTCCCCCTCCCCTCCCCCCATTCTTCAAACCCCCGTAGCGGGCGAACAAGCGAACTTACGAAATTCATTTTTTCACAGGATGTACCTGACCTTTTTCCTCTCCTATAGCAGCTAAAACCTATTTTTCACGCATTTCCCCATATTTATGGGGGACGCTCCCCTTAACGCAGTGCAGAACAGTGCCGCCGCCGTGCTTCAACTGCGGTAAGTTCGGGCACATTAGAGCTAATTGTAGGACGCGAGATTTTCCAGGACCGCCAAAAAACGGGCCAGGAGGCCGTTAACTCCACTAATAAATCCCAGCATCATACTCCATGTACACGGTACACCTGTAACCGCAATTCTTGACACGGGAGCAAACATATGCTTGGTGAAGGAGCGTGTAGTCGCGGGAATCAAAAATGCAAAGGTTAAAGGAACATCAACCGAGTTGAAAACAATTGGAGAAGTGCCTGTAGCGGTGCTGGGGAAGATTAATGTCCCAATTAAGGTTAACGGTCGAAGCGTAGTGCAAATATGTTTTGTGGTACGAGAAAATGCATTTCCAGGAAACCTGCTGATAGGAGTGGAGGTGATGAACAAAGTCGACGCAAAAATAGATTTCGTAAAACGTAGGGCGTCACTATTTGGCACTTACATGAACATGTCTTCAGTGCCAGGACCGATTTCTCCAAAGATATTGTGTGTGACGCGAAGGGAAACATTGGTAACTCTGGCAGATGACATCACAGTAAAGCCGCGCACACAAACAATGGTGAAGTGCAGGGTAGATGTGAGTTTTGATGGAAAGGAAGTAATTTTAGAGCCTAGAGTTAAGTGGGCGCCTTACGTGGGAGCTACCGCAGCAAAGGTGCAAAATGGGTATGTTCTAATGCCAGTGCTTAACCCCTTCTCCGAAGAAATCGCTCTGACTGAAGGAGCAATAATTGCCACATGCCATGAGACCTCGAATGAAAATTCAATTGCAGAAGAAAACAATGATGAGAACAGCGAAGCAGAAAATCTCCGCAGAGAGAAGCACTTTCAGCAAATTGATGAGCTTGATCTCAGTTACTTGGATGATGAAAAGCAGGAGCAGGTCAGAAAGCTGCTCAAAGAATATCATCGAACCATCAGTGCAGATGAAATGGATATTGGGCATGTAAGGGGAGTGAAATACAAAATTTTGTTGAATGATTACAGGCCCATTCAGACGAGAGGATGGCGAATTCCGTACGCCAGTCAAGAAATTATTGATAAAAAGGTCTCGGAGATGGTCAGGAGTGGAATTGTGCAAGAAAGTACAAGTGCGTGGAAAAATCCTTTGGTACTTATGAAAAACCCGGTGGAGGCCACAGAGTTTGCCTTGATTTGCGAACTGTAAACATGCGGGTGGTAAACGAACATTATCCTATTCCGAACATCGTGAGGACATTGGAAGAAGTTGCTGGCAAGGAGTACTACTCAATTGTTGATGCAAAGTCAGCCTATCATCAAATTGAGCTAGATGAAGAAAGCAAGCAGTAAACGGCGTTTCAAACTAGGCAAGGAAATTTTGAGTTTGCTAGGCTCCCCATGGGACTTAAGTGTTTAACCTCAGTGTACCGGAGAGTAATTTGTCATGTTCTCAAAAGGCAGCTTGGAAAATTCGCTGTCATTTATTTGGACGATGTGTGTACCAGCACTATGACTTTTGGGAGTCAACTAGAAAATTTGAGAGAAGTTTTACACGAGTTTCAGAGTGCCGGAGTAAAAATAGGCTTAGACAAGTGCAGACTTGCGCAAAAACAAGTAAAGTACCTAGGATGTTACATCAGTCGTGAGGGACTAATCCCAGATCACAAGAATGTTGAGGCGATGCAGATTTATCCAAGGCCTACTATCGCACGAAAGGTCCGCTCATTTGTGGCTGCGCTTAATTTCTATCGGAGGTTCATTCCGAATTTCACCACAACAGCTGCTCCCCTCAATGCGCTGACCAAGAAGGGACAAAAATTCAAGTGGAATGAAGAACATGAGCAAGCCTTCTGTAAACTTGAGCAGCTAATGATAGAAGCTCCAGTTTTGAAGAAACCCTCTCCAAACGAGACTTATTATTTAAGCTGTGATGCGTCAAATGAGGGCTGTGGCGCAGTACTAGCACGAAAACTGGAGGGAAAGGAGCAACCAATTGGATATTTTAGCAAGAGATTCAATGATGCTGAAGAAACGTTACTCAATCACTGAACGTGAAGGACTAGCAGTTGTTGCCGCTGTAAATCACTTTTCGCCTTATTTGTATGGTAATAAATTTATAGTGATAACGGATCACACAGCCCTTAAATATTTGTTCAAGGGTAAAAATACTTTGGACAACAGAATCATGAGGTGGCCCTCACACTCTCACAGTATGATTTTGAAGTTATTTATCGGCCAGGAGCTCAGAATGTGGTTCCAGACGCCTTGTCAAGAAACATTGCGCAAAACAACGAGGACGATGAAGCAACGAAGCTCCTAAGACGGTGTTCTTCACGTCGATGCTGGATGAAACTCCCAGTGTTCAACAGGCGGATGTCAGCCTGCAAAGGGAAAATGTGCGAACAGAACAATTAAAAGATCTGGTGTGGGCCCTGTGCTGAATTACCTTGAAGGTGACAAGACAGGAGAAGCTCCAAGTTTCGCTCTGAACTCCGAATTCTTCGCCGAAGAAGGCATATTGTATCACAGAAAAACTCAACGAAAGCCTAATAGAACAAGGCATTTAATAGTTGTTCCTGATACTTTGAGAGAAGCAGCGATAACGTTAGCGCACGATAGCACCATAGGATCTCATTTGGGCCGCACGAAAACTTGGAAGCGCGTGTTGGAATTCGGTTACAGGATAAATATGACCCGAGACATTTACAAATATGTCGATTCCTGTTTGCAGTGCCAAAAGCGAAAAGTCAACAATCGTATGTGCGTCAGTATGGGTTTATTCCCAGACATTGACAAGCCACTGGACAGAGTAGGAGTTGATTTAATTGACATGCCAGTTTCGGATGAAGGCCATAGATACATCCTAACAGTGGTCGATCATTTCAGCAGATACATCGCAGCATATCTGCTCAGAAGCAAAACCACGGAAGAAGTGACTCGAGCGTTAACTAAATTCGTAACTACGTACGTCCCCGCGAAAACGCTCATCTCAGACAGAGGCACTGAGTTCACATCGGCATTATTCCGAAGTGTGTGCGAAAAATTGAAGATAAAATACACCAACACTTCAGCCTATCATTCACAATCGAATGGGATGACGGAGTATCAAAACAAAAATATTAAAACTGTTTTGTCTCATCTGGCTGCCAATGATCAATCCTCGTGGCCCCATGCTTTGTCTTGGACATGTTTGGCACTTAACACCAGCTACCAGAGTACCATTGAAGAAATTCCGTACTACTTGTTCTTTGGTAGAGATGCTGAAATTCCCATCATTGACTGGTTAAAACCCCCTCGAATGGATTACTCTCTAAAGGAGAACTACGCAGCAGAAGTAAATTCACGACTCTACAAAGCCGTCAAGATTGTAAAGGCGAAGTCCAAAGCATCGCATGGCAAATCTGTGCAGTTAAAAGAACGAGGGGTCAAGAACAACAAGGTTCAAATTGGGGATATTGTGCTGCTTCATAATCCTACACGGAAACCTGAGGCCGCCAGCGCATGGCCAACGGATTGGGTTGGTCCCTATCGCATAATCGAAAAGAGTGAGACGAATGCCACAATTAGGGCACTTTACAGTGACCGTGAAGAGAGGGTTCACCTTGACAGGTTGTAGGTGGCACGTATGCGAGGTGAGGCTTATCCTCACAACGAGGATGACGCGGCTGCGCCAGGAGCCGAAAGTGAAACAGGCAACAGCGAGGATGAAGATATGAGGACATAAGACGCCGTAAATGAGCGGACTGTGACCAAAACACAGCGGAATTATAACCTACGTTTTAGGTGTAGGTGAATCGTCGCTTATACAACGAACTGCAGTGAAGTGAGTTTTATGAGTCTCCTTAACTTGTATGATGTGTTCTTTTTGGTGTGTTTAATTTTATGTGCGTTCTTCAGTAGGAGTGAGTTCTTAGGGCTGTATTACTTTAATTTTAAATGTGTTCGCGCTGTATTACTTTAATCTTAAATGTGTTCTTTAGTAGGAATATGTTGTTCTAGCTTTGAGTTAATTTTATTCTCACGCGCCAGAGTGAGAGGTGTTCTTCAGTAGTATGTTGTCCTAGTTTCTTGTAACTCTAAATCTTCGCTCGCAAGAGATCTCGTTGAATACGAGACACTTGTTCGAGTGAGCTAATCTTACCCTACACCTAAAATTTCATTTTTCATTCGTGCTTAGAGAAGGGAAAATAAATTTTCATTCGGTTAAATTTTGTGTGTTTTAACAGGAGTAAGTTGTGTGCTTTCACAGTTTGATTTTCTCACCTGCTTCGCGTAAGGGCGTCCGCATTTAACATGAGATAACTAAACGAGTGAATGAGTTTAACTGAAAGTCTTAGAATAATGCTAGTTCATGCTACGAGAGTAACAATGATTTGCCTTAGATTAATTTTCAGATGTATATCTCCAGAGCAGGGTGCTCACATATTAGTAGGATCACTTTTCATTTTTTTCCGCTCAACAGAAGCGTGGTATTACACGAAATACTCAAGCGGGCGTGCTAATTTTATCAATACTTTTAATGTAGTTCTATTCTTCAAAAAAAATATGTGTTCCATTAGATTAAAAGTAGCTGTTTCATTTCATGCTGTAGTGATTAATTTTCTGAGTTTTGTGCCTTTATCTCACTTACAAGGAACATTGTAAAATACGATGTTTAAGGAATTAATCTGTCTTGGTAAGATAGTGTTTAATTTGCATCAGCAAAGAGTTAGGCAAACATAATGAACGGCAGACAATTTTTACAACAGCTATGAAAAAATTACAACGATGCAATATAAGGGGAAAAATCGAATTTTTATATGAAGTATTTGGAAATATGAGAAATCCAAGCGTTACATTGAAGAAACGGCGACTAAGAACGAATGGCTGAAAGTTCGAAATCATTTCGCGAAGGAATGCTGGAAAAGGACCGCGAAACAAACACTTGGGCCTGTGGTCTTACAGTGCGGTCAACCCGGGCAATCAGAAAGATGAGAGTAAGGAAGGCTTCTCGAGAATTTGGTAATTAACCAGCTAGAGTGTGAACGTATCGCAAGACTAACTGAGAGTCACAATCAGGATGTAAGAAGAAATGAAAATAATTCTGACAATATTGGTTGGTAGCCATGATGTACTAGCGGCAACAACGTTTTTATATGATTGAGCACGAAATATGATATCATTGATGTGGAATTTGCATTATGACAGTAACGCCTGATAGGGTGTCCTGGAACTCGAATGCACTTTTCCTGCAAAAATAATAATTAGGCAAATATTCACAGAGAGATACTGAAGCCATATTTTCGGCATCTTTATCATGATGTGAACAAGAGTATTAACTTGGAGATAACGTCAGATAGATTTGAACAAGATGGCCACTTTTCGAATGCTATTAACCAACGTATTTTCTCGCAAAACTAGAAGTATTACAGCATATGAAAGATGAATATTTCTCGCATACAAATAGGAGAATCGTCCTGTATAAAAGATTTAAATATTGGCAGATTTGAAAATAATCGCGCATCTAACAGAGATCGATCTCGATACAACGGAATATCACCTCGAATTCAACAGAATATTGAATGGAATACTTCAACTATCCCGGATTTTACATTGTATCTTATTGGACCGACTTACGCATCAGCTCGAATTCATCAACGGACTTACGTGATTTCACGAAAAGCTACTTCGCCTGATCATCAAAGTAAGCTTGAATAACATTCTGATGTTTGAAAATGGAGTTCGAATTGGCGTTTAAAATACAAGTCATAACGCATTGCATGTCTCATGATCAAACGGTTATTTGAATCGCAACAACGATCTATCTGACAAAACGAAGTCGTGAAGTTCATGTTGTGTATAAAATTTTATAAAGATGAATTATTGGAATCAGAACACGTCCTCCTGCAAATGAGTGGCCTATCACCAAAGTGTGTATGAAGCTATGATGAGAAATGCGAAATAAAAAGAAGCCAGCGGACACAAAGAAGGGGTCATCGAAGAAACAATGGAACGATGGAACTGTGCAGCAGACGTGCACAACAGAAATTGAAATCTGCGGAACAAAATCTTCATTCTTTAGGATGTCTGAACTTGGTAGGAAATGAGCTTGCGAAAATTTGTGAGCGTAATGATGGTGGAGTAATCAAGCATTCACAAAGGGTATTTGTTAGATATTTGGTTGGGCAGTCCAATGTTCGGGCGCAAAATTGTTAGATGTTTTCAGTAGCCGATTCCTTATTTGGATGGCGTTTTATTAAAGTCCCTGTCTTAGGGTTTTTCTGAGGGTTGTTATGCTTTCTTCGGGGAAGAGAAGATTCGTTTTTTAAGTTTTCTATTGTGCATGCGCGCTTACTCTCGCCCTACTCTGAGCACCTCAGAGTTTTTATAAGCAGTACGCATGATTTCTCTGCGCGCAATCGATCACGTACCTCGCCTGTACCACGCCTGCTACGGACCAATAAAGTGTACCCCCAAGAAGACCTCCTGCGTTTCACTGGCCCGCATATTAAGTGGTGGCCAGTATGTACGATTTCACGACGTTGTGAGAATACAATTCAAAATCGAGAAGTTAACTACGTAAGAAAGTTTAAAAGTGCATCAGCTGCGGAGATTTGCAGTGCAACAATAGAAGAAGTCAAAAGTGATTAAGAAGTCTCTTCGATGACCAGCAGCAGCGACAATAGGATCAGGCAGATCCATTCATCGGTGATTATTCTCACGTTCAAGATCTCTTTTTCGGCCCTCGTGGAGTCCTACGCGAAATTGTCAGCGTTGTTAGATACGAGCTCTCCGTTTCGTACGAGAGTCATCCTTTTCGACGCCGGCGACGACCTAGAGGTCGCGTTGGAAATAAGCTTTGGTGGACCAGCCTCTACGACGAGTGATCTGCGCTAATTAAACAAACTAAAAGTGATAACTACAACGTAAGCCCAGAATCTACGTCTGCTACGTCTTCATCATCCTCGGCGGTCATACAGCGACGTCGAGCGCTTTCACATCTTCCAGTTCGACGTTTTGAGTTATGTAAAGATCAAAAGAGTAAATTTCATTTGTGCTTTGCTCGAGGTGCAGTCACAGTGGCAGTGAGTGCAGTGCAGAGCCAGTGAGTAGTTTTCTTTTGCAGCCTATTTTTTGCAGTTCATTTTTTTTGCGCACCAGTGTTGCAGCTCACCGAGTGAGTAGGTTTTTGCAGCTTGTTTTTTGCATCGACTCGATGCCGCATAGCATAGCTCTGTTTCGCTGAGAGACGTCAGTCGGAGCTAGCCTTGTCGTCAAGCTGAATTGCAGTGTAAGGTAGCTGTTTAACAGATTAATTGGTGTACCGGATTACCAAATGTACGCCGGTTGGGACGACTACTTGAAGTTTAAGTGAGTGTAGCCTTGTTTTTGTCATTTTTATTGATGGTGAGCGTACAAAATTTTTTGTGTTTCTTGCGCGAATTTAGAGGTGTGTAAAATTTGAATTTAGAGGTGTGTTCTTACCTGATGTATATATATGGTGATAGGATGTGTAAATTTGGGTGTAATCTTGATTGTTAAAGGAAAAACCATATGCTTGAGTTTTCCGATTTTGAGGAGTATATTCGTTCCACAACGACTATAACAAATCGTGGGAGAGTTAGCGTTCCTAGGTTTAGAGATCAGAGTTCTACCGCAATGACTGAATCGGCAACTAAAGGTGCCAATACTAGTACTAGTGCAACAGATAGGTCGCTTTTAGCACGCGAAATTGCCGCGAACATGCTTGGGGCAGGAACCATCCTTTCCAATGCAGAGATCCCAATATTTAGGGGTAGGAGAAGGCAGGAGTATCCGGAATTCCTTGAAAATAAGAGCTGGCAAACTCATGTTGACAATCTAAGGGTATATATGTCCCTTTTGCCAGACGTAACGTCAGATGCCAGTAAGAAAGAGCTCCTTCTTAGGTCTGCCAATAAACAAGTAGGTGATTTCAACTCGATTGTAACAAAATTGGTGAACTCCGACCTTCATTATACTTTCGAGAAAGTAATAAAATTTTTGGATGATATCTATGTATGTAGGGGTGAGAAATCGATCCACGCGTTGGCGTGTGATCTTAATCAGTTACAGTCAGTGCGAAACGATGCGTTGGCAGCCCAGTTGGTAACTGCTTTCGCTAAAATACGTAAATTGTCGGATCAATTTTTGAATTCCGCTTCAATAGCTTGGCAGCGTCATCCATTAATCCAGGCCAGTACAGATCAGCCTCAGGGAAAACGCTTTGTAGGTGATAGCCTTGTGTTCAGCTTAGCAATAACGGTGTTAGCCTTTATTAGACGAATCCTTTTCGAAAGAAATATTCGAGTGTCAGTTCAGTACGTCAGAAGAGTTGTTAGCACGGTTAGTAGCCACAGTTAGGAGCCAGTCCGAGACAAAGAAAATCTTAGCGTCCCAGTACGCTACCCGGAACGATAGAGAAAGTTATGTGGCAGATGTGGCTGATGATCCAGAGGAAAACGTTCAAGTGCAGGAATCCCTTCAGGAGAGTGAAATTTTCTACGGAAATTACAGTAGAGGTCGCCTCCCGGGAGACAGGTTGTCGTGTCCCCGTCCTTGGCTAAGAAATCCTCGCGGTAAAGTGAGAGAATTTAGTGGCTATGTTGGAGATAGGGGAATAGGTTCCTTGGAATGCAATACTTTGCGGGCAGAGCGCAGCCCAAATGAAGCTCCAATGCAATTTGCTGCTAGGAAGAGGGGGTCTCCCTTCTGCAGTTCTTGCAATGTGATAGGACATTTCGATTGTAGATCTCGAAGAGGTCAGGGTAAATCGAGAGAATATGCCGGGCCTTGTTTCGGTTGTGAAGGTCAACACCTTGTTAGGAATTGTAGGGCATCAGAAAATGAGGTGAGGAGCTACAAGGCGTACTTACGCAGGTACAACGCTAATAGGGGTGGTAATAGTCAATCCCGTGGTAGGCATGAGGTGCACTATGCAGATTCCGAAGCAGATTCTCGGGATTTTTTAAGAAACGACTAGGATGTGCAGTGGAAGGTACTAGTGAGAACGAGATTGAGCCCGAGAGTCGGCCCAAGACTCTCGTAAATCCTAAAACTGTGGTCGAAACTATTCCAGATAGATCCGAGACGACTAACTTTGAATCATTCATTGATCAGTTATTTAAATGTGGAAATAGGTATGGATAATTGCAAGATGAAGAGCTTGCGGGTGAGAATCAACAAAATAGAGCGGTTGAGGCTTATTTCTCCACTAGAGTTGTATCCAGGGTTGCGGAGTCGGAAGAATAAATTTGCGACTCCGACTCCGACTCCGACTCCACCTTTCCAGAACTTGGCGACTCCGACTCCGACTCCGACTCCACCTTTCCAGAATTTGGCGACTCCGACTCCGACTCCGACTCCACCTTTTCAGAATTTGGTGACTCCGACTCCGACTCCGACTCCAACTTTCCAAAATTTGGCGACTCCAACACCGACTCCGGCTATTCGCAATTTTGGGACTCCAACTCCACCTATTCATAATTTATAAGATGAATATTTTATTTCTTAACTAGCGTACACGGTCCGTCAAAAATGACAGGATTCAATACCTTTCTTCAACAAATTTTCGCTCGAGTGGAGTTTCCATGCTTAAACTTATTCCAAAGGTAACTTATTCTTCTTATTAGAGTAATAAACACTTGGAACACAGTATTTTTGAGCCGCAAGAGAAGTAGTTATAGCCATTCGTGTCGTATCCTAGATACAGAAATTCAGCAATACTGAAAGCAACTGCGAGCTTGTGTATGTATATTGTAATATGCAATAGAGTGTATTGTAATACAGTAAATTGTAATATATAATACCCCGCCAAACTCGGTATCCACGATTCGAACTCTGGTATATAAGGCTCTGGATCTCTCAATTGTTTTGAAAGTGGCATTACAGCTAGAGCACTTGTACGAAAATGAGTGTATTAATTGACCGTGAACTGAAACCAAGACCGCCAGAGCTAATTTTTTCCTATCGATTCTTAAGAGCGTGACACGAAACGTATAAATAAACACACGACTGTCATTCTTAGTAGTAGACAGTAACAGATGTTGAAACCTGTACATATGTTCATTATATTCTTTGTTAACGAACGACTTTTAAATTGACTGCAGAATGTTAATTGACAAATTACTAGAGTACATGATTGGTGAAAAATGACGGGATTCGATGGTATCGTTTTAAAAAAAAATATCAAGATAAAGATGACAAACAAATATACCCATCCTAATAGTACCCGCGATTAAAATACAGTATTCTCGTACTTGTGTACTGGTAAAACTTTTATCACAGTTGCGGTCATTAAGCATCTTTAAGAATGTCGCAGACGTACTCACCAACCAAGCAAGCGACAACACTGTATTACAATTTATATTATTATTCGGCAAGAAGTTTTTAAAAAAATTGCCATCCTTTTTTACTTCGATTAGCCGCATTTTCGTGACAATAGATTCGATTTTGACGCAATGCTTCTTATTTATGAACAATAGTGAGCAGATGCCTGGTTTTTTATAATATTTCAATGATATTCATGATACTGTCCAAGCAAGCAAATTCCCATTGTAATAAAATAGGAGAAATTACGCACGAGAACATACATTTATTTATAAATAGACGGAGACCTGGGTTTTTAATATACCGGGTGTCCCAAAAAATGTCCCCGATTTTTCAATTAATTATATCTCCGCTTTAAATCAAAATATTTTAATTGTCTTCTATTTACAATGTAATAAATTTTGTTTCCTTTTCGAATGATTTAAGTTATTGAAAATCAGTTGAATAAACACTTTACAATGATCAATTTACTGAAAAGGGTAGAAAAACTAATTGTTCAAAGAAAAGTTTTTAAGCAATATTGATACTCTTCCTTATTTTGTACTTTCCAAAAAAATGAACAAACAAAAATATAAAAAAGTAACAAATCATTACCATAAATAACGTTCAAACGAATAAAGTAATTCAGTATCCTTCGACATACCCTCCATTTCTCTCAAGGCAAGTATTACTTCTAGCCATCATTGAACAAAGAGTTTTACAGATTATTTCACCGTTTTCTTTCATTTCTTGAAACATTGTTATTGAAAACACTTGAAACCTCTCAGAGGGTTTAAATACTTGGTGGTATGTAGGATACATCATTATGAAATTATTCTTAACAGTAGGTATTGAGAAATGAAGAAGGACACCAGTGTTGCTTTTAAAACTTTCCCTTTGAACAATTAGTTTTTCTACCCTTTTCAGTAAATCGATCATTGTAAAGTGGTTATTCAACTGATTTTCAAAAACTTAAATTATTTGAAAAGGGAATGAAATTAACTACAATGTGAAACACAGACAATTCAAATATGTTAATTTAAAGCGGAGATATAATCAAATAAAAAGTCGGGGACATTTTTGTGGGGCCCCCGGTATAGCGTTGATTGTTCTTATACAATAAAGGGCAAGTGTCCCTACAAATAAACAAATTAGTTTAAGTATTTCCTGTGCGTAATCTCTCCTATGTTATTACAATGGAATTTTAGGATTTAAAACTTAAGGGCTACTGTTCGAACATTTATTTCAAATACAGAAAACTTCAAGGGAACAATAACAAGTCGTTTCCCGAGATGCGCAAAAAGGGAAATAGCACCCAAATTAGGCGTATCTTGAGGATTCCAGCAGTACGCACAGCAGCGTCCTCTGTACTATTTTTATTATTAAATTCCTTTAAAACGGAGACCGAAGATTTTCTTTAACGAAATGTTAGTTTTAAAAACAAAACTCCTTAAAAATAGAAGACATCCAATGGACGTGGCCGGTCATCAGCACGCTACTCCGGTAGGAAGTTTTAGTGGCGTTCTGAGTAGATAGAAACAGAGTTTCAAGATGTCTGGTCGCCGACTAGCTGAAAATCGTATCTTATTGCAAGATTGCATATAGCACTAAGATTTTAACAATTAATTGACAATTAATTACCTTGAATAATAAGTGCCTGTTTACCGGGTCGAGGAGTTAAAGTCGCAGAAAGAGACTGCTTTTTACGCAAGAGAAATAAGTTAGAGGTGCCAGACCGACTTTTATTAAAAGGGCGACATGCTGCCCAAGCAGAGTAAGCTCAAATATAATTTAATTAGTGAACGCCAGTGCGTCACGAGTAATGTTAATTTAAGCGATTTTAGGTTAATGCAGGTCTGGTAGAAGCTCAAACATGCTTAATTATAGAAATTTAAATTTAAACAAAACACGAAAAGAAAAGATGTAGCTGCAAAACAAAAAGACGAAGAAAAGAAAGAACTAATTTCAACAGTTTCAAATTCTTGTCTGTCAACTATGACAGGCTATCTGAAGGAAACTTTTTCTTCCACAAAGCCGCCATCAGAAATACGGAAGGTTTTCAACAGGAAATTTCATTGAACAAATAAAAATTGGCTGTCCGTCTTTGTTGGTTGGTCTGTCTCCTTTTCACGCTCTTAAAGATGCTTAATGACTGTATCTGTGATGCGAGTTTCACCAGTGCACTAGTACTAGAATATTTTAATCGCGGGTACTATTAGGTGGGATATATTTCTTTATGATCCACATGTGGAGAATTCGTATATCGACAATATTAAATCCCATCATTTATCACGGGTCGAGTACACAATTTTGTATACTCAGTGTTTCAGAACACGAGGTACAAAATTGCACACCAAGTAGAAAATGGCTAAATAAACACTTTTAAATCCATTAAATTTTCCCCAAAAATCGGGGTCATGAGATATTAGCTGTTTATTGTTTTAAATGATGAAATTTAATGGCACAATTACTCGCAATATATATTTTGAATTTACTTAACAAAATTGTTCAAAATGTGTTCCACCACATCAATGCACTTTTCGAATGGTAGCCTTAACGACTGCCGGATATTAGGAAACACGTCTGGCATTTAGGTATCTCGCCAGCAGCCACTGCAATTCTGGTCACAAGATCTTCCTCAGACTCAATGAGTGTAGCATAAACAATAAGGCTCTTCACGTGTCCCCAAAAAATGAAATCGAATGGAGTCATGTAAGGAGATCTAAGAGGTCATGCAACTAAAAGATTTCGCCCGATCAACGTAAATTCAAATAAATATTGCGAGTAATTTAGTCATTAAATTTCATCCTTTAGACAATAAACGGCTAAAATCTCAAAGTCTCTTTCTTCGGAAAATTTCATAGAAGAAAAAGTTTTTATTCGGAAATCTTCTACTTGGTGGGCAACTTTTTGACTCTTATTCTGAAACACCCTGTAAATTACTGACAAGTGTCTTCTGAGTAGGTAAAGTAGTCACTGCCTACACTGAGAAGCATAGATATGTATCCACAGTTTTTTTTATAACTAAGTAAACACTCATTCAGTGAAATTATGATAGTTGATTCGATGACTATGCTTAAAATCCACAAAATGATATACATGTAGATAAAGTAGGCAAGATTTGCACACTGCCTCTTATTCTCTGTCTACACTATGCAGGGTAACAATGCAGAAAAGGTCTCATATTATTGCTCAACACTATTTTATATCTCGGCTATAATAGGCAAAAGTTGTTTTGCTTTCGTCGCAGGGGACTGAAGTTTTCGGAACGTTTTGTTTACGAATAAAAGTCCCTTTTGGCGCTTTTGCGTGTGATATGATACTAACTCTTATTCTCGTCTAACCTTTTACTTTATGTTTGACACTTTCTTATTTTAATAAACGCCCATGTTCTTCTAATTTCATGTTTTTTGGAGCGATTTGAAACGTCTCCAGTAAGAAAATTTGCACTGTCGCATAAGTGTAACAACCATTGCAGCTGAGATAGTGCATTGCTTTCAGTTACAATATGTGTGTGACTAAGTGAAGTTTTTGCTAGTGTGTAATTATTTTCATTGCAGCTCGTTTACATTGTATTTTAATTTTTCATGTGTCTCAATACCGATATTGATTACCTTACAACATTTCCAAATCTTCCATAAGAAGAAGTAATTAATTATGTAATGCTGCAAAACGGAGACTATTTCAGTGTTTAAAATTGTAGAAGCATAAAATAAAATTCTCCATTTCAGCGTATGCTTAAAAACTGGGGAGTGATACCGAAGATAAAAATTCAACATGATAACGATACATCGAAATACAATATAACTCTGAAAGAACCAAACAACATTCAAGAAATAACTTTATAAATGAGCAGAAATTGTTATTAATAATACATGTTAACTTGACCTAAAGACAAGGAAGCCATATCAATTTTGATAACATAACCTGAGAACTAGAAGTCTTTATTTACCAGACCATAGCTTCAGGTTTTGGCAAAGACTACTCATTGGTAAGGAATCATAACATAAAGACTAAAAATATTTATGATCACAACATAACTTTAAGTTTCTGCACAGACTAGTCATTATCAATCAATGCATCATAAAGAGCGTACATAGTTACCACTCCTTACGTGAGTACAATGTATTGCATCAGCTGAAATGTTCTACAAGTAACTTGCAACACATTTAGTACTATTCACTACTTCCTGTGAACAAATTGAAGGGGAAATGAACGAAACATAAATATACAGAACAAATTTTCAATGCTTCATATTACTAATTCTTGCTTAAATAACTGCCAAATATTCAGTATTACTCCAGTACAATTATACTTCTTTCTTGTATTTATCACATATAGGAATGCAAACCCACAACGACTAGACAACAATGACGGTATTAGGTGATAGGTATAAATACTCTGTTTCAAACTTAAATAAAATAATCAACAACAACATTGCGTATTTTTAGATTTTCAGCAAAGTATTCTAACTCTGTTTTGTTTACTTTCGGTTTTAAACAATTATAAATAATTTTTAGTAAAAATTAGAATCGAAGACAGCAAAAAATAGCGACTCCAACTTCGACTCCACCCCATCCGAATGAACGACTCCGACTCCGACTCCGACTCCACTACACTCGGAAAAGCGACTCCGACTCCGACTCCGACTCCACCACACTTCAGAGAAGCGACTCCGACTCCACCCAAAACATGCGACTCCGGCGACTCCGACTCCCGACTCCGACTCCGACTCCGCAACCCTGGTTGTATCAGGAAATTTTAATAAAGAAGGCACCGGATTAGTTGCTTTTCGGAAGGCTAGAAAACCTACTATTATTTTGAGCAGGAATGATCAGTATTTGAGCGCGCTACTAGATAGCGGCTCTGAAAAGTGCCACATTAGTTACAAGAAAATTAAGTGCCTGGATGAGAAACTAAAGCCTAGTTGTCTGAGCGTCAAAGGAATTAACGGTAAAAGTAGTGTTAGTGGAGAAGTCAATTTAACTATCTTAATTCCTGGTACTAACAGGGTATTTAAGACCAGTGCATTAATCGCTAAGGATGCCAAATTTAACTATGATCTAATTTTAGGAAGAGATGTGCTACGTAATGCCATTATAAATTTCAAAGAAGGATCCCTCAAGTGTAACAGTGCCTTTCAAAGAAAGAGTAGTTGAACCAGCGATAAGTAGAGAAGCTGTGTTTAAGAGTACTGTAAACAGTGACTGTTTACTTTCTGATGTGATAGTTGCCGAGAAGAGCAACAGAGGCAGTTACCGCGCGTTGAGAAATAGTGACTGCAGAGAAGAAAAGATGCAAAAAGTCGTGCGTGAGCGAGCGGCACGGGCAGAGATAAAAAAGAGGCGATCTCCTCTAGTAGTTCATTGAACTACGGTTGATGTACCGGGTAATTCAATGCAATTAATTTACGGTTTTGTTAAGAATGCAGAACCCGGAGAGTATTTAGTTTTGAAACGAGGTTTCGAGAATGGAGCACTATTAGCAGAGTCAATTGTTCAAGTTGAGGAAGATGGTGTAGTGCCATTCATGATTCTAAACGCGCAAGATGACGCGATTCATTTCAGCGAAAATACAATGTTGTGCAATTTGGAATTAATTGCAGGTGATGAAGTTGACAGTGAAGTATATCTCACTAGCGTTGAGGCAGCGCTCAGTGATACTAATAACGTTGAGAGAAGCTCTGACGCTAAGTCGGATTCAATGCAAGTAGTCTCGGATCGTGGTGGAATTAAGACCATAGTCAGGGAAAAACTTGAGTTGGAGCATGACGAACGCGGTGGAGATCGAGTTCTTTCTAGTAGTGAGGAACTAGAATTTAATGCACAAGTAGAAAGTGTGTCAAGTGTAAAGCAGGACGTACGTCGTCCTTTAACGAATGATGACATTTCATGCTACGAAGAGGACATGCAGTTACCTTTGGTAAATTTATTAAATCAGTTCCGTGATGTAATTACGCTAGAAGGGGAAACAATTGGAGTTACTAATGTTATGTCGCACAAGATACAGTTAAAACCGGGTGCACTAGTCCTGAATATTACCCCATATAGAATACCTCATAAATATCAGCAGAAATTAGCAAAAATTACTAATGATTTGCACTCACAGAGAATAATTGAAAGTTCCATGTCTGACTATAACTTCCCCGTAATTATTGTTAAGAAAAAAAACGGGGAGCTTCGACCAGTAATTGATTTCAGGGCTCTTAATAAGATTGTGGTGAAAGAATCGTATCCTATACCCTGAATCGATGAAATACTGTCGACGTTAGGAGGTAATACACTCTTTTCAACTTTGGATTTGCGTTCCGCGTTCCATCAGGTCGAATTAGACCAAGAGAGTCGAAAATTCACAGCTTTTAGAATAGGGTGTCGAAAATTCCAGTTTCGGCGCATCTCTTTTGGGTTGAGTTCTAGTCCAAACGTGTTCCAGAGGGTGATGACCTCTGTTCTTGCACCTATTCTAGGCCAGTTGTGCTTCGTCTTTCTTGACGACATTTAGGTATTTTCTATAAATAATACCCAACATCTGTCTGACATCGGAAGTGTCCTTACGATTCTTCGGTATGGGAATTTGTCAATAAAACTTGAAAAATGTCACTTCTTTAAAAAAGAAATTGAATATCTGGGACATATTATTGCTGCGGATGGTATTAGGTGTAAGAATTCGAAGAAACTGCAGAACTGCAGGGCTCCCTTAAATGTGAAGGAGTTGCAGCAGTTCTTAGGTCTGGCAAATAATTTTAGAAATTTTATACCTAATTTCGCTGAAATTGCCTATCCCCTGTACAGGCTTTTAAGGAAAGATGTTGTTTTTGATTGGAGCGACGAATGCCAAAAGAGTTTAAACTATGTTAAATCTGCTCTGACATCTGAGACTGTTTTACGACATCCTAACTACACGAAAGACTTCCACATATTTACTGACGCATCTAATTTTTGAATCGGAGCTGTTGTTATGCAGGCTGAGGATTCAAACGATAAAATATTGCGTCCTGTAGCTTATTTTAGTAAAAGTTTAAATTCTAGCCAGAAACGCTACAGCACAACGAAGAAGGAATTTTTTGCTCTGTATTCAGCTCTTAAAGCTTTCAAATATTTAATTATTGGATATCCTATCCGCGTTTACACGGATCATCGTCCCTTGGCTCCTCTTTTTGCAAAGAAACTTCCAGAGGATACAGCCATGGCAAGGTGGTGTATAAATGTTCATTCCTACGATCCTATTGTTAAATACCTACCTGGCAGGCAAAATATTGTAGCTGATTACTTAAGCAGACTGCCATAAGCGATAATCAATTAACAATCAAAGAACTAGAGAGCTGTGAAGCTCTGCACACGGAAGTTGAATCAGAAGCGTGCATCGCAGAGACTCGGTCTCAAATAAAAAAAGACTGTCTAGACAGACGGTCAGTGACTCGTCGGTGCTGAGAGAACACACCGACGCTGTCTTGACACGCAACGAGACGCCAAACTTGATTGATTACGTTCCGACAGAGAAGGAAATTTCTTGGACTATTAAAGAGTTAATTGATGGGCAAAAACAAGACCCATTTTGTATTGAGGTTAGAGAGGCGCTACTTCATGGAAGTGCGTCCACAATCCCGTACTTACAGAGTTACTTAATTCTGAATGACATATTGTACCGACGGCGACGGATTGACACACGACCAAGTACCATATTAACTGCAACAGGTGCCAACTTCCCTAATGAAGAAGGCAGTTTTAGCCATACATTCAATGTACCACACCGATGATTTACACACTTTATTTAAATTCAAACTTAAATATTATAACAATTTGGAAAAAACGATTTTGAGGAAATTCGTACGAAATTGTGAGGTTTGTAAATTCCTTAAAGCACGGCCTTCTGTGCCCATTAAAATTTTGACGGCTCTTCCCAGTTAAAAATTCATGCCGTTTTTAGAGCGACAGGTAGCAGAACATAGTGAAACATGGCTGCAGAAGGCCAGAATATTTCTTTGTCGGCCGCTCTCGACTACAATTTCCCGTTCGACGGCCATCCGCTAGTCTCATTTGGACGTTATAAGCGCGGAAGAACCGTGCTCTTCCACAAGGCCGGTGTCAAGCTACGCTGTCGGCTTGCGGTCGACTTCGATGCATGGGGCAGTTCCAAAGTTACAAAGCTGCCGAGGGAAGCTTAATTGGTAGTCAGAGCTGCCAACTAGGAAATTGGTAAATAAACCTTGAAATTTTAATTTATGGAACGTTTTTATGTTATTAGAAATTTAAATGTCAATATAATAATTTATGCCAGTTTATTATGAATAATACTATCTCGCAGTTCGTCTGAGTGATTTTTTTCTTTGCATTCGAGTTAGAGGGCAACACTACACTGACATGTTGGGTTGGTGAACCTGTCACGCCGTCTCACGCGCGTTTTCGCGCCAGTTTTGTCCTTGGTGTTGTGTGTGACAGGTGTCTTAGTCGTGTCTCTATTATTTAAAACGTTTCAAGAAAAGTGTTCAGTGTTTATATCAGAGCGAGTGTATAATAAGTGAGGGTGTATTTTATTTGTAATAAATTTGTGCTATGAGGTATAGGATGTTCGCTCTCACGTGAGTTCCTAATTCCATTGAGGACGTTAGAAGCCGGATAGTACGTCTGGCCGGATAATTTGAAACCAACAATAAAGGAAAGAGCCCAACTGTGAGTTCCACCACCTCAGTGAATTGATATATATGACAATTCATCGTTGTGGTGGGACTGGTAGAGAAGGCAATGCAACTTCAGCATCACCAACGGAAAAACAAAACATGGAAACCATACGTGACTTTCCCCCCGGACAGTCCTCAGCAACTCTTGAATATTATTGAAGGACCTTCTGGCAGGTAATGAACGATGTGTACATCTACATATTTGTGTACGTGTGTGCGTACGTGTGGGTGTGTACGTGTGGGTGTGTACGTGTCCGTCTGTGTGTGTTTACGTGTGTGTGCACGTATGTGTACGGAAGGCCGGTGTAATTGAGTTCGGGCAAGGTCGAAATAATGCGGCAGGATGTTCGGAACGATGCGGCGCGTAGCCGTTTAGGTGCGTGGAAAGTCGATACGTAGCCGATAGAAGTGGAAATTTAGGAAAAGCTGCAAAGGAAATTCAATGGTTTTGAAGTCGTTTTTTACTGCCATATAAAGTGGTCATGGCCACCAAAAAACTACTGCTTTTCCGAATAATATACGGCTAGAAGTCTTGCCTACCGCAGCATAGAAACTACTTGAAAACGTCTAAAATTTTTAACTGGGTTATAGCGAAAGAACCTTTTGAAGTTGTTTCAATGGACTATCTTGACTCCAAAAACTACCGATAATGGTAATAAATATGTATTGGTTATCATTGATCTTTTTTCTAGATATTGTAAACTATACGCGACGTCTAACCGTCGAGCAGACACAGTTATAGCATGTTTAGGAAATTGTTTTAGAACTTTCGGCTATCCGAAAACTTCAATCTCTGACAATGCACTTGAATTTAAATCAGTAGCAGTGAAGCAGTTTGCTAACATCCACGCGATCGCGAAAAAAGAAGTTCTAGCTTTTAGTCCTCATTCGAACGCTATTGTTGAAAGGAACAACAAAAAAATTACTAATTTATTAAAATTATACGTCAATTCATTACCCCATGCGGAGTGGGATCAGTGCGTGGAGGTCGTTGAAAATGCATAGAACAACGCACTAGATTATACTTTGGGGGATACTCAGAGTTACGTAGTATTTAACAGGGACACGTGTCCTTACTTCCAAGGTGAAAGTTTCAACACCGTAACCTACAGTTATGATGAAGAGATAGATTTGGTTAATTTTCGAGCAAAGGAGGCAGCTCGCACTGTAGAAAATATTAGAAACCTGATATTGAATAATACTACTGAGAGGAATCTTTATAGAAATATTGAGCGTATGGATAAGAACATCGTTGTCGGTGACAGAGTCCTTTTAAAGAACCACGGAAAGAAGGACAAGCTTGAGCTAACTTGGCTAGGTCCTGGTGTAGTCTTGAAAATCAAGCGTAGTTGGGTCTAAATCAGTATTGGCAACAAAGTGCACATAAGTAATTTGAATCATGTAATACCTTTCAGGAGGGTTAAATAATGAGTTAAATAGCAGGTCTATTTTTACTGTACAAACGACTATCATTTTTGACGTCGCTACGACTCGACAGGATACGATTGCTATAAGGGATATCTTTAGCCTATTACTTATTTTAGCGTTTACCTTATGGGATAAGTTTTTTTCGCTGTGTTATTTGCTTTACCAACGTATTATCTGTGTTACCTGCTTTACTGCATTATAATCCCGTATGCTTTAATTTCAGTTGTTGTCCAGCTTTTCAGCTGCGCGTATTATGTTAAATTAGTTTAAATATTGCACTTTAATCTCGAGGTTAAAAAATTATGAATATGAGATGTCAAGGGATGCCTCTAAAAAATGTTTTTACGAATCTTTGCAATTCGCTGTTTTTTGGTTTGTATTGTGCTGCGCACATGCAACTCTAGGCGTGCATTCGCTTGGACGTTGTTGCTGAATTAACAAATTAAATGGTGAGCGAATTCTCCGGTTGCTAAATGCAATCGCTGACATTGCAGCTCATCTGGTTAGACGGTCGATCTCGACGCTACAAATGAAATTAGGCTTATTTATTATTTTTGTTTGGAATGCTTGTTCATCAGTTGACGACTAAATTGGTTAATATTTTTTTTCATTGGATGGAAATTCCCAGAACGGAAGTCTAAGTGCAGCTCTTACTTAAAAAACTAGTCTTGCCGACGAGCAACACTTGTTAATATCTTGTATAATTTCCTAGGATAAATCTGTCCTTTTATTTTTACTAACTGTTCTTTATCAAGCTACAGTTCACTGTAATCAAGCCGTTATGCTTGCGTTATCTTCTCCGTTTATCACTTAGATTTGTTAAAAATGTGTTTATTTTTATTATTATGTGGTCATGCTAATCGGTTCTATTTTTGTTCGCTTCAACTGCCCTCGTTCTTCTTGCTTGTGCTGCCGAGTATTATTGATACTTCATGGGCAGGGTAACTTTACTAAGTCTAACCAAATTAGGTTGATTTGTGTTTGACACGCATAAAGGCGGAGACGAAATTGTTTTTTGGTAATTTGCTTGAAGTTAATATTATTTTTTTTCTCTCGCCCGATCATTATTTATTTTGAATTTGTGATTTGAGTACCTAAAATGTTGGGGGGGGGAGGTAATGTGCATGCGCGCTTACACTCGCCCTACCCTGAGCACTTCAGAGGCTTTATAAGCAGTACGCATGATTTCTCTGCGCTCAATCGATCACGTACCTCGCCTGTACCACGCCTGCAACGGACCAATAAACTGTACCCCCAAGAAGACCTCCTGCGTTTCACTGGCCTGCATACTATTTTTATTTGTACGCTAAGCAAGGTTAGTTGCAGAGTCATTCAATATTTGGTAAAACGGTTCCGGAATTTCCAGGGAGATGACCGAAGTTCTTTTCGTCGCTCTCCCGAATTTCAGATCAGCCGGATTCAAAGGGGCTTGGCGAGTATCTAGGATACTCGGATCAAATTGCGGCGAACATTATTTACGAAGCCGGGAGCGTAATACTATAATATCCTTCTGGCCATACTGGGGCGGGCCCTAACAGTATTTTACTTCGGCGGAACACTGACATTTCGGTTACATCATTGCAACAATATATATTTAGACAAGTGCTAATTGTAAGGAGTAGAATTTCAAATCGTACTGTGCATTGATTTAGCAAATTAATTTTAAGGATAGAAAAGTGCTAAAGTAGAGATTACCATGTGTGTCTTAAGTTAGCTGCCAATACTTCAGTAATAATTGTCAAAGGAATAGCATAGGGCTAATGCGTGGAAAAATTGCCAAGTCAATTTTTCTTCTAAGGGGGGGGTATATGTTAGGAAATATTCAAATTTTTAGGAAATAATTAAACTTGTTAAATTCCTTATTGTACGATTTTTTTGTAATAACAATGCAGAGGAGTCGCTTGGGTGTCTGAGAGTATCGAGTGTGTATTGTGCGAACAATGTGTTTGTGTATGTAGAATGGTGCACCTGAGTCTGGGCTAAAGTTTTGCTTAGCTAAGATTGTGTAATCAATGGCTTGAAAGCCGAGGGTAAGGGATGTGACCACAGACGGCGAAAAATTTATGGGCGAGCTAACAGCCAAGTACTGGAGCCGTGAGAAGCATTTCATGTTAGGACTCGCTAGGGTGGTCAGTTATATATATATACGGCTCGAAATTTGAACTTGGGGACCCTGAGAACAAGCGGGCAACCAACACTTGCTGCTCGAAGGGGCAGCGATAGGCCTTGAGAGAGGGCGGAGTTATTCAAGCTCACGTCAAGGAAAACAGGCTGCCAATGGGAAACAGGCATAGCACCGGAGGGAAAATTCAAAGTGTAAAACCGACATATAGACAGCTATTCAACGGAGAAGGAGGGCTTTGAAAGTCTCTGAAGAGCCTGATTGGTCAGACGCGAAAAGAAAGGATAACCTGCTCTAACAATTACGCAAAGCTGGCAAGCCTAGGGCAGTCTTACGCGGAACATCGTCGGGAAGAGAAGTGCGTTTAACTAAGTCTTGTGCTGATATAGCACGGGGAAATACTTGATTGTAGTGTACATTGAAAGAGATCTTGTAAATGTGGGAATCAAATTAAATAATTTATCGTTTCATATCTTTACAAAAGGGTGACGAATTTCCCAACCAAACCGTGGAGGTTATTAACGAAAAATTAGTTACTTCGCCAGGGCGGTGAGCCTTTCCTTTTTGTTAACGATAGATGCTGTTGTATACAATAGATGCCTATAATGGAAATGGTGCCGATGAATTAAATATTGAATGTATACATGAGCACAATTTTAGAATCAAAGTAATGGGCAAATCTCACCATATTGCAGGGTGGGAGGTTGTTGCTGATCATACTCTACTTGAAGGAAATTACGCGAAGCCGCAAACCCCGACGACAATAAACATTTGCTGATCTGTGTATGACTCAGAATTTGGAACTGAAGCAGTACGTGTGCGAATGAATCTGTGAGCTGAGGCTGACGATCTTCTGCCCCGTTGGAGTGCGCATAATAGTTAGGAATTGTTTTGTAATGTTTGCGGTGTGTAAGCAACGTGGGATTAATGCGGCCGGCCGATTAGGTAGGCAGCGCTTGTATAATTCACAATTTCAGTAATTTCCGATAAGGTGGTTGTAGTTGGGTGTTTTAATCATGAAAATAATATTAGCCTTTCCATTTGGAGTTTTATAAACCCGTCTACGCCATGACTATATTTCGCCGAGGCAGATGGCGCACGGAAAAAGGCGCTTTTTGTAAGTGGCAAACCTACTCATCGGTGAGTACTGCCCTTGTTTTAGTACAAATGGTATTTGAATGCTGTTGTATTTCAATATATTTTCGCCGATGCCACATCATTTGTTGTATACATATTTTTTCTCGTCGTGAGGCATCTCTTTTCTGTCGTAATTTATCGTTGTTTCATTCAATTGATATTATTTCTCTTGATGATCGACGTGGCTGAAGGCCGCTCTCTTCTATTTTTATTTAATAAATCATAATTAGACCGAGACTTTTCAATATCATCAATATCAATTAATTGGATTATTGGTAGCGAGTTTGTTATAAATATCAATTTGGTAGCGTATGTTATTATGACTTAACAGAATGATTATTGACCTCTCTCTCTCTCTAAATAAACCGGAAATGAAACAATAAGAGTACACAATTATCTAATGTTCCTATCTCGTTACAAGTTCAATGACATGGGAATCGTTGCGCATCTAAATTTACATTACAAGGAATATTACACTTACAAAGAATGAGTTACAGAACGGTGATTTTACGTTACAGGAGATATTACTGGTATTCGTTGAAGACATTCATCTAGTTAAATTGAACCTACACACAGAGAACTCGACACGGGGATGCTTATTGGAATGTATTGAATGAGACTTATCTTTATATTGGATTCCGAGGTGGCGTCGCTATATGCTTTGCGGTCAGCCATTTACGTTATGTTACGTTACTTTAGAAGAATGATTAATTCACTGTGACACAGGGTAAATATAACGATGTCAGTTAAACAGGAAACCCCTAAGGGCTGCCCGAAGGCAAGGAATGAATCTCAGCTCCTCTCTCTTTGGCTGCCGCGCTCTAACTGAATCGCTCATGCTCGGTAGCTGTGCGGTCGCGCCCTTCCCAGCAGGGTTGACATTGCACGATAACATAAAATCTTTAAGATGGATTGATTCATAATTGAGCGTTATACATAACTCTATCGTATTCAATTATTTCGCAATATGAAATATCAATTTATGATAATAGTATTAATGATCTAAGAAACGTTGCTACTGAACTATACAGACATTATTTAGAGTAAAACCTCCTAGTAGCGATGTCTTGGAATCCCTCGTCGGTCGGTTGACACTCTTCTTTCGTGTCCTCTTCTAAGATGGGATGAAGTGGATAGATGCAGAGAGGATAACCGTCATTGACTCCCGACATTTCTCTGGCTGCTTTGGATCCATTCCATTCGGATCCATTCGTGGGTAGAACCACAACATGCCAATTATTTACAATTTTGTAGTGACTGTGTGTTCTTCTGTCTCTCCTTGTATTTCTCGTGTATTGTATGCTTTGTTGGAGGTATGCAAATCCATCTATACCGAGAGCCTGATTTCTTTATTAATGCAAATTAATGAGGAGGCAGGACCATCTCTCGTGACAGAATGTCAAATTAATATCGCAAATAAGAAGCATATATATTGCTGGGTAACCAATTGCATGACAACTACAACTCCCCTGAAATACATATTCTGAGAAAAACTTTACTACTGATGGGACGAATTTCAAAGCACGGAAAACACCGATGATGTCAATTTACTAACTACCCTTTCCAATAACAATTTCGTTTAGCCCCTAATGAAAGTACACCCTACAGCACGAGAGGAGTAAAACCTAGACATGCTTTACACTTTGAATAAGATGTGCGCCACCGGTGGTAAACGGAGGTAATTTTCATGATGTTGCTGCCTGACCAGTAGTTGCAAATTCAATTTTCATAAATACTTAATCGAAGCTAAATGAAGGCCCGATCCAGTTCATGTTTGGTATTTCCAAAATAGTTTACTACAATTGTCTTTAAATTTGAGTTTGGCATTGAACTTAATATTTAGTAGTCGCAGTCTGAGTGTCAATTAAAAACAGAAGTGCTAAAAGGGCTGAGCAAGGCTAAAAAATTAACAGCGGTATTAGAAACTGAGTTAATCAAATCGTACTCTACGAAATTTATACAAATACTGGAAAAGATTTCACGGAAAGAGTCAGTAAAGTAAATGAAAGGCACTTCCACGAAGAATAATTGACAGCGAGACGAAATCTTAAACGAACATGGGAATTAAATCATTAGAGAAGTTTGGTGAGTATATGGACTGGGGCTATAAAAGTTATTTCGACAATTCTTTGAAAATTAAGCGTCTAACCATTATCATAGCACCCTTAACTTCAATATATGAAAGACACCTTCCCAGTCTCAGCCCTTTCATGCGTGTAAGTATAATAAAAAATGGTTTGTTTGAAAATGAGGCCATCTATAGCGACAAACAAATTTTCTGATATGAGGAAACTCTCCACTGTTAACCAGTGCACAAATTTGGCGACATTTTTTTACGTCAAATTAATGGTAAATCGCTACTTAACCTGTTACGTTCAAAATACTGGAAAACATAATAACAATCCAGCTTTCGATTCACGTGGATGAATACTATTCACTTCTTTGCCATCAATATGGTTACTGGAGAACCATCAGGATTCAATCTGCACTCTTTAGCATTACGAGAATATATGCAGTGAGATAGATAGAAGAAATACCTCTCATACTGCCCTTGATTTTTCGAAAGTATTCAATAGCGTTGAGCGTGAAAGTCTCGACTTTGTTAAGAATGATGAATTTTGCGAATTAAAACTGAGGGTTTAGGGAAAAATTTTAGTCATGTGTAATAAATCTTTTAATTGAGTGTAACAAACTTTGTGCTTACTTAAAAAAAATTTGTCCGTTGAAATATCTTAGTAAATTCCAGCAGTACGGACGGGTCACTTCAACATAATGTTACATGCCTGTATGTTTGGCTAAACAAATGTTAGGTGTAGTGAAAAAGGCTTTGTGTACATTTGGGCCATGAGCTGTAATGGCTCGAACGATGTCTGTTTATACTAGCAAGGAATTTTGTGGGGGTAAGTAATCCTGGAGAGGCCTCGGTCGAATCCTTGGGACGTGAAACTCAATCAGTTAACCACTTGAGACGGGCGCAAAATGCCGATGCCGTGAGAAACAACACCACAGGGTTTGACATTGACAGATCGCTGCACTTAAGCTGCGAGGGTGAATATAGCAACGGTTTTGGATATTTCAAGACTTGTGTAGGGCGGGACTTTATGCGTCCTCGGCAAAAGAGCTTTGGACCAATAAGGAACGATTATACCAAGAAAGGAAATTTAGAAGGGCTGAAGCCACGAATAAGACAGCAAAAGCAACGCACAGGCGGAGCTTCGAGCATTACGTGTGGACTTGTTGATTGGCGGTACAAAAAGTAGAAAATCACTCTCGCCAGACATTTTGGTAGAAGCTGATGAAATAATTTCAGTCTAGCGCCGAGCCTCGTCGGAGAAAGTACGTGCTATAAATAGGAAGTGGTGAAGATAAAGTTACTCTAAAAAAACACCAATCTGAAATAACGTGACAGTGTGTTCAAAATGAAGATAGTTGAACTTATCAAAAATGTCTCTTCTTTTCAATAGAGTAAATATTCTCCGTTTTTTTGTGCAGAGAAGTAAATTTAAAACCAAACCTACGTGGGAATCAATAATGGAACATTTAGATGCAACGTCTCTGGGAGGGTAAGAGAGATACAGTTTCTTGGAAAAAGATAATTTTTTTTTTCGAAATAAATAGTACTGCAATTTATTGGCATTCAGTGATGTAAAAATTGAAACATTTTTGAGGGAACGTAATTGGCGCAATCATGATTAACGGGTTATAAATTGATCTTGCAGGTGGGAGGCCTGTGCCTGAGGATAGAAGTTCGCAAGCAAAGGAATGCTCGGGAGCTCCGAATTTAGCGATTGGCAACAGACATTCTTTGCACTGTGCATAAGACAGTGATTGGAACTGAAGCTGTGTTAGCTCATGAATGAGTGGGTTGAAGTAATGACCACATCCTGTGCTGCTGGAATAGCTGAGATAGAATAAAATGTACCATGTCTCATGTGTAGTGCTCGTTAACCTAAGGCTGGACAGCCAAATTGAATCATTCAGGATAATTCTGTTATGTAAACGTTTGGCGTATGCAGGTTCTAGATTCCCTCACTGAATTTGTATCATTCCTAATAACATTCATTGTGCGTGCACTTGTCGATCTCGCGTAACGTATGGCCTAAAATAATAAATGTTAAGCAAATTTCACCTGTGTATCATGCCCCAATATCAGAAGCAACAGCTCTTAACATCACGAAGGCGCTCAGAAAATGCGCTGTGTAAGTGAGTAACATCTCACATCGGTGAGTACCGCTCTAAATTTAGTATACAAGAATTGTTTGTCTTTTTCCTGAGTGCCTGTGTTTTTTATATATCCTCGCATTTCTTGTGTGTTTAGAGATGTACCTGGAGGTGTGCCAATTCCTCTATTCCGAGAACCTTATCTTCTTACTGATGTAAATTATTAAGGAGGCGGGACCTTTTCTCGTGACATCATAATTTGGCAAGATCCAAGAGATCACAATTTTTTATATCTGTGAGCTAACAGCCGTATTGTATGTTTTATTTTGTTGTTGTGTATTTCATGAGTGAATTGAAGTGAAATTTAGTGGGTACCAAAACTTATGAAGTGCTACGACGGTCAGAGGTGCGCTATTTCTGAAAGCAGTAAATTATCAGGATTGTAGAGCGAGAAGCTAACAAGTGTAACGATATACAGCTGAAAAATTGTAAAGAGGTTAAAGGGTGATGAAATTAAGCTAAATAAAATTCTTATGCGCTTGAATAATTAAGGTGACGTGATGTTGGAAATTCACAAGTGAGTAAATTATTTGTTGCTTTTGTTAATGAACTACGTGAGCGCGAGTGATTATTTGAGTAATTATTTGTGAAGTTGTAAAGCCCGAATTTAAAGAAGATTAGCATCATGCCTGGAAGAGGACGAAGGAACAACGCCCGTGGAAACGAACCAGCGGCGCCTCCACCGCCTGAGGAGGAAGTTAACATGCCAGTGGTTGCCAGCTGCGTGGGAGCTGTGGGGCCCAAATTCCGGAAGGGTGACGATGTGTGGGCCCATATAGCAAGGTTGAGGTTTCTGACCGGTCACCTGAATAACAGCGAGCAGGTGCGAGCCTTCTTCTTATGCCTAGATCGACGAGAGGCGAAGGATTGCAATCAAATCATAGGTACACTAACGAATCTACGAGAAGCAGAAACATGGCTACGTTCATATGCCGATCAAGTAGAACATCCTACTCAGGCGATGTTTGAAATAGTCACCAAGAAGCAGACAAGCCCAGAGGGAGTTTCTGAGTACCTAACGCGCCTGGAAACACTATACAACGAGAATTATCTAGAACATCCGGAACGAGTCATTGTAGATTTGATGTGGCTGGGATCGAGGGCAGACATTACGAGACCCTTCCGAAGTGATGCGCGACCTACCACAGTTCAAGAATTGAGGGACATGGCAGTTGAAGTGGAAAGTCGACGGATAGTGCCAGTACCAAGGCAAACGACAGAAAGGAGGGAACCGGAAAGAGAGAGACCGCAGCGAAGCGAGAGGAGGCCACAGCATGAGACTGCGCGTGTGGGCCACACGATGCGGCACTCACCGCAGCGGCAAAGAGGCCACAACAAAGCGCCACACTGGAGTGAAAGGGGCAGACAGATACGACACTCCTTATCATCGAAGAGGCAATTATGAAGCGCCACACTGGAGTGAAAGAGGCAGACTAAGGAGCCATCAGCACCAAATTTACCACGCAAGTGAACCAAAGCCGCATCGGGAAGTGCCACCGGCACCTGAGGTGAACGTAGCGCAGTATAGAACAGTGCCACCGCCGTGCTTCAACTGCGGAAAATTTGGGCACCTAAAAGCTAATTGCAGGGCACAACATTTTCCAGGACCGCCAAAAAACGGAACAGGAGACCGTTAGTGCCAATAATAAATCCCAGCGTCATACTCCATGTGAATGGTTCACCTGTAACCGCTCTTCTTGACACAGGAGCAAATATATGCTTGGTAAAAGAGCGTGTGGTTGTGGGGATCAAAAATGCCAGTGTAAAGGGAACGTCTACTGCATTAAAAACAATTGGAGAGGAACCCGTACCGGTGCTGGGAAAGGTTAATGTGCCAATTAAAGTTAACGGTCAGAAAATTTTACAAAAATGCTATGTTGTGAAGGAAAATGCATTTCCAGGAGACCTGCTAATAGGAGTAGAAGTAATGAACAAAGTCGATGCAAAGCTAGACTTCGGAAAACGTAGGGCATCGCTGTGTGGTACTTACGTGAACATTTTTTCAGTACTGGGACCCACTTCTCGAAAAATTTTGTGTGTAACGCGGGGGGAAACATCGGTCACGCTAGCTGAGGACATCACAGTGAAGCCTCGCGCGCAAACTATGGTGAAGTGCCGAGCAGATGTCAATTTTGATGGAAAAGAGGTAATTTTAGAGCCTAGAATTAAGTGGGCGCCTTACGTGGGAGCCACCGCAGCAAAGGTACAAAATGGGTATGTTTTGATGCATGTACTTAATCCTTTTGCTGAAGAAATCGCTCTTACTGAGATGGCAATAATTGCAACATGCCACGAAATTTCGAATGAAAATGCAACTGCAGAAGAAAACAATGATGAAAACAACGAGGCAGAAAATCTCCGCAGAGAGAAGCGCTTTCAGCAAATTGATGAGCTCGATCTCAGTCACTTGGATGCTGAAAAACAAGGGCAAGTCAGAAACCTGCTGAAGGAATATCACAAGACAATTAGTGCAGATGAAATGGACATTGGACATGTAAAAGGTGTGATATACAAAATTTTGTTGAATGATTACAGGCCCATTCAGACGAAAGGATGGCGCATTCTGTACACCAGTCAAGAAATTATTGATAAAAAGGTGTCGGAAATGATCAAGAGTGGAATTGTGCAAGAGAGTACAAGTGCTTGGAAAAATCCCCTCGTACTAGTGAAAAAGCCTGGGGGAGGCCACAGAGTTTGCCTTGATTTGCGAGCTGTGAACATGCGGGTGGTGAACGAACATTATCCTATTCCCAATATCGTAGGGACACTGGAAGAAGTTGCTGGCAAAGAATACTACTCGATTGTTGATGCAAAATCAGCCTTCCATCAAATTGAACTAGACGAAGAAAGCAAGCAGTACACGGCGTTTCAAACTCGGCAAAGAAACTTCGAGTTTACGAGGCTCCCTATGGGACTCAAGTGCTCAACATCAGTGTACCAGAGAGTAATTTGTCATGTTCTGAAAAGGCAGCTTGGAAAATTCGCCGCCATTTATTTGGACGATGTGTGCATCAGCTCCATGACTTTTGAGAGTCACCTAGAAAATTTAAGGGAAGTGTTGCACGAATTTCAATGTGCAGGAGTAAAAATAGGCTTAGACAAGTGCAAATTTGCGCAAAAGCAAGTAAAGTACCTAGGATGTTACATCAGTCGTGGGGGCTAATCCCAGATCCCAAGAATGTTGAGGCCATGCAGAATTACCCTAGGCCCTCGACCGCACGCAAGGTCCGCTCATTTGTAGCGGCGCTCAACTTCTATCGGCGGTTCATTCCGCATTTCGCCACAACAGCTGCGCCCCTTAATGCGCTGACCAAGAAGGGACAAAAGTTCAAGTGGAATGAAGAACACGAACAAGCCTTCTGTAAACTTAAGCAGCTAATGATAGAAGCTCCAGTTCTGAAGAAACCTTCTCTAGATGAGACGTATTATTTGAGCTGTGATGCATCAAATGAGGGCTCTGGCGCAGTGCTGGCACAAATGTGTAATGGTAAGGAACAGCCTATTGGATGTTTCAGCAAAAGATTCAATGATGCTGAAAAACGTTATTCAATCACTGAACGTGAAGGATTAGCAGTGGTGGCGGCGGTAAATCACTTCTCACCTTATTTGTACGGTAATAAATTTGTTGTAATTACTGATCACACGGCTCTTAAATATTTGTTCAAAGGTAAAAACACCAAGAACAACAAAATTATGAGGTGGGCCCTGACACTCCCACAATACGATTTTGAGGTAATTTACCGGCCAGGAGCTCAGAACGTTGTGCCCGACGCATTGTCGAGAAACATCGCGGACAGCAACGAAGAAGAAAATCAAGACGACGAAGCCCCTAAAACAGTGTTCGTCAGGTCAATGTTAGATGAAGCACCCAGTGTACAAGAAGCGGAAATCAGTTTGCAGAAAGAAAATGTGCGAGCAGAACAATTGAGAGATCCGTTGTGGGGGCCTGTGCTGAGCTACCTTGAGAGCGACAAAACGGGAAATGTGCCAAGTCTAGCCATGAGTCCCGAAATTTTTGCCGATGATGGAATACTGTATTACAGAAAAATGCAACGAAAGCCGAATAGAACAAGGCACTTGATCGTTGTGCCAGACGCTCTGAGAGAAGCAGTGATAGCGATAACATTAGCACATGACAGCACGATCGGTGCCCACCAAGGTCGTGCTAAAACCTGGAAAAAGCTCATGGAATTCGGGTACTGGATTAACATGGCGCGCGACGTTAACAAATACGTCGATTCGTGCATGCAGTGTCAGAAGCGAAAGATCAACAATCGAATTTGTGTCAGCATGGGTTCATTCCCTGAAATTGACAAGCCTCTGGACAGAGTAGGCGTGGACTTAATTGAAATGCCAGTTTCGAATGAGGGCCACAAATACATCCTGACCGTGGTCGACCATTTCAGCAGATACGTCGCGGCATTTCCGCTCAGAAGCAAAACCACAGAGGAAGGGACTCGAGCATTAACTAAATTTGTAACAACGTACGGCCCTGCCAAAACGCTCATCTCAGACAGGGGCACCGAGTTCACATCAGCTTTTCAGAAATGTATGCGACAAATTGAAAATAAAATACTACAACACCTCAGCATATCATCCCCAATCAAACGGGATGACAGAACGGCAAAATCAGAATATCAAAACGGTTTTGTCACATCTTGCCGCCAACGATCAATCAACATGGCCGGATGCACTATCGTGGACGTGCTTGGCGCTGAACACAAATTAACAAAGTGTTATTGAAGAGATTCCGTACTATTTATTCTTTGGTCGGGACGCCGAAATTCCTGTTGTTGACTGGCTGAAAACCCCCCGCATGGATTATTCTTTAGGGGAGAATTACAGTGCAGAAGTTAGCGCCCGACTCCACAATGCGTTCAAAATTGTGAAGGCTAAATCAAAAGCGTCACACGACAAGTCTGTACAAATGAAGGAGAGAGGGGTGAAAAACAACCAGGTGCAGAGCGGAGATATTGTTTTATTACACAATCCGACAGGAAAAGCCGAAGCTGCAAACGCGTGGCCGACCGACTGGGTTGGACCGTATCGTATCATTGAAAAGAGTGCCACAAATGCCACCATCAAAGCAGTGTATGGGGACCGTCAAGAAAGGGTTCACCTAGATAGATTAAAAGTTGCTCACCTACGAGGCGAGGCTTTTCCCGGCACGTCAGACGTCGCAGCTGAGCCAGGGAACGGAAACGAATATGAAACAATTGATAGCGAAGATGAAGACCTGAGGACAGAAAACAACGTGAACGAGCGAGCTGCGTCCAAGGAGCAGCGAAAATACAATTTGCGTTCTCGGTGTAGGTGAATTGCCACTTAGAAACGAACTGCAGTGGACTGAGATCATGCGTCGCCTTAACTTTGCGGGATGTGTTCTTGTGTGTTTAATTTTAGGAGAGCTCTTACGTAGGAGTGAGTTTTTAGCGCTGTATTGCTTTAATCTAAATGTGTTCTTTAGTAGAATTATGTTATTCTAGCTGTGAATTAAATTTAGTCTCACTCACTAGAGTGAGATGCTTCGTTCAGTAGGAATATGTTCTAGGTTATGTAACTCTAATTTTCTTTGCTCACAAGAAATCTCGTCCAGAACGAAACTCTTGTGCGAGCGAGCTAATCTTATACTATGCTTAAATTTCATTTTCATGCTTGCTAAGTAAAGGGAAATTGAGCTTTTCATTAGGTTAACTGCGTGTGTTTCTCAAGAGGAGTACTTTGTTTCCTTTGTAGTATGCTTATATTTCCTCGCCAGCATCTCGTAAAGCGTACGCGCTTGATACGAAAGAACTCTAGCGAGTGAATTAAGTTTCTTCAGAAGCTCTTAGCCTGATGTAATCTCAGGCTTGCTAATTTTATCAATACCTTTAGACCGTGCATCTTTTCGTAACGGGGAAAATATGTTTAGCGTTAGACTAAAAGTAGCGTATTCTTCCTTGCTGTAGTGTTGAATTTTCTGAGTCTTGTGTCCTTCTATTGCTCTGAAGGAACATCGTAAAAACGATGTTCTGGAAAGAACAAATCTTATCTTATTCTGTAGAGAGTAGTACGTTTCATTTTCAGACCTAATGAATTAATTTCTTGGTAAATTAGTGTAGGAAGTACTTCAGCACGAAAAATTAGGCCAGAACATCGAATAACAGTAATACGTCTCGTACGAGAAACAAACGAAAGCACGGACAATTAAGGAAGAAGTACATGGAACACAAGTAATTATCTACAAGAACGAAGAACAGACAGCAACGGTACGACATAGGGGATTCATCGCACTTGTATTGGAAGTATTTGAAGATTGAACAAATTCAAGCATTGCATAGAGAGACGACGAAGACGAATGTATAGCTGGAAATTTTGCTTCATGTTCAGAAGAATGCGGAAGGAACAAGTGATTGCCTCAGGGTTGCTTGTGGTCAAGCTTGCGGCGAAACCCATCGTTAGCCAACAGCAGAGCCAGGAAAGTGCTTCTCAAGTAATTAGTACTCCATGCCTCGGAGTGTAAAGCACCACAGAGCAAACGAAGCGTCACCACGAGAATGGAAGAAGAAACGTAAATAATGTAGATAATATTTTTGGGTGCCTTAATGTACTAGCGTACAAAAATGCTTTTATATAGTGAGCACTCAAATGAAACAGTAACAATGCTTTCATATTATTGAGTATTGAAACGAACTTGAGTTATTTGGAATTTGCATTGTGACATGAATGCTTAGCAAGGCATTCCTGAAACTCTCATGCAAGTTTCCTGTGAATTTTTTTTTTATAGGCAAATAATCACATTGGAATACTGAAGCCGCATTTTTAGGCATCTTTATTTACACGTGAAATAGGGAACTCAAAGAGATTACGTCGGATATAATTCGAATGAGGCGTACGCTCTTCGAAAAATATTAACCCACGAAGTTCTCGCACAAATAAGAGTATTTACTCGGACAAATGGATAGAACATCATCTCGTGTCTACCAGAGATTTTACGTCGATATCAAGGAATACTGAGACGCATTCTACAGGATACCACCGTGCATTGCCCAGGAGTATACCTCGGATTCTTCAGGATTACCTCGTAGGATTCAGGTCCTTATCGCGAATGGAGTCTGTACTGAATGAAATTTATCCACGCTTCAACTCGTATTTATCAACGGAGCAACACTACTTCATGACAAGCCAACCTGCCTGATCAACGGGTCAGCGTAAATGAGTATTCTGCTGATTAAAAAATTGAGTTTGAATAAGCGTCTTAAAATGTAAGTGAAACATTGCATTTGACATGGTTTAGTAGTAATTTGAATCGTCACAATGTTACATCTTACAGAACGGAATCGTGCAGTTGATGTGGTGTATAGAAAATTTTATATGATTCTGGATATTGTACTCGCAATACTTCCTCCTGAAAATGAGTCACCTAACATCAACGCGTGTGTGACGCTATGAAAATGCCAAAAGAAAAGCATGGAAGGAAAGCAAATTCCGTCAGCGATACCAAAGGAGTCAACATCGAATAATGAATTGCAGCGTCAAGAAGTTGTGCAACAGAACGTGCAAGCGTGAATTGAAATCTACGAGATATAAAATTATCAATACTGTAGGATGTTTGAGAGTGTAGGAAATGTGCACGTAAATTTTGGTGAATATGATTAGGGTGAGCACTCAAGCATTTATGATGTATTTCTCTTCGGCGGAAGACAGATACATCGGTTAAATGAAGACAAGCGAAAATACAACAATGTTGCTGATTGTAATGAATAGGATTCTTAATTTTAATGTACCCTGTTTCCTGCGGAGTTAAATTTAGAACATAATGTGCTTAAGTAGAATTTACCATGAGTGTCTTATGTTGGCTTCGAATACGGCTGTAAGTATTATTCAATAAATAGCTGAAAGCTAATTCAAAAAAAAAATTGTCAGGCCAATTTTTTATCTTAAGGAGGGTGGTCTGTTAAGAATGATGAATTTTGCGAAATAAAACTCAGGATTTAGGGAAAAATTTTAATCATGTGTAATAAATCTTTTAATTGAGTGTAACAAACTTTGTGCTTACTTAAAAAAAAAATTTGTCCGTTGAAATATCTTAGTAAATTCCAGCAGTACGGACGGGTCACTTCAAAATAATGTTACATGCCTGTATGTGTGGCTGAACAAATGTTAGGTGTAGTGAGAAAGGCTTTGTGTACATTTAGGCCATAAGCTGTAATGGCTCGAACGATGTGTGTTTATATTAGCAAGGAATTTTGTGGGGGTAAGCAATCCTGGAGAGGCCTCGGTCGAATCCTTGAGACGTGAAACTCAATCAGTTAACCACTTGAGACGGGCGCAGAATGCCGATGCTGTGAGAAACAACACCACAGGGTTTGACATTGACAGATCGCTGCACCTAAGCTGCGAGGGTGAATATTGCAACGGTTTTGGATATTTCAAGCCTTGTGTAGGGCGGGACTTTATGCGTCCTCGGCAAAAGAGCCTTGGGCCAATAAGGAACGATTATACCAAGAAAGGAAATTTAGAAGGGCTGAAGCCACGAATAAGACAGCAAAAGCAACGCACAGGCGGAGCTTCGAGCATTACGTGTGGACTTAGAAACTGTTGATTGGCGGTACAAAAAGTAGAAAATCACTCTCGCCAGACATTTTGGTAGAAGCTGATGAAATAATTTCAGTCTAGCGCCAAGCCTCGTCGGAGAAAGTACGTGCTATAAATAGGAAGTGGTGAAGATAAAGTTACTCCAAAAAAAACAACAATCTGAAATAACGTGACAGTGTGTTCAAAATGAAGATAGTTGAACTTATCAAAAATGTCTCTTCTTCTCAATAGAGTAAATATTCTCCGTTTTTTTGTGCAGAGAAGTAAATTAAAAACCCAACCTACGTGGGAATCAATAATGGAACATTTAGATGCAACGTCTCTGGGAGGGTAAGAGAGATACAGTTTCTCGGAAAAAGATAATTTGTTTTTTTGAAATAAATAGTACTGCAATTTATTGGCATTCAGTGATGTAAAAATTGAAATGTTTTTGAGGGAACGTAATTGGCGCAATCATGATTAACGGGTTATAAATTGATCTTGCAGTTGGGAGGCCTGTGCCTGAGGATAGAAGTTCGCCAGCAAAGGAATGCTCGGGAGCTCCGAATTTAGCGATTGGCAACAGACATTCTTTGCACTGTGCATAAGACAGTGATTTGAACTGAAGCTTTGTTAGCTCATGAATGAGTGGGTTGAAGTAATGACCACATCCTGTGCTGCTGGAATAGCTGAGATAGAATAAAATGTACCATGTCTCATGTGTAGTGCTCGTTAACCTGAGGCTGGACAGCCAAATTGAATCATTCAGGATAATTCTGTTATGTAAACGTTTGGCGTATGCAGGTTCTAGATTCCCTCACTGAATTTGTATCATTCCTAATAACATTCATTGTGCGTGCACTTGTCGATCTCGCGTAACGTATGGCCTAAAATAATAAATGTTAAGCAAATTTCACCTGTGTATCATGCCCCAATATCAGAAGCAACAGCTCTTAACATCACGAAGGCGCTCAGAAAATGCGCTGTGTAAGTGAGTAACATCTCACATCGGTGAGTACCGCTCTAAATTTAGTATACAAGAATTGTTTGTCTTTTTCCTGAGTGACTGTGTTCTTTATATATCCTCGCATTTCTTGTGTGTTTAGGAATGTACCTGGAGGTGTGCCAATTCCTCTATTCCGAGAACCTTATCTTCTTACTACTGTAAATTAGTTAGGAGGCGGGACCTTTTCTCGTGACAACTTGGAAAAAATAACGAACCAATAAATAGACAGACAAAGTGGTTTGATAGCTACCTACTCAACCGCTACCGCTAACAAGCAGCATGCTCAGAACAACAAAAAAAACACCAAAATAAATTTACCGTTCGTCAGGGGTCAATCATTGGCCCGCTACTATGTTCCCATTTTATTAATGATTTCTCCTTCATATCAGAAAGCGCAAAATTCTTGATGCATGCTGATGATGTTCAAATTGCCATGACAAGTTCGATTTCTGGTTTACCAGAAATGCGAGCAAACCCTGCAAGCCTCGTTAGCGATCTGAAATTGTGGTACGACCAGAATAGCTTTAAACTTAATGCAAGTAAAACGGATTAAAGAATGTATTTTTTAGAATTGCATTTTTGGATTTAAAAATTCAATCAGAATAATGCTGAAATCTAATCTGACGTTTGGAAATGATATAATGGAGCCCATTGACAAAGTAAAAAACATTGTTGCTTTGGTTTAACGAAAACATTTCCTTCGAACCACACGTGGAAGCAACTTAAAAAATAAAAAATTAGCGTAGCCTTGGCTTTTTCATCGAATAAAGAACACAGCGCACGAAAAAAAACCTATTGGTCAGTCGATCTTCAGTATTACCATATTTTAACAACTGCAGTTTAGTCTGAGGATACCCACCCCAATAATCTTCAAAAAGGATTGCAAAAATGTTTGTATTTTACAGCAGAAGTTATGTGTAATGATAGATTCATGAAAAGCTATGTTGTAATTCCTCTTTTAAAAAAACTAGGCTGGAACTAATTGCTAGAAAGATTCCGCATTCAGGAAACCTGATGCAATTTCTCGTCTCTCTGCCTCCTTCAGAGTAAGGTCGTTGATGTACGATTTCTTCCATTAATATTCCGAAAATAAGCTACTATTTAATATTTATCTTAATATCTAATCATTTACTGTTTATCTTATCTGGGACGAAAAGCATTTTTAGTTTCTAGTGCTCTACTGTAGAATAAGCTTTCCCAGTGCCTAAAAAACTCTCTATAACAAGGAAAGAATTCAAGTTGAATGCACCACAGCATTTTGCATCTCTGCCACAGCGAATTGCCTGCCGTAAGATTTAATTGGTATACTTTTTTTAACTGTCAAACTAAACGATTACTCGTACGCCCTAAAACTACTCTTTACTGCTTCATAATTCTGAACTCTGTGAAGCTGAACATTCTATGTTTAAGTTAGTTAATTTTCTACTTACACACCTTAATCGTTTCCTTCGGTAGCATTGTCGATTCTGCATATCTACATGGCATAGCTAACTAAACCTTCTGGGAAGACCTTATATTAAGTACTCGTGCACAGCTCAGCCCAAAACCACCCAAGCTCCAGATTTTCGCTGCAATCTTTCCGTGGGTACTCAGCACGTTTCTTTAGCTTGTTTTCAAATTCATGACAATACGGCCAAGATGTCTATATTCAAAACGCGAAACACACAAACCTAAGAATATCAATAACGCTTGGCGAAAACACTACATTCAAATTAATAGCTAAGCGTTTTCCTAAGCTAATGGAGGGAACAACACGACATACATAACAAAAATTCTATTTTTCCTTTATCACGACAAAACCAATGAAAAAAATAACAATTTATTTCATCTTCATGAAGCTTAGTCCCTTTTTTTCCGAGATGACATCTGTCCCATAAGTAAAATTAAATTATTACTTCGAATTAAATGTTTCAACTAACTCTTTCCAATATTAAAATTTCTACTTACAAATTAATTTGCATTTACGTGCATCTATTAGTACCTTAGTCCACGTGTGTACTTACATTTGAAGGTGATGAATTGTGGTCAATGAACCAATTGTGTTCATTTCTAATCTATGTATATGCATAATTTTATTCACCACGTGTAATTTTTTAGTGCAATCAATCTTTTGCAGTGGTTTATTTGATCCCATACATCAAGAAAGAAAGAAAGAAAGAAAAACAGTATATTTCCAATATAGATGGTACAAAAGTACCATCATTGGTTTTTAAAATCTCTTAAAATTAATACACTTAGATGATACACACACACGAGTATTGTAAAACTCGTGTCACTAGTCGAAAATAAATGATTGAGGGCAATGTACTCCTAATCTTGCTTAATCTACATTTGATAATACATGTTATGATAATTATAAGAGACAACACAATTTCATGGACGATGCATTTTCATTGTGAGGTGAAGACACTTGTGACAGTTTACATGTACATGACATAAAACTTCGCAATTCTTGATGCCAGGAAATAATACATGAATCGCTTGTTTCGGCCAATGTTCAAAAGTGTCATTTTGAGGAAGCATGAAAAATATATATATATATATATACATCCGTATACATATACACACACATATATATATTCATACATATATATACATGTACATATACACACATACATATACATGTATACACGTACACATAAGCATGAGGACCAAGAAGATAATAAGTTTTGTATTTCTAATCCCACAATTTTAACATAGCGGTCATTAGTTGATAAGCATTTTATTTAAACAAAAAGTGGATGATCGCACAACAAATGTATAGTTTTTACATGAATGCTTTACAATAATAAAGAGATGACGAGTTAGGTAATGTTACAAGTTGAGAGTGAACAGAAAAAAGACCATTATCTCTAGTAAAATGCTAGTTGTCAGTCTAGTACACACATGTGTGCACATATACACGAAAATATATACATATACACATGCACGCACATAATTACACCAAACTCGTAAGGATACACAAATGCAGTTCTATGCATCATTACATACTCATTCTATTTAGTGTCATACGCACAGCGTGCACACGTACAGATATCTACAAGTAAGCATGTGCGCGAATATCAGCGTAAACCAGTCAGTATAAACCAGAAATTCCAATCGAGGGAAACGGAGAAAATATCTTTTATTATCGCATGAATTTTATAAAATTTCGTACTACAAATAGTGGCACAAAACATTCTACCTAAGTCTGAAACATGAAAACGATTGTGGGACGTGAATAAGAAAGAAAACATTAATGTCCTATAAAGGTTTCATATTAGAAAAAACAAAAAAATCACATTATCTTTGAAATATGGCGCAAATTGTCGGCAATTGATAAACAGACATAGGTATCACATTATTATAAGCATATAACTATAAGCGTAATACTGCAGTATAAATGGGTGATCACACAACGAATTTATTGCTTTTTTTACATGGTTGCTTTACAATTTCATATTAGGAAGAAAATCACATTATCTTTGTAATATGGTGCAGAATGTCTGCAATTGATAAACACACACACACACGTAGGTACCATGACGGTCTAGTTTGATGCTTGCACAGAAATGGAGAGGAATGACATAAAATGCAACCCTCGACTGGTTTATCTACTCTAGTGCACACAGGTGTACGTGCACATATGCACACCCATATGCCCACATACACCTATATACGTACACACATATTCAAGTAAGCATGTTTGCAAACGGCAGCGTATAGGCGATCAAATCACACTACCTACGCATACTCTAAAACTGTTTTGTGATATCTTGTATTATAAAACAATAAGCGAGGGAGGTTATTGAGCAATGGAGATACCAGGCAAATGAGATTCGACAGTACTTATTTTGTGTGTTCTGTAACTAAGAATTATTCTTGAGACACTAGATGACGAGTTATTTTGGCTTTAAATTCTCTCGGTCTTTGAGGGACTTTAATACTCAGGGGAAGTTTGTTCCACAGTAAAGCGCCTGATATGGACAGAGCCTTCTGCCCTAAGTGAGATGAACGATAGTTGACTAAGACATTATTGTTTCTATTCGGTTTTTGATTGGTTACAGTGGGTGGATGGAAACACACTATCTCAGCATTGCTCTGAGGAAGATATAACGAGGAGAATACGTATTGGGCCTTCTGCATGAGGAGCCTTTCTTGGATAGGAATCCAGCCGAGTTTTTTGAGGAGAGGGGTTACGTGGTCACTTCTTTTGAAATTACCGTTGCATACCACCTTCGCTGCAAAATTCATGCACTTTTGTAAGTCCCTTTGAAGGTATTTAGGTAAGTCTCCCCATACTAGGCTGCAGTAGTCAATGCGCGATAACACAAGGGATTGAATTGCTAATAATCTGGATTTTTCGTCTAGCATACTTTTTATACGATGAAAAAACATTAAAGTTCCGTAGATTTTGTTGCAAGTAGTCTCAACGTGAGATTTGAAGGACATATTTCTATCGAACCAGATCCCTAGATTTTTAACTTGTCAACATCAACATCTCTTCGATCATTAGTATTGAGAATAATGAGAGAATGAGCGACCTAAAAAGCTCTATCCACTTTGACTGTAACTTGATTGTTCTCATATTTCTTACACGAAATTAAAGAAGCGCATTTTGACGTTTTCAGATTCATACTTCTTTTCAGGTACTCAGAGCACTACAGCCGTCAATTCAGAAATGCAGAATAGAGTTCTTCATTGTATAGCAAAATCACCAAAAGCTGAAAATTAGAAAGATTAAATTCATTATACTCTCAGCGACCAGAAAGTATTGAATTGTCAATCAGAAATAACTTTAGTTTTACAATAAGTGAAATTAATAAACCGGTTCACTTCGTTGAAAAGGGATGATATATCGCTACTTTTATTAGCGTTCGTAACACAAATTATAAACAAATAAATGAAAATAAAAGCAATATAAGGATTGGGATTCATAAGCCGTTTACTTCACCTATTTTTGTTCATTGTACTATGAGCAAGGTTTCAATTTGTTGAAGCAGATTATTTATTTGCTTTTGTCGTGAGCGTCGTATTCTATTTTTTGGGCATTATATCGGCTTACCCTTTTCCATCACTTGAAAGCACGGTAGAGGAAACAAGGTATGTTCAAACCTGTCTTTTGTTTTTCATCGACTGTGTGGGTTTGCTCATGTTTGTTTGAAATAAAACCGATCTATTGGCTAGCCGAACAAGAGGAGAGATATTTTCTCCCATAGAAATGACCCTACCTTGTTTCCTCTACCATACTTGAAAGTCATGCATGACGGTATAACTTGGATAAGATACTTCCAAATTCGTCATGAGGTAAGCATGTTTACTCCGATTAGAGCATGCTATATTACTAGTATCCAAGTCCCTAATCCATGAAGCTTTTGTTTTCATAAGCACCATCATTTGGTTTCTCTCACCTCACTCTGAATCAGAATGGTTTTTACTGTTTTATCGTCCAAGCTCATGTGTCAGTGTGCAGGCTCATAAAATCCATAATAATTCTGAATATTAAAAATATCCCGCCGATAATTTCGTAAATGTTCATATTATTCTCCAACACTTGAAAATTATTTGAAGAAACCATTTTATATCTTTCTTTTTTTGTTTATCCGTAGATTGTTTTATGTCTTTCCAGGTTTTTTATTGTAAGTGCTGGCAAAAGAAAAGCATACATTTATACTGATTTGCTCTCAGTTGATCCAACGACTGTTGTAGATACCAACATACTTAATTGTAGTTTCACTATTTCTACCAATTAAATTTAAAAACTTTCAAGTTGAACTATCTGAAAGCCAATGAGTTAAGAAATCAACGGAATTTCATTTTTGTTTCTTTTTTCTTTCCTCTGTGGAGTCACTTGCATCAGTACGGTGAGAAAATTTCACTTAGTGATGCGTGTTACTTCTGCACTGTTTCAAATTTCAGAGCTGATCATAACCACGCCTGTAACAACGTAGCCTGACTTCCCATGAAGTCATTTATTAAAATTGCTTTCAAGACTATCTCATAGATATTCTGATCGCATTTCTAGTTGTAATCTATTCGTAAATTCGTGAGTCTTCTTAATAAGTACGCTCTTATTGAGTCCTCCCAATGCTATTTTATTCGCGCTCTCTCGTATTTATTTAAGTGTTCATTTGCTATGATATACAGACAAATAGCTTCAGCATATTTACCTTTATTCTTATGTTGTCCTTCGTGAGTGATTTGTTCATCATGGCAATATCATGATAAATGAGCGTTCAAATTCCAATCTCGGTTCACAGCATTAGGTTGACGGTTGTTGCTCCACATCGTAAAATCTAAATATTTTCATATTCTCGGTACCGTATATATCCTTCGCTATTAAATACCTGGTGTACAGCTGCTTTTCGGGCAAAATTTAGTAATTATTGATCTATGTTGGTTTTTACATTCGAAGAAAATTCATTACTTACTAAAATAATATCAAAATACTGAGAATAATTATTCTACGTCAATTTTTTGTGATAATTTTCGTCTTGAATTGACTTCAGTCACGATAAATAACATTTTCTTCAGAATTACTACATTTCTGAATCTCTTCATATATTTAAAAAAGGGACAGATTGATGCAGAGATAGGTAATACTGTATTATAAGCCATAATTATTATAATATGAGATGTGAAAGATGTTCGTCGTAAGCTAAAAACTACATTCTACCCCTATGAAGCAACAGGATCAAGTCAAACTAAGACGACGCGTTTTGTTCACATTCTAAATGGTTTTTCTTTCTTTTCTTTCTTTCTGCACGCATTTCCTACGCTCGCTAGAGGAAACACTATCAGATGAGAGTCGCAGGATCAAAGTTTAATGTTCTGCGCGAGCCACTCGAGTCCGTCGATGAGGCCGTCATGCGTGACGGCGGTGGCGGGCTGGCAGTGGTACGGCCGAGTGCCCAGCGAGGGGAGCCTCAGCTCGCGCGCCAGCGTGTCCGCGCTCACAGCGCCCAGCATGTCCTGCTTGTTTGCCCACACCAGCAGCGGCACATGACGCAGCTCATCGCAATCCAGCTGAAACATTCGCAGAAATCAATCAAAACGTGTCACCAAAACTGCCGTACATTATAAGACAATTTTATTATTGAGATAATTGTTGAGAAACATTTGAAGTACATCAACTTATCTTTTACTTCTATGTGGGATCAACTTTATTACTTTTCGCTTTAAACTTTTCACTCACTTCTTTTGCTGAGAAATTTATGCCTGAACTTTTTACAGACACAATCAAATTTGAATTGGGGCTTGATATTTACGTTCCATCTCGTACTTGACACATGATTGGTATGGTATTTGAGGTAATTACAAACTTTTTATCATGTTGATACTAGAATTAGGGCCTGGAAACAATGCAATGGTCCATGCCTAAGTTAGTTTAAAAGTTACATGATCATTCAACTTCACACGACAGCCCATCCATGCACGCACAAATGCAGTGGAATCCCAAAAAGTCATTACATATACCCTCCAAGAAAGACGAATGAACGCAGTCCATACATAACTTCGAAGAAATGAGTAACTCATATTAACTTAGATCTAAATAAGGGAAATTAAGTACCGTTCATGCTGAGAGCATATTAATCACATAACTCTCATCAGTTGTTGGTGTGGGGATGTGAGATTTATCTTCCCTGCACAGCTGGTCCTCGTAATATCAGGAGTTGTGTTCATCTGTTGGCTTCTCACATCACTTTAGTTAGCAACTCGAATTGTACGCGCTCCCTTCAGCCTATTTAGCTGGTATCCACTTGACTCATAACGACCAAAACGCTCTGCACCAATGATAAGGAAGATGACAAAATTTTTATAATCGTCTCCTAAATCGACAAAATCTGACGTGAGCTCCCGAGAAATTGCAGAGCAAGCACTAAAAATAACAGTTTATAGTCCCTAAAATTAGAGCTAAAAATCTAGCGCATTGAGGGTAATAGTAACTGAAGGTGCACGCACAACATCTGCCAAAAACAGTATCTCAAGAAGTATCACTTGTTTCCTTTTGTTTGTTCCACTCCTGATCGTCTTTTCCTGCTTCACCCAATCATTTTGCATACAGGTAAAGTGTTGCAGCTGATGTTTACTAATGTTATTTTCTTCAATTTGTCTTCCCTTCCATCAAAGTTCATGAATTTCATTAGTACTCAATTGTGAAATTTCTAGTTTATTTCCTGTAACCTTTACTTTACTTCTTCGCTAAATTTAAAACGGAGCATTTCTAATCCTAATGCACGAAATAATATTTTTTTTCTTGGGTCTAATTTGGTATTCTCACGATGATGTACACAGCTTACTACCACTGATTCACTGAAATGTGTAAGCTGGTGTCCGCATTACATTGCTTAGATTCGTTGGCGGCATCGAATTTTAATCATTACCCAAAACGATATCTCACCGCTTTGTGAAGCTCGTCTCTGGCTTCTACAAAGCGACGCCCATCTGAGGAGTCGACGACGAAGATGATGGCGCTGGCGTTCTGGTAGTAGTGATACCAGAGGCCTCGCAGCACTTCCTGACCGCCCACGTCCCACACCGTCAGCTCAAGGTTCTTGTGTTCCACGGTCTCAACGTTGAAACCTATACACAAGTAAAAGATTAAAATCTAGCATTTCTGCACGAATCATTCTCTACATTCACTTATTTCATAAAATACAGTTTGTTTCCTGCTCGCTTGATTGGTTGGTCTGTGCGGTCCCACTCACATACTGAATATACTGGATATCTGAGCCCGGCAAGATAATTGAGTTTTTTGTTGTTACACTTGCTATCTCACACCGCCATTTTTTCAATCGTATGGGTGCTAATATACATAATAACAAGCAATTTGTTGGGTACTTGATCTCTTAGTCTCTTTACCAGTATTTGTAGTATTTTTAAGTGTATTTGTGTTTACATATACCAGCAGGACCCAAGAAAATATTCACTGTTATCTTTTAACGTAAATTACGTGATGAACGGTATATTAACCGATCCAACCGTCAGCTTACTTTTTAATCGAAGTGCTCCTACATTTATAACGTAATTCATCATAACCTCTCCCGTCGACAACAATGGACACCATATAATCCACGCAATATCAATTTTCTTTCTTCGTTAACGATAGATAAAATAACTACACCGATTCTGTTTTAGGGATCTTATTCCCTCGCTATCAGCCTGAAGGCGCTATTGAACGAATAGCCCTCAGTGCAGAAATAAAATCTAATTTACGGATAGAAATCCTACACTCTAATCAAAGCATCTCTAATATTTAAATTACAAAATATTACCTTAGGTGTTTTTTCTCGCTCCAGTTTCTACTCTCATGTACATGAACAGTCTTTCTGAAGAATAATCCAAAAATCGCTTAGCCAATTTGTTCGTTTTAAATCTACATTGGAAATTTTCACATGTCAAATTTTTGCCAATTAGTAAGTGAAATTTAGGAAACCATTGTTACTTCCAAAAACATCAATTGTCCCAATGCTTTTGATATAATATCATATACCAAGGTCTATATCTTAGGGAATAAAGAATGAATGGGGAACCCGAAACATTCTACGTAAGTACATCCTTTGATTTCAACTTAGATTTTCAGATGTTTCCATTCAGAATTTTGAAACTGGTTTAAATTTGTTGTTATGAGTCAAATTGAATATGAATTTGTGTTTCAATTTAAATTTGTGGTTAAGTTAAGATTTTTTTTTCCTTTGGGCGAATAAAACAGCCATTTAAACAATTTAAACCATTTTAAACAATTTATTTACCACAGGTGATACAGAGATAGAATGTTTCTTAAGTCTAGTACAATGGTCAAATTTGAGTATAGCAACCTGTGGGCCCGAAGGAACGAGTACGAGAAGGAATGGCGTAGAAGATCAGGTAAGCTGCACAGTGAATGCAATGATGTCTTTACTAGATACGATCTGCGGAGTGTGTGCAGACAGAGAAGGTGACAATGAGTTACACTTGTCTGTGAGGATGTTTCGTAATTTTTATAGCTGTAGGTCTATCATTTTTGCAGCTGTATGTCTGTGTGATGTGTGAGTTCCGTGTGCCGACTATATACTAAATAATCTGTAAGGTGCTCAGCTATTGATGGGTGAAATAGAGAAGTTATTCAAAAGTGTATGAGAGATTACCATCATAAAACACAGAGTGGAGTGAGGACGAGACGAGCGCGTGTGGGTTTAATGCACACGTGTATTGTGAAGCGTAATTGCAGTAGAGAAATTACTCATCCTTTACATTTACACTTTATATTGAACCAAGTTTGGATGACAAATATTTTATTAAACTACTTGCTGTCCTGCTAAATGTCTACACTGCGCTTCAAAACATCAACGGTGAGTGATTTTGGAGCTTGAAATTATTTAGAATTATTCAGTTATGGCATTATGACCATATCTTTTTTCAGAGTCTGAAAAAATATCGCACCTAGCAAAAGCTCAGGTTAATGCTCTATTATCATTCGATTGCATTTTGTGATAGATTATGGCTACAATGTTACCTTCTCCGTTCCGAACTACGGCTAAAAAATTGCGACAAAACCATTGGTGAGCATGTTCTTTACTCATTACTAACATCCAATGAAAAGTATCATGCATATTTTATACTTGATACATGGGAACCAGGAACGCGTACTGCATTTTGTCCAACACTTCTGATGGAGCTCATGGAGTGAGCATGAGAGACGGATGCTTTTCGAATACGACTCTCCAGTTCTGTAAAATAATGCAGAGACAGCCAGCAAAGACGAGTGAGTCTACAGTGAAACAGATGACAACCGAAGCGTAATACGTGTATTTGAATTTGCGATAATATCCTTGAAGCTCATTTACATCCTCGCTACCGTTGTCCCAAGCAACCATTGGCGTGCTAGGGTGAATGGGCAAGAAACAGAGCTTAGAATTAGGCTTATCGCTCATGTTCTTGTCTACGGCGCAGGCTTCAGCTGAAGTGCAGTGTGGGCGAGCTGAGGGCGGCGGCTTGCGAACCTCGTTGGTGGCCAGAGATTGCAGCCCACGACTCGAGTGTTTCTTCGTACCTGCAGTCCTGCGGTTGTTCAACCAAATGAAGAAGCGATTTGTAAACACGTGGTTCATGCACGTGAAGAAAAGCCTCGTTATCGCGTAGAAGAAGAAACCGTCGATGAACTTGGGAGCGGCAGAGATTGGCACAATGTCGGTCACTTGAGAGTAGAGACCGGCCTCTACAATCAAGCACGACAACGTCACCGTGATTTTGTCCCTGTGAAATGCAAAAAAGTGATGAAAAAGTGGTATTATAACTGAAAATCAAAGAACAACTTTAAGCGGAGAATTTTTCTTTACAGCTAGACAGCTAGTTCAAGTGTTAGTGTATACGAGACAATGCGTGTAAGAATTTGTTTTAAATTGTGGGTTTGGGACATTTTACATCTCTTATTTATTACACATATTTTAATTATTTTTCTTAACATTTTGTATTTCTTTCTTTCCTAGAGAATCATACGCTGTGTAATTTTCTGACTTCAGAATTTAGACAACGTTAAATAACGAGCATTTCAGTTTCTGTTTTGTAGCTAAGAAGCAGAGTTTCATGCTAGAGCAACCCAGTTTTTATGTCGAGAAGCTAGGTTTTATGCCAGTGTTGCTCATTTTTGGGTTATAGCTAATTATTCTGCTGGTGTAGTTTTTGATAACTAAGCATTTCGTCTGAGATAGTTTATTTCATGTCTGAGATAATATGGATTTTCAATAATTTTTCATGCAGAGAAAACATAACATCAGAGTGGTAGATTAATTTGTCAGTTATTTCCTCATTCCAATCAATTTTTTTCGTTTTGAGAGCACGTATAAGAACACATTACAAGGTTCACGCGCACGTATGATCGCAAGAAATTTGGTCAATAGTTACACTTGTATTCTATTGATTCGATGCGTCTATTCACAAGATCATACTGCGAAGAGTCGTGTTTGAAGCACCGCATTGCAACTGCTGTCCGACAAGATTATGTCCAACTGACTATAGCCGAATGTAAAAACTTCTTCGCTGCAGCTGTAGCTAATGAGAGACTTAAAACAAGATCAAGTTTCGATTACAATTTCTCAAAATTTCGGTTTCGTCAGGAACTTGGAAACCAATTATTGGAACGTATGGGAATCTTCTTAATCAAAAATTGGTGATGCGCAAGGATAAAATAGCGCCCATGGTTCATTTCAATCTATGCGATTTTCAGCAGACTACCTCAATCCATCATCCCTTAGCCTGTCAAAAACACATAAAGAAAGAAAATTTGTCAATTTTAAAGGATAAGAACGGTCAAAAAGTGTTTATTTAAAAACTTAAAAAGAATATAAACTATTTACGCAATTTAGGAGAGTCTTTTCTTTAACCCCAAACTTATTGACTAAAATACTGATTCAAATTAAAATAGTCTGCAGCCGTTCTCAATATTGTGAAACGTATAGCAGCACTCGGTATAAAGGAGAATAGACGAATGACACGCTCTCGTTAGAAGCTAAAATCGCTCACTCCATGGTACTGGACTATAGTAATGTAACACTGCAACGTCGTCATGCCGACATACCCACATGCACACGATACACGAATGAGCTCGCAAAACAAGGATGCCAGCGCTCGTCTAGGAAGCATAACTTGAAGAGGAAAAAGTGAACCAACTTCAAATGTATTGCCTGAAATGATTCTAAGCGTTGCTGATAGAAACTGGCATATAGGAAGGATTTATAGGCATGACGTCAGGACGAATTTTACAATGAATCGCAAAAATATGGAAAAATAGACTTCGCATTGATTCAGGAACCGGATCATCGGCGGAATATATCTTAACCAGGAATTCTTCATCCAAACATAGACAATAAAAGGACACCTGTTCCTTCGGAGAGAAAAAAATATAAATGTAAATTCAATGTACATTTTAAATTAAGTCAATTACATGTCAAACATCAATCCAAAAGTATGATTATTTCAGTAAAGTTTAAATCTCAAAATAAAGTCAATTTTCTTCCATTTTAACAGAGAAATTCATGACAGAATACTTAAAACTCTAAATTTTAAGTAGAATTAAAATTTATAATTAAAAAATAGTACGAGCATGAAGGTGTGAGTTGAATTTCGAAATGATTGAAAATGTGCGATCAATTTAGTGTAAGAGGCCCCAAAAATGTTGCTGGTTCAAAAATTTATAAGTAAGCGATTGGACCGCCTCAATTCGACCGAACTCGAATTACAGCTTAAATTCTACCTGGCAGTGACACTACAAGATTTTGTAACTTCTGCAGCTCTATTTTTGGCCATAATTGAAGTAACCTGTCTCCTACAGCAGTCAATGCTGCAGGAAGAGGCGATGAGTCATGCAGATCGCTCTCTAATCCCTTAAATTTTCAATAAGATTCAAATCAGAAGGTTGCGATGGCCGGTCCAAGCTCTCAAATATTCCTTCCTTCGAAATTAACCATTCTTGTAGTTTCCTAGTCCAGTACATGCGAGTTATAGCCCTGAGAAATCCCGTTGTCATCAGGAATAAAACTCCACGAAAGCATGAATGTAGTCAGAAAGAATACGCAAAATAGCTGTGAATGTTCATTGTACCATCGAAAAGAGTAGCAAATCTATCTTCATCCCAGCTGACGACAGCCCTTACGCGTTACACTGGCTACAGATGCCTGAACAGATGGGACGATACAAGATAGATCTATCTCTTTGTGAATTTTCTCATCAATATATGAATAATTATTCATAAATTGATGGCTAAATTGTTTTTCAGAAATTATTGCAAGGTTGCCCTTCTGTTATGTAGCATTAAATAAATTCTTTTGTGTAAAATGTTGTTGCATGATAAACTTTCAACAGTGTGTGCTGGTATCGTGATTGTGTTGTGCTTTGTGTCCAGATCGAGTGTCGTGTCTTACAAGAGGGAGTGATTTTGTACGATAGGCTCGGAAACAGGCGTCGAAGAGTGTGATGGATAACAGACCCTATTAGAGGGCAAAGGCCAGACTCTACAATGTGACTGAGGAAATTTGAAGCCTCTCAAGAGGGTTCTTGAGACGCTTTATTTTCTCTAGCTTAGCGATAAGTGAACGTCAGACCTAGAAACATAAATTGCGCGGAAGAAAAATACACGTAAATATTAGACGTCAGGAAGAGGGTCTCAGATCTTAAAATTCAGGGGAGGAGAATACGACCGCCAGGTTAACCAATGGGAACAATTCTATTCATTTTAAGGCGGGGGGAAAATGAGGACCCACCAAACAATGAAAAGGCGATTGGCTCGCTCCTGGTGTAAGGGGAAAAGCAAACACCCACAAGCACATCATGTAACTTAGAGGAACTTATGGTTCAGCGGTAACTCCGGAAAGGTGTACTACGGCGAACGAGTGCATAAATAGCCGAGTATCCACTGGAAAAATTATTCTGGGAAATATGCATAAATACGTGTAGCGTGTTTCAGATTCTCGAAAAAAATTTTGCAAAAAAAGTTTAATATATGTCGGTAGAGGTCAAAGTATTAACTGTTCTTCCTCTTTTATTTTCAGAAATTTTAGAAGAGAACATACAGGTATTATGATTATCTAAGAAAAAGAATTCCGATGTGATCTGGAAATAAGCCAGGAGGGTAAGCCTAAAGAAAAATGTTATTCAAAATTAGGTGTTTTTAAATAGATACATTTTTTGAAATACTGTGTTTGTTAGGCCCAGCGCCAGAATGCCAGACGGATCTTCTAGTATTACGCTACCGGCTGTGTAAATAATGTCTGCCGGAATTTAATTCGAGTAACCTAGATACGCGAAAAACCTCTTGAATCCGGCTTGTCTGAAATTCGGGAGAGCGACGAAAAGAACCGTCAGCTCCCGGGAAATTTGGAACCGTATTAGTTGATATTGAATGCTCTGCAGCCAACATTGTTTCTGCTAATAAATCTTGAAAAAAAATCGAATATCATCATCCCCTGAGGAAAATGCCAACGACTAAAATAATAATGAAGGCATCTACGGATGCTTTATTTCCAATTTCAAGCCTGATACATATCACCTTATACATTGGATTTTCAAATGCCTTATAACTAACGCCAGGACGCCATTACGCTTTCCCCCGGTCAAGACCGGTACCCATTTCAGACACCTGGGTAGAGTGGGGTAAAATAGTTAACCTATGGCGTCCCAACGGGGATAAGCCCAACAATACTATCTAACAGTGTAATATGGGAATTAATCCAATTTGCGGTAGAGTAATACGTCAATCATGAGGAGTTGTGGCCCAAGGTGCGAAAGATCATGCAGATCAGACAAGCTGCCGTCTGTTCTCTTGTGATGAAATAATATCTCGGAAGATCGTTCGGGTTAATGAATTGAGGCATAATTAAGGAGAACCCCATGAGTTGTGTGATGTGTACGATACGTGGTGTGAAGTGTGTGATGAAGTGCACGTCGTACGCGCACACTGCTGAGAAAATACTCATAGTAGGATGTGTTCATTGTCATGATGCTGTTGGTTGCGGATGTTTAAATTTGTGGAGGGGTTATTAGCCGGCCACTCATTATCAATGTCTTTAATTGGGGTCTACACGTGTACAACTACGTTGTAGACGTACGTGCTAACTGTCAATAAAAGTAGTTTTAGCCTCTGGTCATATTTTGAATTGTACAGGGATATCACACTATATGTATTAGGATGTGTTGTTTGGAATATAATTTTGTAATGAACAGTTTGCGTATTGAGCCCGATTGATGAAAAATGGGTTACGCATGAAAAAAGCGAATTGAAAATCGCGAGCGTAAGTTGGGTCATCAACTTGGTGAGTACCGCAATAATTTTATATACTTGTAATTCATAATCATTAACATGTTAACCATGTCTTCTTGCAATTTGTAGCGTGTGTCCTCGTATATATCCCATGCCATGGAGGTGATGCCATTCCTCGAACCCGAGCTTAGTTTCCCTCGTGGATGCAAATTAACGAGGGAGCTAACGTCTTGTGACATCTTCAAATGGCTGTCGTCATACTCTAACACGCTCGTCGTTCTGACAAAAGGTTAATCTGAACTCATCGTAGCACATTTTACATGCTTCTATTCCTCAACAGTCCAAACTTGGTATTATTGGTCAAAAAATAAACCAATTTTCCGATATGTTTCTGACTTTATTATCTAAGAGGGTGATTTGCATTAGTCTTAATTAATTTTCATTACCTTTCGACGCATGGTTCTTTGAGAAATCATTTCTGGACTATCGCAAAACTCGCTAGTTTTCATTTGCCTCGATGATTCCTGACTTTTTCATCACCAATCATTTCTAAGAGCATCTGTCTGTCGTCCAAAATGTTAGACCATCCACAAGTTCCACGAGATGAGCCCAGTCCTTCCTCTTTTTTTCCATCATATCAGTGTCCTCTGAATCGTTCTGAATCATTTTTCTCTGAATCGTATTTACCGGTTATTGTATGAGTGTCCTGAGTTAATTTTTCATGAAACGCAACGATGTGCCTCAATGAAATGCTGAAAGGTCCTTTTCACGAGTCTTCCTTTCTCAAAATCAAATCGGTATCTATACGCACTCGAAATAGATCTATACATCATGGTCCAAACTTCCCTTCTAGAATGAGAGCATGCGTAGTTTTACTGAAACAATGAACTTTGAAGTTAAATATTGCCAAATATAAATAGAGCAGTTGAAAATGGACTGTACGACTTTTTTGTGGGTCTCTTGCTGTTCTTACGATTAATTAAATTTATGTTCAAAATCAGTAGAGCAGTTTGCAAGTCGTTTTCCTCGCAAAACTCCTCAAAATGCTCGCAATGTAAGCTTGTGAGGAGACCTGTTGCGAGACGTTCCACTTTATACATGTTCTCATCAAAAGTCAGAGACATAATTCAAAATGAATTATGAAGAAGATCTTTGTAATAGAATTTACCAATATCTAAAAATAAATCAGAAAACGAAGGAGAATGAGTTTTTACAATCATATGTATGACTTCTGTTAAGACCTCTTCGTTCAAACTTCACTGTACACATTTCTATTGCACCGATTTGAACGAAAATTTACACGTGGATGTAAAATTTTATTGCGAACACATTTGCATCTATAAAATTTTTTGATTATCGCAAAAAAAATTATTTAATACGCGATTATTAGAAAAATATATATAGTTGCGCAAAACCCTACTCACTCTATAATTTTCAACGTAGAAGCGTGATTTTGGTCTCATTTGACGCGGAAGGACTGTACCAAGACCGTAACGTAGGATTTTTTTGAATTTCGGAATAGAAAAAAATTTATGGTTACATATGTCAAAAAAGTGTATTAAAAAGACGAATTCAATATACTTTTTTCAATCTCAGATTACAGGATTTTATTGCAACTAGGTAAATGAAAATGAATACCGATATGTAAAATTAAATTCTAAACACATTTGATTTCATGAAAAATTTCGAAATTCGCGATAGAAAAAAAGTGATTTTGCGAACATATATATATATATACATATATATATATATATATATATATATTCTGCGCAAAACCACATCCCTTCTACTATTTTCAACGTAGAAGCGTGATTTTGGTCTCATTCGATGCAGTTTGACAGTGTAAACAGCGTAGCAAAGCAAAATTCGGTTTGAATTCTAAATAAAATTTTTATTGGGAAAAAACTGAAAAAAGTTTTTATTTTTTTCAAATGTTGGATATGTGTACCTTTAACTTTTTTTCGAGGTTGAAAATCAAAAAAATCCTTCGTTACGGTCTTGGTACAGTCCTTCCGCGTTGAACGAGATCAAAATCACGCTTCTAGGTTGAAAATTATAGAGTGAGTAAGGTTTTGCGCAAGGATTTATATTTTTCTAATAATTGCGAAATAGTTTATTAATTTTTGCAAAAATCGAAAAATTTTATAGATAGAAATGTGTTTGGCATTCAATTTTACACATCTGTATGCATTTTTGTTCACCTAGTTGCGATAGAAATTGGAAAAAAGATATTTGTAAAAGTTGGTAGTCAAAGGTAGGCCAGGGTATTAAGGGTAGCCTTAATGATAATCGTAAATAAACTTTCAACGCTAAAGAAATCTATCGTCATTTTGCCTACATTTCTGAATGATGCAACTTCCTTCGCCATAACAAAACTTAAAATTGGTCGATTTTGTGTTGTTTATTCATTCTTAACGCAAGGATTTAGCAAAACTATTGAGAAAATCTACCTTAATTATGACAATATAATGGCAACGATAGAAATGGGAAAAATTGCCTTCTCGAGAAAAGCCTCATCTTCATATGTAGTTTTAGCAAGTCTCGTAAAATTTCTGGTCATGAACTTGTAGTATGATTCATCAGGCAAATGATGCAATATTTTAGCTTCCACAAAGATTTGAAGTATAGTCTGTCCGGAACCTGACTCGCAGATCACTTTAAATTTCGTTGAATCAGATACTGAAATTTTCACTGTAGCGGTGTACTCACATTTACCATCCATGACTCTGCCATCAGGTTCACACGCCGCGATTTTAAAATTTTAGAATAATTATCTCAGCACAGGTACATCGTGCTTCCGGAACACTGCCTAAAAAATTTTATGAGGCTAAAAATTGTAACTACCAAAAATACAGTAATGTGAAGCATGTAATTGACCCGAAAAAAGTTGTTTAAAACTTTCATTGAAAATACATGATTATGAATGCAGCACGAAGTGTACGATTCACACAAATACAACATAACTTAAGCTCCTAAAATGGGGTACATATCCTGTGTGGCTAATGTATGTATGTACAGTGCAACAAAGTATTGTGCAAAAATATTTGAACACTACAAAGAAATCTGTTTAATAACTATGATTGTGTACTTCTTGTGAATTTTATTCAATCCTGGCAATATTTCAGCGGATTCTTCGCTCACTCTTCTCTGGCAAACACACTAAATCATGGAAAAATCTACGTCAAAAATCTCCTCCAGTTTAGCTTTATTCGTTATTCCATCAATTATCTTTATTTTTCGTGTTCCATTAATAGCACAGTAGTCCCAAACCATCATGTCCAGCAAGCTACACTCAAGTGGCAGTGTAGGCTACGCAGAAAGTACAGGGCTGGAGTTGAAACACCAAGCTATAAGTCCGCGCAGTGAGCCTAGTCGATTAATAGCATTCGTACGGAATATAATTCAAAAAACTACACCAACAACGCCTTGGTAAACCTCTGACGCCACCGCTTCTTTGAGCTATTCATTTTCGAACGATCTGAGTTGCACACTCCCAGCAGAAGGCGATTTATAATATACCTAGCTCATAAATGCTTGATTTTATGTTTTTAGAATCCCCATCCATGCTACAAAGATTACGTATTGCTAATGAATTTTATAAATAGTTCAAATCTTCAGAAGTTCCAACGTAAACTTTTCTCAGGAATAGTTGCATTGTAGGCTTGAATGAATTTTTCTTTATCTGTTTGATTCCTAATGCTGATCAATGGTTGGTCTCCGCAACGTTTTTAAAAATGAATTAATTCATAGTAGTTTTTTATGTTAAACCTAACTAATTTTTTGACGTATAATTTTCCTATGAGCGCAGACTTTATGTTTTTAAAGTTTCTAATGAAAATTCAACTAATATACATGAATCCTAAAATCTACCCGAAATTTTACTAGGCCCACTATATGAACAGAAGGGCACGGGCACTGTCATGGAAGGGAACAGTCGATGAAAAAATTAGAAAAATAACTTTTTCTATTTTCTTGTGCAGTTTATTTTGAGAAAGTATTGTCAAAACTCAAGGATCTTGATCACGACTCTCCTAAAAACTCCTTTAGACGTTACAATTCGACCCTCGCTAGAGACAACTTGTGTTCTCAATTTGAAGGCCGTAACATCACTTTCTCTGAAAGTGTTGAACGTAATAACTGGTGCATATCTAGGTCGCGACATGGCAAGATCTCACTCACTGGAAGTTGTCGAAGGCAAAGAAGAGCGTCGTGATGCCAATGAAGGTGATCACTATGCATGGCATGAAGATGCTGAGAATGAAGCCTCCGTAACGGCCCTCCAGCAGCACCTGCACTTCACGAAGTCCATGACTTCTATTTTTCATCAAGCCATGCAAGGTTCTCTACCGACTCATAAAAGCGGTAATGAATTGCAAATCACCAGCGCACAGAGCCTAGCAAATTTTTTAATACAGAGATAACTGGAAAGTAGGTTCCTGTTGAAGAAAAAGTGGAAGAAAAGTAGTTAAGAGGCTCACCGGCATTAGCAGGATGAAGTCCCGACATCATAATGATTGATATCTGATAGGTCGACAACTTAATGATCAATGTCTTAATAGATCGAGATCTTGAAAGATCTCAACATTAAGAAAGGGTGTGAGTGAGTGAGTGAAGTCCGAGATCGATGAGTAGGTAGGAGACTCTTCCCTCAAACCCATTCAACCCAATCATTTTCTATAATCAACAGTGAAGCTGCACAAACATTCCCCACCTCTCCAGCGTGCGGTGCTCTGCCACCTCAAGTACGAGGTCAAATATGCGCACGTAGATGCACTATGTGCTCAACAAAACGTTCAACAGGAGGTACACAATATGTATATCAAGGAGTTAGACCATTACAGTGCTTCTAAATTTACATTTGAAACCCTCAGAAAAGGTGACCTGAAAATTGCTAAAAAAACTTACATTCCGGAGTTAATGTTTTTGTTTTATATTATCACATAAACCAAGATATTAAAAAATGAAACATGTAGAATCACTATATTCCAGTTATTAAGTTGCTTCTTTAAAATTTTTAGTTTGAGATTGATACAAAATTGAGAATGTATTGCTTATGTCAGAAAATATTTTGGAAAAACATACTTCTGTAATAGCAACTCCGAGTCACTGCAAAATCAAATTTCATACTCATTAGCACTTTACGGAACTAAAGGTAGAAATATAGGCCAGAATACTTTTACAAATTTTCACCGTATTGATACAATTCTATTTTCTGAATTGCTATGAGTATAAATTCTATTTTCTTGATGATGAGTGTTGAAGATAATTCGTGTTGAGATACCACAAACTTGGGAGATGAACAAGTTTCCCTTCATAAGAGCACCTGATGTAGGCAGTTTCTACGTCCCTCTTTCAGCAATTCATCGCGTATACAGTAAGACTGTACTGTTTAACTTCAGAAACTGACGTCAACGCACGTAGAACCCTTTACAATTTTAGAATGAGCACTTTTGGAGTGTCACTCACGTCTCATCGCGACAGAAACGTTATCCTCGTGCTGCTATGGGAACAAATAAACGGTGCTTTGTCTACTTCCACAGTCAGATTGCAGGCAAAATACATCGTATTTAACTACATTGACAAAATTTTTGTAGTGGACAGTGACACAATTAAAATGGACGCTAAAATCAATGTAGGGCAATGCAAATTTCACGATCGAAAAAATTTTAACCAACAAACCAAACGCGATTTCTCATTTTCGGCAGATCGTAATGAAAATAAACTAATTTAGGAACGCATCGTGTAGAAATACATGAACTAGCCAACATATTATTGCTCCACCAAAAGCAAGGCTTACGAGTAAATATTCTGAGAAGCTCCTTAATTCGTAGGAGCACAATTTTCCATGCAATATAATTACTTGAATTTCTCAAGTATTTTCTCTCCAAATCATGTTGTTAGTTCTAAGTTCTGATTAGAACAAACGTTGGTTTGATCCCCTCACATGAACGAAACTATTCTCGAGAGAGGAAAACATTTAGTATGGGATTGAGAGAACTGGCATCCTGCCCGTAGATACCTTCAAATGAAAACAGTTTGGTGATATGATAAAATCTAAGGAAGAAAGCAATACATACTTAAAAAAATATGTACAATAAACCGGAAAAAATAACCCAAACCAGAACAAAACTCTTACTTTTCTTTAACGAGAAGAAAGCCTCCTCAACCCTCAGCTCGGGAACTCACATCTATCCTCTGGAAACGCTAATTCCAAGAGAAAATATTTGACGTACCCTGGGAGGTACTTCGATGTAGTTAGCTCAAAACTCGAGAGAAGAGTACAAGTTAATAGCATGTGGGATACGTCACCGTAACGCTGATGCTGCTGGCAGTGGCGGTGTCGTTGCCAGGAGCGGCGAAGGCACTGTAGCGAGCAGTGAACAGCGACAGGCTTTGACTAGGGAGTTCTACCGCTGAGTCCTGCGTGAAAGATTGGGGAAAATTAAAGGTTACATCAAAGTTGTCTGGTAAAACTAATGCATCATTACCGTTTGAAAGGGGATAACGTTGAACTATCGAGGCTTGAATTTGATTTATATATATTTCATAAAGGAAATGATACTCGTTTGCGCGCCATTTTAAACTGATGCATAAAGCGAATGCCAGTAAAAACATTCTTTTGTCATAAAAGTACTATGAAGAAAGTAGCTTTCGAGTGTTCTCATTTTCAGAGGCTGAAACAACGGCAAAGAAAAAGTAATTTGACAATTTCAATTCAGAAACAAATCATTTTCTCAAGGCGCCAAAACTTATAAGGGCAGAAATGGAAAGACATAAGCGTTAGCTCAGCATTTGCAGTGGTACAGACCACGAGGAATCGCTTAGTGATGACTTGAGTCTACTTAGTAGAATGCTTTCTAACGTGCGTTAGGTACTGAGAATACAAAATGCGATTACTGCATCATTTTTGTTTAAAAGGATGATCACTTTCGATTTAAAAGAAACTTTAAGAAATCTCTAATACGAGAAGAGATTTTTTTACGCTTTGCAATGCGTGTGTGTATATAAGTTTATCACTCTTCAATGCTGATACATTTGAACACTATTTCTCAGATATTTTTACGTTTTTTCACTCCCCACAGAACTTCCTGATTCTAGTAGGAGTGTAAAGCAGGTCTCATTCCTGTTCTCGAGCGGATTGGGTTCATGAAAATATCTGAATCCCACAAGTGCGGGCCCCAACAAAAAGCCATGCAGGGAAGAGCTAGAATGAACATCTCACGTTCAAGTCGAAGTATGCGTCAGTGTTGCTCGCTGCATTTAAGCTGATGTTGTACTGGCAGGGGTACACGCCAAACGGGTAAATCAACAGGTCGAAGTCGCAGTAGAAAGTGAAGGATACTTTCTCTATGTGAATCACTCTGGCATCGTACAATCGCTCTACGAAACACGAAAGAAAGCTTTCAAATATTATTTTACACAAAGTACATTTATTAAGAATGGTTGTGATATAATTGAATGTGCAAAAATATTAATTGATTACTTCTCTGCTTCGAGGTTTTGAGAAATTCAAAATATGTAATCATTGTACATCGTAGAAAGCAGTTAGAACATTTGACTATTTTGAAGTTTATTTCTTGCATTATCAACAGCGATGACTCGACATCCATTTTCTTTTTCCCAAAAAAATTAAAGTGTCAATTTCTGGGCACAGTTCTACACAGCGGCAGGCTTTTGAGTTCAGATTTCAGTTTTGCTATCGTTTTGCTGTGACTTCAAAGTTAAAGAAGCTAAGAAAACCGAGGGATTTTGACGGCTTTGAAGGGCTGTCAGGTCGGTGTGTTGGATACTTGCGTTGTCCTCACTTCAAATAATACTTGCTGTAATATCATCTTGGGGTATTTAACGAAATTATTTCACTTAAGGAACTATATTTCCTAAGGAATTATTTCAAAATGCACCGTGACAGTCCGGCAACCCCATTGATCAGTATTTTAAGCAACTGATCCTTGGAAACATAATGAATCACATTTTTCTTATTTTCTTGTAGAGAAGTGAAAACAGCAGTTGGTTAAGCAAATACTATGAATAGTTAAAAGGTTTTTTATTTATGTATAGGATGAAGAGAAAAAGGACTGGTCAATAGTACTCATGGCTGAATTTTTTGAAGAATATTCTCCAAATGCACATTTTCCGGGTGATTAAATTTATCCGTCATTGCCTCGCCTCCTGCCAGCTTACACTCAGGCCGAAAAATGGAAAAGCATAACGATAGTAGAGTGCTGAAGATATTTGACCTCGAAAACCGTAATATAATTCTTCGATAATATCATTTATTCAACGCTTTGATATGATGAAAGTGATGTGGATACAGGATGTCGAGTAGAACGCGGTGTGCTAGCCCACTGTTTCAAACGCGAAAAATTTAATTCGCTCTCCAGTAAACAAAATAATGACGTTCATTCATTTTTTATGGACTGCGGTTGTCAAAGAATCTAAAGCAATTAGATGTAACGAATATCAGGTACAAATGTGTTGCAGAATTACTTCTCTGCGTTCCGACTGTAGTCAGTTTGCCTGCAGTCCCGCGCAGAGCGTACAGCCCTGAGATGGTGCTGTTTCCGTTGAAGTATTCAATTTCGTCCTTGAAAACGAGAGGCTCAAACTTGTATTTGGGATACCAGATCTCCTCTGAAACTTCAATTTTGTTGAGTTCTTCTGCTAGTTGAACGAAACGCAGCCTGTCATCATTCCAAGACGTGTGAAGCTGTAAGAAAATACAGAGATTGATGCTATAATGAAATCTTTGTTACTCACTTGTTGAACCTACCAAACACAAACCGTCAAATAATGTTTGAAATACCTAGCACGTGGAATACACTCAACCACATTATCAATTCTACTCATTAAAAGGTTTATTTTCTTTTTTTGCTACATAAAAAACGCGCACGCAAACAATTCAGTTTCAGTTTTCAGTTTTCTAACATTAACTAACTTTACACTATTTACTTTGTACTACTACAGAAAAAGTACTGTCAGTGAAGAGGTCAATCAAATTTGGAAATAATGTGTAGTGAAAATTTGAATTTTATCTGAGGACTCGTCAGCCATTTAGCCATATTCTAAGGAAAGACTTTGATTGGATGTTTACTTTTCTTGTAAATAAAGCTGCTATATTTATATCTTAAATATCAGTGTAATGATTACTTGTGTAGGCCGACTTTAGGTGACTATACAGTGTGAAACTGTAAATACATATCAGATTTAATTTCTACAATCAATATTAAGAATACGTTTCCTCGAGCCCTTAATAATTTGCACTTTCACACTGTTGATATAGCTCCTTAGGCAATCTCTGCCGCTAAAAATACCTTACAGTAGGAATTCCTTGTACTCAGGTGCTGCACTATAGAAGAGTCTCCAGTAAATAGACTGCGAAAAAATGAATTTTTCTACATGTCAATTTTATTCAATATATATTGAAGTAATACTTTTATCATTCATATAATAATAGCATTTGAACCTCAACTAAGGGAAAGGGGTTGAAATTTTTCCACCACTCCTTCTAAAAGGCTTTTTATTATCAAATAATGACTTAGCACCTAATGTGCCAATGATTTGGGCTAAAGCCTTCATGTTAACTCATGAATTTTGTGAATTAATATTGAAAGACCTTTTTTATTTTGCCATGATACAGAAAATCTGACAATAACCTGAACATATTGTTACTATTCTCGTGGAACTGGAAACATTTTTTATTGTGTACTGTATATGGAATTATGGAGTATAACACAGAAGGTCAACCTCATGCCCGTCTTTCCAATGCTATACTTCCCGTTTTAAAAATAACACACTTATTTTGCAGGTGTATCTCTACCGCACACTTGGAAACCAGCGCAATGAAATTAGAGAAAAATTCAACAGTTTAAAACTTGGTGAAAAATAGAAATCGTACAAATATTTTTATTCCAAAACTCCACAGGCTCAATAATTTTCTTGAAATTCGTTTTTTCATCTTCAAAATTGAATTATATATTTATACATATTTCCTTTATCATCCCTAGAGTGTATCTGATAATGACGATAAAGTCATCGCACAATATCACTCGCGCGACAGCCATGGTAACTCGCATCTCAAAACAAGTCCAACAGGTGCCAACATTTCGGACCATTACACGAAGTACTGCTGTATAGAAGGTCGAATCCCTTATTTTTAAGTGTATGTCTACTTGTATTTTTGAAGGATTTAGTGATTCTCTGGTATAACCCGAGAGTGCGAATTTAAATACACATATGATTCAGGTTCCTCGTTTCATCATTGGCAAAAAATGCTGAATGAAAAGAAACATTTGATGAAATCTGCCAGTATTCCAAAAAACTGTTTAATTTAGAATCCCAGCTCCTGATAAAATTATTTGGGTTCTCTTCTACAGGAGGGATGGCGATAATGCAAATACAATAATGGCAACTAAATTGCACGCGGATAATGGAAAATACAAGGATTCTAATCGACAAAACTATTACAACTCAAGAACTTTAAGTGCAAATAGATCGACCAATAGTAGGTATTTGAAAATCAGCTATTATCCGTTAGTAGATGCATATCTACGAAATAATTAACTTATAATTTTTCTGCGAATATAACTCCTACAAATCCTAATCGTCTTTATTTCCGGACGCGAAGCTATTTTAACTTGCACCAATCCACGGACACTGTTTTACCTCCAAAGAATGGTCTCCAGAAGTCGGCCAAATACGTTTCTCTCTCCAGACAACGAAAGGTGCACCTCGCACATACAATTGTTAACACTGATTTAACTTTACCGAAGAGAAGCATGCATGTTATTAAGAGTAGGCAGTCAATTAATCGAGAAATATACAAAAACACAAATCCAAGTGGCCTAATCTACATGAATAATATAATCAATTCCATGAAATAGTAATGAGATAATCCGATGTAGAATGACAAAGAAGACAAGCTTAAAGGAGACCGTCCCACTTAATCAACTTTTTTCGTCCGGTTCGTTTGAAAATTGGCCAGTATATGTATTTTGTGAAAGTAAACCTTTTTTACTCGTGTCATTTTTTCGATTTAGGCCTTAGTTTTTTTTCAAGAAAAATTAGTTTTTTGGTATATTATATGGATATTTAGTTCACTGTCCCATTTGATTGTTGAAAGTTAGAAGTGTTGGGTATCAGCAATAAATGAAATTTTTTGTTGAAGTGTCATATAATGAACAATTTATGTATTTGAGTGCAGTTGTTTTTTTATTTCGATAATTTCCATACATAACTTCATATTCACAGTGTGAATTGTGATTTCCAACCAAAAAAAAAAGTTTCTTTTTCAAAAATATGAATTTTTTTATTTTCAGTCTGATTCTTATGAAATTTGACTATGATATGTAACCTTTGAAAAGAAACACAATTTATTTCATCAATTTTTTTTATTTAGGCCTTAGTTTTTAAAAAAAAATTTAAATTGAATTTGGTATTGATATTTCAAAATGGGACTCGTCATCGAGTTTTGATGCTAGAACAGAAACAAAGACAGTTTTAGAATCCTTGGAAAATTTCTAACAAACTCACATATTTTTTTCCATTTCCCATTTGTTCTCTTTTTACATGGGGTTGAAATGGCTCAAAATTAAAGATTTTGGTCCCCTTATCCCCCCCCCAGGGGGGGAATCTATTGTCCGTAGCGCCATAAAATTTTAGGACCGAATAGTCCCCCACCTAAGGGTCTTTTCCACCAAAAACATGAAAAATGACCACCTGAGCGGCAGGGGCCTGGGACGGTCTCCTTAAAAAATAATATTTTGCGCTAACACTATGAGATTACAGTGACATTTACGTGGATACTAAGTATCATATATTATACCCACATGGGGTGCATGAACCCATATACTTCTTAATCATCGTTATTATGATAAGACGGCGTGCGCTAGCTCGTGGGATATCTGAAGCGCTGCCGCTACCCTCACACTGGATGAATAGGGTTTCAACATTTTCAATAAACGAAGGTAAGGGATTCACTTGGACAATTCATGGTTGCAATTCAAACTATTGGGTGCATTCTCAAATTTTAAAACTTCAATTTTAAATACACTACGATTTTATCTTGCAGCTTCAACAGTGGCAGAGTCCAAAAAATGAAAATTGAAGGATTAACATCATTCTCAATTATTATATGATCATGTCAAATTACAATGTTCTGTGATAGGCCTTATTTTTCTTCTTTGCTCAAGTCTTATTACTTTTATTGTATCCAACCTCATCACACATTAATTACTTTTTTCTGGCGTGTTCCAAACCAAATACGAAAAAGAGGATCACTGCGTATGTTTTTATCACAAAGAAACTATTTCTCAAATGTTCTGTAAAATTTTTCTTGAGCAATGATGTCTAAACAGGTTGTCACTTAGATAAAGAAAAATTTTCACCATGAGTCGAAAACGATAAATTCTAAGTGAGTGTATCATTCTTAGTCAGAAACATATTTTAGTCTAGCTCCATCATTGATCTTGTACGGTTAAGTATTACATGGAACCTGAACAACAAAGATGATTAAAAATTTTGTACGTCTCTTTTACCTCCATCTGTATCTTCAGACGCCCGTTTGAAATGTCCACATCGGAAATTTTGCCAATGCGCACAAGAAGCTGGACAGGAAGCCCCAGTTGTGAAGGCCTGTTGCTGTCGTAGTTGGATGAGAGGAGCACGTTCTGTAGACAACTTTCATCCTCGTACATCTCGCACTGGCCCACACCGTCACAATGTTGCAGCAGCGGCAGGCAGGAGCCGTCATTGCAGGTGAATTCCTCCTGAACGCAGTGTGACTTCACATACTTAGGTTGTAGTGATGGAAGAGTAGGGAGACCTCGCTTGCTTAGTTGGTAACAGTGGAATTGCGGATAGCAAGCGATCACCTATTTTGCGACAATGGAATGAGAGCAGCCAAACCTCACGTGCTTTGCTATAGTAGCAGTGGAATTCGGGGCAGTAAGAGCTAGCATACTTAGCAGCAGAGAACCTCTCACACTTTGCCGTAGTGGGATTGAGGACAGCGAGACTTCACATACTTTGTAACAGTAGCATTTCAGTGGACGGAAATTATTGGATTGATTGATTTGTACGAATTTTGAGGTATTTTCCCCTGTAATGAAAATTGAAGTCTTATCCTAAGCCAACATAAAGTACTGAATGCATTTTTTTTCGAACATATCCATCTTCTTTATTTCATATCAGTGTTTCTCTCTCACAAATTTACGAGTATTTGTGTCCTCTCTCTGTCTCTCACTCTCTCTCTCGATGTTGCGTAAGGTCCAGTGATCTGTTCGTAGCTACTTCAGAGACTTTGCTAAGTAACCAACGTAGGAGCCATCAATTTCTGGCAAAAATATTGCATGAAATAGAAAGCCAACCTGATATTTAAAAAGGAATAGCACTTCGTATCTTGGTTTCAATTGAAAAAGAATAATAAAACGAAAAAAATTCGTACGTATTTCAGTTCATGGTCAGCCTTTCGTAGCATAGTCTTTCTCTTTAGCAACTGTCAAGCGAATTAGATATTGTGATTCAGTACGGGATGCAAACTATTTTTTGATAAGTGTACCTTCTTCGACACAAGATGTCGACATGATCTCGCACTCTGAAAATTTTGTATTTTACTCATGAATATTTCTATAATCAGCTTGAATATCATAATCAGTTACTGTTTATGCAGAGCATGCCGTTGAGTGACATCGTGATTCAGAGCTCATAGCGTGATCCTAGTAAAAAAATTGTTTTTATCGACTCATTCATATTATTTCATTATAAATATAGGCTGGCGCTTTCCTCAAATTTCCCTCCGCCCAATTATTTCAATTTAATGAACCAACGCTTGACAACTTGTACTGCAGCGGTGTTAGTGTTTTGCGCTTCTTTAAAGTTGCCGAGGATTTCCACAGCTATCCGTTCGCGTGCTTCAATTCATTATTCAAAATATCCTTATTGCAGGAGATAGTGACCAATATTTCAACGATTGGCGGTGACTAATATTTCAACGATTACAATTTAATGAAAATATTTATCATGTCGGTGATTGGTTGAATTTTGATAATTTCTTTGTCTTGACTCGTACTAAATACAATATGGTAGTTTGTAACAATAATGTAGAGTATTTTTTTCTCGGCAACTATCCATGATTTACTTGCGAGTTATTAAAATGAGAAAATATTACCTTCTCGCATGTAAATATTAAAATAGTTTAAGATGAGTTAATTTTCGACTTATTTAGCTCAATATTTCTTACATTGTTTTGTCACTTCATTTACTAAACTTGGATGAAATACGCAACCATCATAGTTTGTTTTTGACGATGAAACTAGCATTGAAAAATTCAGGCATTTTGTATTTATATGATGAAAATTCTAATCTGAAGTTGAGAGACGCCCCATGTCTGGAAAGCAATGAAAAAAGCAGAACCGATCTTCATTAAATTTCAAGTTATCCCAAAGCAACTGATCTAAGTGCATGCTTTCCCATACCTCCGTACAAGCAGAAATGGCTATCTCCGCTTCTTCGTTGGTGCCTCCTACGTAGGCGGTGAACCTTCCTATGGGTATGGTGAGGGGCCCGGCAGGAACCTTCAACTTTGTTTCCTGTTTGTATGATGTGAACTGATACGACGCACCATCGTCACTGAGAGCTATTTTGTCTTTTTTTATTGTGTGGTAACAACTCGCGATACCACCACAGGTGTCGAGGTAAAGTGGGCTGAATGCTTTTGCTTCATCTCCGAGGGCGAAGAAAGTTGTCGTTGGAGGAATCTACAAAAAGGAGAACCATCACATGTTGTAAGTGAACTGGCATGGCTGACAAATAATAAGTGAATAAAGTTTGCACTCGTTATACGTTTTATAGTAAAGAAGCGTTTTCATTAAACAAAGTTAAAGGACTCACTTCACAAATCAATTGGCGAGCGATTGGAGTCAAGCAGTCCATGAGGAGTTGGATGAATTCGACTCCTGTGTGCGACGTCATCGAACATGAGTTGTTTTCGAAGCGTTCGTTTTTCCACAACGCCAAATTTTCTTCATAGTTATAGACCTACGAACAGTGAAACGATGAGCTTATTTTACTGCTTATATCATCTTCATGTCTATTCCACACGAAGGAAATTAAATTTCTCACAAATAGAAAAATAGTTTCACACAAACGGAAAAACTATATTTCACACAAGCGGAAAACAATTGCACACAAAAGAAATTACATTTCACACAAACGGAAAAGCAATGTCACACACGCGGAAAAATAATTCCACTCAACAATATGATATTGCGTAAAACATATTTCAAAGTGTAAAACATATTTCACTTTGATATGTTTCATTTATATGGTATTTCGCCAATATACTGCAGGTAGTCTCTTTGCTTGATTAAATCAGGATGATTACAAAATTAAATGATAGTGATCGGATCATGGAGTGCCGAGTAGAAAGCCGTAACAGAAATTGGCAATCGGCTTTCTAAGCGTAAATTCAAGCTTTCCTCCATTGAAGTAAAAGCGACTGGTTCTCAAAAACAAATGAGGATATTCAAATGGTAATATTTATGTGCACATAAAATGACTGAACATATACATGGGTTACATATTTAAAAAAGTAAAAAAACTTATTTTTTGATACTTATTTTGAACAATTATTTCCATGAATTATACATATTGTTTATAGGTCAAAGCGAAGAATGAACATTTGACAGTATCTCTTAATGACAAAAGAAAATACATCCCAATAATACATGTTTGTACAAATGTCATCGAACAGCCATAAATTCAAAAAAGTTAAAAACTGTGCTCCACTTTGTATATCATTATAAAGAACAATCGCCGTAAAAAAAGGTTCAAAGTACATTTTAAATGAATACATGAAATCAATCATTTTTTGGCATTGAGAACATTCACATATTTAGGTTTTAAAGTTCACATGCATTAAATTTTAAACAAATTCAATCAAGTTCTTTCAAATCCCCTTGACGCATTACTGCTGGATGATATTTTTCTATTCAGCTTCTAAATTTTGCTAGCATGCCTCCAGATCCTTTCTCAAAAGCCACCACCGCAATGTCTTCACGAATATGCTGGCGTTGTTCCGCAATTTCAGTTCCTCCAGTACACATATTTCCAGAATTCCACCCTTTCTTTGGTGCATGTTCTGCCTAAGTTTATTTTTAGAACACTTTAAACAAGTTCTATTGGAATTAAAATGTAATAATAAGGACCAAGGCGAAGCGATTGTCATTTCCGTGTTGTTCTGCAACTGACTCCACACGTGCATGGCAGGGAGCAACGTAAATAATTATTAATGTCGGCTCCTCTATCCCTCATATGTTTCAATGAATTCTTCAATCCATTCAGTGAAATTTTCAAATTCGATGGCTCCTTGTCGTGTTGTGACATGAAGCATTCTTGAAGCATGAAGCATCTCCTGTATATGTAGAGCAAATTTGTATTTTTACTACTCAACACTACTGATGATCATGCTCCAATTTTTTATCTTCATTCTTTCCGATGACAATACAGGTTGAAATTCGTTTCATTAATCTAAATTTTTTTTTTTCATTTACTGCAGCTTGAATTAATTTTTTTTAAATTTTGTTTTTTTAATTTTGTTAGCAGGAGCATTGACACTGTAAATCATCTGATGCACCTTTTCCAGGGAAATCAGTTAACTATAACCATTTCTTCATCGTAGCAACACATTGAGATACACGAATCTACTCACTGCAATTATGGTGAGTTCCACAAGAGTTGTTGACGGATATTTCTCAAGATGATCGACTATGTAATCTATCATTCCTTCTGCTCTTTTGGTCTTTCTCCCTTTTTCTCTACTTCAGGTTAGTCATTTCGTATCCAGTCATAAGATGTGCGAATATCAATCCTCAAATTTTTACAAACTTCTCACCAATTTTCCTTCTTTGCTGGCTTCACAAAAATTTCTTCCTTTTTTGCAATTACCATATAATAGTTCTTTACGAGGTGTTTCTGCATGGGATAAAATCTTCAAAAAACATCGTATTACAATAAATTTTTGTTGGGACGATGAAATATATCTGCAGTATTCGTGAGTGTAATAAGCATGAAATTAATTTTTCGTTTGTGTGAAATTAATTCTTCATTTGCGTGAAAATGAATTTTCGTTTGGGTGAAATTGTTAGTTACTCCTGTAAAGTTGCTTTTCTGCTTGAGTGAAAATTTTTTCGCTGATGTGAAATTGTATTTCAGCTCATGTCAAATCGAATTTTGTTGGCGTGAAATAGATCTAAAAATTGTATATTTTCGTTACTATTTTTGAGCATTAACACACTGCTTCTTACATTTTCAAAGTGTAAGTATTTTCGAAACTTACTCCGGTGACATAATTCATCGGAATATGTGAACGTCTAGATTCAGCTGAGGGGGATCATTTTGTCAATTCATTGATTATGATGAAAAGCGGATTGCAGTCTTGTGATTCGATTAAAGCATGCACATGCATAGGCTGTAATACATGTACATTCCTTAGGGACGAGGCAATTCGTTTCCAAATTTTGTGCTTTCAATACTATTCCCCTGAATATTACATCTAACAGCCGTATCTTGATGACCTCTTGAACGATGTGCACACATTTCAATCAGTAATATTACACTTACACTACATCATTCCAGTCTTGGAAACTCCTTTGAAACAAAAGAAAATTGATACTGGCACTTACGGATGAGTAAAATTTGCATTTTCGTGAGCGTCCGTGTACAGCACTCGCGCAGTACATTTCAATGGACCGAACAGAGGTGCTTCAATGTCGGAGAGATACATGTCAGTATTAATGGTAAGGGAGTTATTTTCAATATTTTTATTGATTGCTTTATATATCTACTTTCGGTATTCTGTCATGAAATAAACCTTTTAGTAAAAATAGAAGCAAACTGGATTCTCCTATGTAGTCGTTCGTATTTCAAAGTCTGAACAGAAACGCATTGACGCTCTATTTGCAAATCCACAAATGGGAAACAGGTGTTGCACATCAGCATCGAAAAATTAGCATATGTATATGCTCAGCTTCGAGATTTTTCTCATGTTATTAGCAAAAAGCAAAGGAGTCGCCTGTGGAATACGTGACACATTCGTGAAATTGATGCCTGAATGTTGCCACATCCTTCATCGACGGTACTGTAGTGTTAACCTCAAATTCTTATCCTGAATGTTTTGTTGCTAAAAGTTATTTGCATCTTTAATGAAACGCATGCTTTTGTGTATTCGAAAAAATTTATGAGTATATTTTACCCTGAAAATTTCAGATCCCACATTCTACAGTTCGTAACGCGACACCTGTGATCCCTGACCCTTCAGACTGAAGTATTGACTTCAATTACATTTTCCCTATCGTAGGGCAGCAAGCCATTGGATAGGAGCCTCCGCTCCGATGAATGTTAGGGAACACGACGACAGTCCTACCTCCTCCATGGCCTTGTCAAGGCTGGGGTTTTGAGGAGAGGGCAGGGAGCCGTTCAGTTTGCGGCACCAACGGTCTGCTTGCTCGAAGTTGTAGGCTCCCCTTCCCAGCAGGCGCAGGTCGCGCTCAGCTAAGCAGGGCGAGATTGTGGCTGCGTGACCTCTGTGGAGTAGCAGGAACTACATTGTGGCTACCAAGAGGTGGGGCAGAAACTGCATTTACGGCATTGTTGCATCCAAGAGGAGGATAAGGTAATGCATTGTTGCTTTCAAGAGGAGAACAAGATACTGCATTAACTGTATTGTAGCATCCAAGAGGTGGAGCAGAAACTGCGTTGTTGCTTCCAAGAGGAGAACGCGATACTGCATTAACTGCATTCAAGAGGAGTACAACGTACTGCATTAACTGCATTGTTGCATCCAAGAGGAGGATAAGGTAATGCATTGTTGCTTTCAAGAGAAGAACGTGATACTGCATTAACTGTATTGTTGCATTCAAGAGGGAAAGAAGAAACTACTTCTACTCTATTATTGTTTCCTGAAATTACTTTCATCGGATTCTTTGACTGGGTTCTTGCTTCCATGAAGCTACTCTGACTGAATTCTTACTTCTAAGAGAGAAAACAGAACTATATGAATTATATTTTAGCTTTCAAGTGTTGGAGTGGGAGCTGCTTTAGATGCTCTTTCTCATGCTTCCAAGGAGAAAAGAAAAAGCTGCATCGTCCACATTGTCATTTTCAATAAGAAGATTAGGAAGACACACATTTCTTGACGTGTAAGTTGGTTCAGGAATGCTCCTAGCATTTTTATCCTAAAACACAGTAATTCATTAAAATCTATTTTTCTGCCTAGTTATAAAATGCAACGTTTCGACGTATCTAACATCATCCTCAGGCTGGAAAAAATATACAGAGTAATTTTCAGTCACATGGAAAAACGCAAAAACTAACACTTGAGTAATGTAGACTAGATATGTGGATCACATAAGACGAAATCGACTAGACAGAGGATGAAATTTTTTTATCCCAGAAATAATAGAAAGACTAGATATATTGTACAAAAACCTCGATTTTCACCACACGAGAGACAAGAGCAAATTGGTCGAGCAGTTTCGTCATACCTATAGCAAGCTGAAGTTCTGCTAAACAGTTTAAGAGCGAAAAAATCATTAGTGTTTTCATTAAGGGAAGGTTTAAGTTCATGAATGTGTAAGGCTTCAATTTTATGAACATGATCTTTTTTAATAACATTATAAAGAATTTTGGTGTTAGGGAACAGATCTTCATTGGATGGTTTGCAACTATGCTCAACACGAAACTGATTGAAGATGGAACCTTGATATTTATGAGCTGTTAAACTTTGCTTCAGGGTCATTCTGGTCATGCTAATGCAACGTTTATCAAGACTTACATTCTCTTCTGTTACATTTAAATTGATAGATCACACTGGCCTTGTCCAGATCGTTGACCCCAGATGTAGACAGATTTTTTTTACTAATGTTCATTGATTTTACGATTTTTATAATACACGCAAACTTTAATAGAAGTTTCTGCATTCATTGGCTTAACAAAGGTTTTAACAATGTTTTTAAACACCTGTTGGTCAATTTTGTAATTATTATGCATTTTGATTTTCGTAAAAAATATCGATACGGTTTGTATTCACTGAATTATTGTCACTGCTCATGATTCGGTTCAAAAATTTATCAAGAGTCTTATCAATCAAGGTATTAGGAAAGTTGTTATTTACAAGTAAACGTTTAAATCGAAGCATTTTAGAATGAAAGTTTTTACAATTACTGAAAACTCTATGAGCTCTATTTATCAAGGTATGGATGACGCCTTCTTTATAGATCTGCGGAGCAGATGTGACTGAAAATTATTCTGTATATTTTTTTCCAGCCTGAGGATGATGTTAGATACGTCGAAACGTTGCATTTTATTATTAAACAGAAATATAGATTTTAAGGAATTGCTGTGTTTTAGTGCAAAAATGCTAGGAGCATTCCTGAACCAACTTACACGTCTAGAAATTGGACTATTTCGTAAAGCTAAAGAGTTAGAAGAAGATATACATTAACAATTTTCTAGGTTTCAAAAGGTTCAACTTGCCGCGTGCGGCGCAATTAAGTGCGCCACTATATCTCTAAACGCACCGGGGTTTCAGCTACGAATGATGAATGAAGCGTTATTGATAGTACACGCATGAATCATGTTTGCACAGCATTGCTTTCATTCATTCGGCTATGTGCCTAGACTCCTGCTGAGTGCGGATGCTATTGCTTGTCTGCCAGTCATAGAGCTCGGGAAATTTTCACTCGATCCCATGCACACTACCCGCGAAATTTGTAAATTTACGGAAGATTCTTCAGACAAATACTCTACAGTTAAAAACTTAATGCTACGTCCTGCTCACTCAGCATTCTCAATAACAATACCACAATACCAGCATTCATTTCTATACAATGAGACGATGAATACCTCTTGCAGGGTAAGGCTTCTCCCCTACCTGTAATGATATGCTAGCCTCGAAACGTGAGCAGAATTCTTTGAGAACAGACATAGCGATCTCGTTAACCCCTTACGTGGGCTCAGGTAGAAGTTTCTCGTCCGGAAGGCTGTAGGATGAGTTGTAGGATGTCCATTTCGGGGTGCTACCAATATTCGCAACATCCATTACAACATCTCGACTCATGATAGCATTTTGCGATCGTGAAAATACGATTTCCTTCCAGTCGTTGATTACAAGATTTCCCTCCAGGCCGGATCCGCAGCTGGTTAGCTGATCAACCTATGAAATAATTAGCATTGTAGTTGTTGCACGGCTCTTGGAATCGGGGAAACTGGAGAGACACGCGCATCTGGCAAAAAATGAACTTTGATGCAATTTTCTCCTATTTTATGAGGTACTCTGCGTGATTTTTAATTTTAATTATTCAAGAATGTTTGCACTTGATGTTATTATTCGCAGTTCAGCAACTACTTTGGCGTGCGATCTCGTGGAAATGGGATCACAGATTCTGTAATACTGAATAAAAATACAGTAGATGTGTTAGAGCCCCTATACTTTTTACGAAAAATTTGATCATCTAATGCTAGCTTAACAGTTATAACCAGGAACCAAGAAATTCAGTATGGGAAAAACAGCTGCTTTTCATGAGAGGATTGATTTGCTGGATGAAAAAATAAAACGTTGGACCTCGTCATCGTTACAGAAAAGGACTGCAAGAAGTTAAAGAAAAATAAGATGAAGAAATTGAGATGTACACTCCGTTACAAAAACAGAAAATGACAAAGATAACGTTCTGTTTGCCCACGAAATGTATTTCTCCGTGTACTGGTTTGTGTGGTAAAATAATTTGATAGTTAACTTTAGGTCAATTTTAGAATTAATTGGATTAAAATTGAAGGCTGTTGAAATGACATGGTTGAATACAAAATTCGAATGCTGAAAATTAACGAGAGGAATAAATGCCAAGACATTCTGACTCCATAACATTCTGTTGGAGGAAAATGAGTATAAGGAGCAATGACGTCTTTTTTTTGTTTTTTAGCTTATACCGTTTCAAGTTATAACTTAATTACGATTGATGTTAAAGGTTAAATGGCAAATAGTTATTTTGCATTCATTTGCTCAATAAAACTGCAATATTAAAAAACAATATAACAGATCGCGAGATAAACGAAAAACAATCAATATAAATAAATACAAAAATCAAACACTCAATAGGCATACATGAGATAAATTGAGATCACATTGCAGCTGAGAAAGAGTGTCAAAATAGTGCCGAACTCCTGAGTTAATCCTCAACTATGACAATTGTAAACTCTTGAAATTCCTTGCAGATGCTCCTTCACTAACATTATTCATCAGCGAAAAAAAGGAAATTTTATCCAAAATAACGTTTCAAAATATCAGAGCTGTACCTGAAACCAGCATTGCTTGGATCATACTTCTAGGATCATACTTAGGATTCAAGAAAATAGAGGCTGAAAATGAAGAGCAATAAAGTTATTATTCAATTTTTAGAATCATATTTTCTCAACTTAGGTATTCATGCAGCTCATACGAATGTAAGTGCTGTTGTGACATTGCAGAAACTGTTCAATGAACTGGGTTAACTAGCACTGCGATCTTATACAGTGAGAGACAATAACAATTAGCGTAAACTGTAATTTTTACATTTTTTGTCAGCATGCATTGTAGAAATCTCGCCCCTAGATTCATAATTTAGTGTCATAGTAAATGAAAAAATGTCACATGGAAAAAACAATAGTAATGAAGGCAATATTGAAAAGAACATGTCTCCAACACATTACAAAATAATTACTTAAAGTTTTATTGCATATCTTTCGTTGATTACTGTTTCCAGGCGTTGAAAATAATCAACTCTCAATCGTTCACAGTTGTTAAAGCTATATTTCATTACATCCCTCCCAATATATTTTTTCCTGTTTAGTGATATCTTTAGGGTCTCTGCTTTGACTTTTTCAGAGACAGTTATTTGCTGAAATTTTCCCTTTGATTTGCGTCAATATATTAGCTAGGTCGGTGTGTAACAATTTTTCCTTCCATGGTCACCGTGACCGAGTGGTTTAGGACACACCCTTCACGAGAGAGAAAAGAAAAAACGTTTTTTTTCAAAAAAGTTGATACATGAAATCTACTGCAAAGCATTGGTTTTCAAAAACTTCTTAATATAATAGTCGTTAATTGATAAACAAACCATACGAGGTGTATGAACCGATTTTAAAACTATTTCTATAAAACTGACTTCAACTGAACCCATACAACCGGTCGCATACTTTCCTCTCCTTCTTACTCAGCAATTTGAGATTATAGTCAGCAATTCAATCATCATTTCATAACAAATCATTTCTCTACTTTGTGTACCCCAAATAACGTACAAGGTCTTCGTATTTTAGAATCTTTATACATATCTACCCATGAGCCTAACTTAAATTTAGACTTGAGTGCAGTCAAATTGAACATTGCGTCCACCGACATATTTGTGCGTGTGTGAATGTGGCGTGTGTTTGCGCGCGTCTGTGTATGTGAGGTTCCCATGTGTGAATGTATGATTGTATGTGCGTGTGCATGGGTGTGAGATTGGTTGGTCAGCAAAGAGAGTGGTCAGTTCTACTGCTGTTGAATGAGGATTAGGATCTAGGCTTTATAGATGATTGTTCACTTTTTTATTTGATTTTTCTGTATTTTCTAAGCATGATCTTTTTATATTTTTAGCACTGACGATGGAATTATAACATTCCGAAACGTTTGCTTAAGGAACAATGAAAATATTCATTTCTACGTTGGTTCTGCTTTTTAATCTTACGCGTGAAATTCCCTAAAAATTTACTTAGTCGAAATATAATTTTCGAGTGCTATGGAGGTCCAACTATTGTTTCGTGCGGTAGATAACAATTGGGAGAAAATATGTATATCTATATACATTTACATATACTTACATACATATAGATACATCTATGTACGCATAGATACGCCAGTGTACTAAGTTTATTAACTGAAATTTAGAGTTATTTCTGATTTGGAGTTCAGTGGTGACTGGTCGCCGAGAAAGAAAGAAAGAATAAAAGAACGCTTATTTCCCCCCAAAAAGTTGATACATTAAATGTATAACAAAACATTGGATTTTAAAAATTTTCGTAGTATAAAAGGTATTTAATTAATAAACAAACCCTTCGAGAACAATAGCCTTGACAAAAGTTGAGTACTTCACAAAGAGAAACAAACAAAATAGATTCTCTGGGATTTTTCCGGCATGGTAAAATGACTGGAAACTTATAAATACCACTAGAGAATGGAGAATGCCTTGGAAGTCCTTCTCTAGAAGTGAAAACGAAGGATGAAAGGACACGAAAACGCTCTACCGAAACCGACTGAAACACCGTCGTAAATGATTTCAAAGTAGTGGAACATGTTAGCCCAAAGGAATACATAAAAAACATAGCACAGCACACACATCTAAATGCATGTGAGCAAACATACGTACAAAATAAATTTTACAGTTTGTTCATCGTACGGATAGCAAGGTAATTTGTTTACAAATCCTTTCTCGGATTGTTTTTAATTAATTAGCTATAAAAATTTTGGAAACCAGTAACGTGCGTTTCATTTTGAAATTATAAGCAAGAGGAATAAATTGATTTACTGAAATATCGAGTTTTTCTGATTAAAGGTTCAGTGCTAAATAGTCTCAGTGCATTAATCATGACGAGTTTACGTTCTAGCTTTTTCCTCGTAATAAACATGATGTATAAATACACAAAATACAAAAATAAAAATGAAAAAATAATAAAACTAATAATAACGTACTTCTTCCTGCTACAGTAACTCACGGCTGTGTTGCTCAAATGATTGAGAGAAAATTATAATGAATTAGCGAACATAAAAATGAGCTTATTTCTAATTTTTTAACAGAATTTTCAGGACAATCAAGTTACACTTTGAGAGCAACAACAAAAAAATACTCAAGGCTTCTCATCCCCACGGTATTGGAAGGCAGTATTGGAGAAGGTGTTTGCAGTTCGAATCCCGGCAGTGCCACCCGGTGATTCTTCCCGTTGGGAATTGGGAGAACTCAGCCACAATTCTCCACTATACCCAAGTGTTGGAAATGGGTACCGGCTTGATCGGGGGTAAGTGTCATGGAATCCTGGTGTTAGTTATAAGGTATTTGAAAAACCAATGTGCAAGATGATATGTATCAGGCTTGATTGGAATAAAAAATCCATCAATCTTAAAATCCTTTATCCTTCGAAACCATACCATTGTTGGATTCACTGAGTGTTGAAGGTCATTGTCTTGCTTTAATGTCCAGCCACGTTTCACTTTGTGAGAGCGAACAGAAACCAAAAGGTGCTGATCCATAATCTCGAAATTTTTTGCTATTGGAATTTCATTTAATTGTGAGGAGTTACCCAACGCCATCAAACAATATCACACCATGATAAAACGACCAACAAGCTTCACCGTAAGATTATTGCTCCTGGAAGTACACGTTTCTTCCTTTTCTGCATAAAATTATTTGGGTTAATTCATTCAAACAATTTTTTTTTAGTTTCGTCTGAACACAGAACAGTATTCCTAAACAATGGGAGCTCACTAAATGCTCAGTAGCAAACTTTAATCGGTCCAGCACGAGTGCTTCTGAAGAAGAGTTCTTTTTGAGGGCGTGAATTGAGGTTGTCGCGTTAGAGCGTCCTGTGTCTGCTTGCTTACTTCTATCCCACACAATTCCAGTTCATTCTTCAAGTCATAGTTATTTCTTTGTCTCTTGATCGATCAACCTCAGTACTAACCATCGAGCAAAGTACTTGGTTATTTTTCGGGGACGACCTGATCGAAACATACAGAGTTGTCTCTCGTGAAATCCATTTCTGTGTTTTTGTTTTAACTGAACATACAGGAGCACTTAATTATTTTAGCAACAATCTTCCAATCCATAAAGTTCTTCTTATAAAGCGGCTCGATATGTAACCGGAGGTTTTCACTCATGCCTTCACCAAAAACAGATGATGTTACCAGTACATGAGCTGATGCCATTATGCTACGCTGTTGCTAATGAACAATATAAGGCGCAGTAGTGTATTTGAGAAAGTAGTAAAAACTGAAGAGGAAGGAGGAGAAAGTTATGCAATTTTAGCAAGTTGATGATTCAAAAACCATCAGTCTTGTGGAGATGAGCTTAGTCTCATTTGTTGCCAAATTTCATTTGCATTGCTACGAGCTCCTCATTTTTTATTGTCGACCATCTAATTCAGGCGCAATGGAGTTCAGTGTAAGGACCATTTCCTCATGAATAGTGCAAGATCAAAGTCGTCTGAATTCATTCCCACCTTACACTGTGGAAAATGAAAAGAAAAATACACATCGCTCATTTACAAAAATAGCTCATTAATATAGAGCCAGTTCCGAAAAAAAATTCAATGATGAAATTTTCAAGGAAGCCTTTGCGTTTCAATTCAATTACGTACTGACAGTCGTTTTTCTCACAACATTTTTTGGAATAACTGTCTTGTATTTTTCAGTACAGTTTTAATAAGCTCAGAATTGTCTTTAAGTATGATGACATTAACTGTGATTCGGTCTCGCATACTTTACAAGTCCGTAAGAGGCGTCTTAAAAACTCGCTCCTTCAACACGCCCACAAGGCAAAAGAGCCACCCGTCGTAAGGTTCGGGGCTTGTGGGCGGGCTGCCATTTGCGAGTAGTAATTGTGTCATTAAATTTCATCCTTTAAAACAACAAACAGTTAATATCTTAAAAATCCGTTTTTTTCGTTATAGGAGCAGTAACCCTGCAAGTATTGGATTGAAGGTAATCTGTGTGGTTGAGTGGGAAAAAATGACACTATTAAGGGAAAACGACTGACTACATTATTTATAGTACCTGGATGCATTAGTTATCAATGAAAGATTATCTACCTAATCTTGAATGATTATTTTGTAGTGGGATGAAACTCTTGCACTTTTAATTACGTATTTATTCCCATGTTGGTTTTTCCTTTTGAAATTTAGATGCTTCATTAACTATGACACGGTAGGAATTCGGTAATCTAAGGTAGGGATTTGAACAATCGACGTTGACTAAACGTGTAAAAACAACAGTTCCAACAATGTGTTGCATTGTTTAATTCTTCACTTTGCATATAATTCCTTTAATTTCAGTATATATGCATCGCTCTACGTCAGCGATGGTTGTCAGTAAGACGAACACTTGAGAAGTGTAACTCACTCAACTATTACTCGAATACCTCAGTGGAAAGTGGAAACAGAGGGCTTCTCTCAAGAGCGAAATGAAAAACACTTACTTTCAACAGTTTACTAGAGTACTTAGTTTTGCCGATAGTTCAACGAGTAGTTACCAGGGAGGATATTTCTCTGTAACTCTTGAAATGCTTGACATTGGTGAAGAGAAAATAGGCAGTACCTGCCGCAGCGATGCAATTAAAATCTAAAGTGAGCGAAATCTTGAACTGCGTTATAAAATTTTCCTTTCATTGCATATGCTTATAATTTACTATGCAAAAACGTCTGATTCATCTAAAGGTACAGATTCAGAACAATTTTTCATTGCAAACAATCTTATTTATACTTAGTGGTCACTCACCTCTTCCTGAGCAACCTTCCACGGCACCAAGACCGGAATGGAGACCAAGACTCCCATCTCTGAATAAGAGCCGATGCTGAACTCGAAGATTTCTCCGATCACCAAACGCTGGTTTCCTGCCTGGATCAGTAAGTCGAGTGCGTTAACAAAATCGTTAAAATTTGGTCACTTTATTCACACGTATAAAAATTCAAAAAAAATTTCAAAAACAAATGTGTCAACTACATGGATGTTCTAGGGAGAAAGCTATTTTCATCAAGAAGCCATTTGCGCCTCAACATAAGTTGCCTTGCTTACCTTCAGCACTGGAAGCGAAACTTCCGTTACGAATGTTATTGGCTTTTGTTGTCCATTGATAAAAGCGCGCACTCCTCCGTAGAATGAGATGCAGACATGCACCCACTGTCGAACTGGTACTGTGTAGTTCTTCACGACGTAACTTTTAGAGAAACCCTCAAATATGTAAAGTTCTCTCTGTATGACTGCACAAACATGACAAAAATAAATAATTCCAATATTTCGAATACCAAGACTTCCAGTCTAGGTAACATTTATCGTTATAGGCTAAAGGACTATTGGTGAAACGCCTGTCTAGAGTTTCCAAACGAGTGTTCAATTATTGATTTAGTGGTCAGGTTACACTAATTTATGTTTTCATCTCACGCAAAGATTTAATAGCATTCTCCTCTCACTACGATCCTAGCACACACCCTTAATGCTTGTATGAACTTGTCCTGCGAATTTTGGGCTTCTCTGTCTTTTTCATCCATCTATGACAAGCTTTCTCTATATTTCAGCATTCATTGCTTCCATATCAGGTGCTACACTAAGATTACGGCATTTATTTTCTCAGCATGCCCTAACTCCAATACTTCACACTCTACCATTTTAAACAGTGGTCTACAGTCGACACGTCAGCTTATCTGACAATACAGTACTCTAGTCTACACCATTGAAATAACGTGATATTATTTTATTCTCCTCTACCTCATCTAACGACATGCTCACTATGCTATGCAACCTTTCACTTCTTTATTTTCCAGAGAGTTATATCTATGCACAGTCACTCCAGCCGTGTGTACGAACCAACCATCTCACCTAATAAATCTTTATTTATTTGTCTACAGCCCACAGTCAAAAAATATCCTGACATTCTATCAAACGACTAGAATAATCACGGTTTCATTTAAATTGCTTACGCATTCATGCAGAGACAATTGCATATCAAGATTTATTTTCATGTCCTCATGTCAAAAATTACTTTCTTATTTCATACGCCCTACTTCGAACCCTACCAACCCCAATCTTCGTTCCTACTTCCTCGTTTTATCAACAAAGCTTCAAAAATATTGCATTACCAGTCTTGAATTGCAGGCAATAATTTCATGAATTTATGGGAGCACGTTTCGGCTTGCATTTTTACAAATTTTAACTGTGAAAATAATAGCGAGGAATAAGTCTTTTATACGTAGCATTTTATATTAAAAGCTTTACTGTTAAAATTGAACGTTTGGTCTCAATGAGTCATTCTCAGAAAATTGCTCTGAAAAAAATATATACATTGAAAATATCGAAAGTAAATGTAAAAGTAAGAAAAATCTAGAGAAAACTAATTCAAATCTCAAACTATTTGGAAACGAAAAGCGGATCGGGAGTTAGTCGCTGCTTCAAACCCTGTTGATATGCACTGTTTGGAATCTATATTTTACAGCGGAAGCCTTTTTCAAATGACTCCCAATCCGCTTCTCCTTTGCAAATAGTTTAGGGATTTGATTTAATTTTATTCAGTTTTTTCTCATTTTTACATTTACTTTTGATATTTTCAATGTATATAAATTTTTGGTAAATCTGAAGGATATGTCAGTTGTCGATTTTCCACTTTTTGGTGCCTGAACCTAATTAATTGAATCAAAATAAACAAGTTTTCTTCTATGCACTTTCCGTCTCAAATGAGTATTTTAGATTTATAGCGGTAAGTTTAGTTTCGTCTTTGATGACGAATGCGCTCGAATAAACAGCTACTCATCGATTTTCGAATTTTTCTTGCTTGAATCATGGTAATAACATCGAAATAAACAACTTTTCTTCTATAAACTTTTTTCGTCAAATGAGTATTTAACGAGGTATAGCGGTAGGTTTGGTTTCGTCTTTGATGACGATCGCGCTGGAAGCGAGTGCGCATTGCAGTGTTGCTGTCCGACGTGCTCCTTGAATAACTTGCCGCTTCAAACACTGGAGTTGCGGTAAGTCATTTACCGCTATAACTAATAAAATACTCATTTGAGACGGAAAGTGCATAGAAGAAAACTTGTTTATTTCGATCTAATTAACTATGCTAAGGCATCGAAATTTACAAAATCGATAACTGACATATCCTTCAGATTTTCCAAATTTTTTTCAGAGCAATTTGTTGAGAATGACTCATTGAGACTAAACGTTCAATTTTAACAGTAACACTTTTAATTTAAAATGCTACGTATCAAAGCCTTATTCCTTGCTATTATTATTTTAGTTTCATGAATTTTTGTAGTAAAGCTTGCATATAGCTTTTGCATAAGCTTTCATTGCTCTAGAAAAATTTTTTGTAATATTTTCATTCACCCTTATGAAACGACTATTTCTTAATACACTAAAGAAATTTTCACCGAAAAAATACATTACCCAGTGTAATAAATGAGTTGCACGATCACAAATGAGAAAAAACTAAGAGTGAAATAGAGTAAGACACTTTCAAAAAAGAAAAATATTTCTGAAATTCAGCTCTCAGAAGGGGTGCAAAGATTAATCCTGAAATTATTTAGTTCTGCTTTTTACAATAAAAACTGGAATCCACTCGCAACCTTATATAAATTATCCATTGGTTAGAATTATGTAAGCTCCTGGAAATGGAAAGGTATCTTAAGACAGTCGTGTATTTCTATTTATATTCTATATTTTATTCTCGTAATGATTATTGTCAATGAATTGATTTGTGACCTTGCCACATAACTCAACAAGTGTCCTTTGATGCTTCAACCATAATGAATATTCACATGAATGACTCGAAAAGCTAACTTTGTTTTTATTTTAGTTCCAACCTCGATGTTCAGGGAGTCTTGATTTGTCGTAGCCGCTACTCCATCATCCCAGTCAACCTGCCCTGCTTCACAAACCTCACTCTCACGCAAATCAGAGGATACCTAAATACATAAAGATGAAAACTATTGAGGGCTATGTCTACAAAAACTGCAGAATCTTTTCTAGATAAGCCCCGCCACCAATGCAACACATAAGTTCACCCACCTGTAACTTTCGAAATAATACACCTATTGACTTCAAATTGCTTTCAAACGAAAGAATGTTTCAATCTTTTGTTTGAGAGTAATTTGAAGTCGATAGGTAAATTATTTCGAAAGTTACAAGTGGGTGAAATTATGTGTTGCATTAGAGGCGAGGCTTATCTGGAAAAGATCCAAACTGCCTTTAAAAGAAACAGAAAAACAGCAAAAAATTCGGTGAGCGGGCTTTGACTAACATGACATTGATCCAGATGGGTTCAGAGACAAGAAAATGATGTGGTCGCCGATCATAAAAAGTAACTTGAAGTGACAGCAAATGGAATAGCTGGTGGTGGCTGGTGGCAGGGTGACAACCGTCGACATCTGGGTAAGGTCATGGTCGGGGTTCTTTGTTTCGCCTTCACCAAAGGAAATCCCAACTTGGCCTGCGTGGAAGATATTGACAGCCTGACGTACAGGGCAACAAGGCATTTTGCTTTTATTTTCTTTACAATACATACCATAGAATTACACATACGATTTTATAACAATATATCAATAGCATGCTGTACAGACACAGTTTCGAGGTTAGAACGAATAGTGCTGGTTTCAATTTTTTTCACTTTTTATTGTTCAATCTTGCCATAGTAACTAAGAAAGAGAATGTTTCCAATAAAGATACACAGCCTACGTGGTAACTGTTTAAATATCTCTCGAACTGATAATGTATGTCCTTCTACCTGAACGCTTTTTGATAAATTAGAAAACTCCATTATTTATCTATATTGTATATTTTTACAAATTGGGAATTCCCATGGCTTGATCCAAGTATACATGATTTTTTACCAAAGGAATTCTCTGTCTTTTGAAGATTTATTGAAGTTTTCTTAGGCAGTGGATGATTCTACAAACAGATTTTAGCCCCATCGTTATCTTAGAAGTTGATGAATAACAATTCCATTTATGTAATTTTCGGTAATGAAATTGTTCTGAACTTTCCAAAATAGTTACAGCTCATAATATTGAAAACCGAGATTTCTATTTCAAACTGTAAACTGCAAATTTTCTTCAAAAATTCTAACTCTCAAACTTGCTCTAAATGAATTTCAATTGTACTCATAGCTTGTTCGGTAGCATTTAGTTTTTCTTTGTCGTTTGTATAAAACTTCGTTTTTAGTTCAGTCTTCGTATAGCTTAGCATAATTCAGTTTCACGCCAAACTAACTAACCTAAAGCTTCTCATGACGAACGGCGCTGATGCAGTTTTTACGTTTAAAGGAACCTCACGACTCGTAACAATGGCTTTTTCAGGTGTCATTTTAACGGTTTTTCATTGAGTATTAAATATTAAATGAGAAATTGCATGGGCTACACCCCTTTTACAAATGACTCCTGAACATGTCATCTCTACAAAGATCTTCGGTCGTTTCTCTAGCACCTTCTTCTAAGGCCATTTTAATACTGAAAAATTAGCCCTTCTAAACTTAGTAGCTTCTTGATGTGGAAAGGCTACAAAGCATGATTAGCATAGAGAGGAAGACTTCATTACTGTGCTTCTTGGAAATGATTGGCGAAAGACAATATATTAGATGAATTGTTGACGGGGGCTCTATTACCACATCTTTTTTTAGGAGGCGCACTCGTTTTCAATAACGTTGTAATGAGATTATGTTCAAAATGTACCCCTAGATTAAAATTACGATTTAATGTAGTTGACATTTTCCATAAATATACTACATGTTGAGGAAGCTCATAGAAGTAGTTAAATTTTTACATTTTTGATATTACAGCTAGAATGTTGTAGACAGCTAAAAATAATTCACACATGGATATTTGCAACATTTTTAGATTTTGTGCTCGCTACGCACAAGCTTTGAGGTTTACACCTGTAAATTTCCCAGCTCATTTCTCCTCTGTATGTCTCCGGACGATTGTCTTCCTGCGTAGGACGTCAGGAACACTGCGTGTGTCAATGCAGATTCGTGCATTGACCTGACACAATTCAGCATGAAGAGATTTCATATGGTTATCTAACACATATTCATCGGTTCTAGACTTCTTTGAGTAGATCATAATTGATCTCAGACCTCTCACTGATCATCAAAAATGACACACTTGACGGAATAAGTATAAATTGTAAAAGACTCGTCCAACTTACCTTGACCAAGAGTGACTTTGACCAGGATGAACAGCATGGCCACGGCCCTCAGCCTCGCGGCTTTCCAGCGGCGCATCCCTGGACTGCGTGTCTCGAGATCTTGGTCTCGAGATCTGTAGATTAGGTGTTTTTACTCTGCCTTTCTCTTTCTGTCATGAAAAATATTCCATTTAGAAAACATGTTTACTTAATAAACTAGAAGAAAATCGAAATACTTTATAATAGAATATTAGGTAGCCAAAGGGAAGATTTATGCTCAAGGAGCGTCGACATAATACGCTGTTCACAAAACTTAAGAATCTCAATAACAGAGCAAGTGTTCTTTAACTAATATGAAAAATAATTTTTACTAATAAAACATAAAATTGATTAACAAAGCTATTGAGAAACATTGAGATGCAATTGAGACGTTCCTGTGGGGCAAATCTCACTAAGCTACTCTAACCTTAAGATTAGTGTCAACACTAATCTAACCTTAAGATTAGTGTATTATAATCTAATCTTCTCTCTTCACGTTTTCGTCGATTTATGCTGTACAGCTACAGCATAAGTACGACGATGGGCGTAAATTTCTCTACGATTTCACTTAACAGTGAAAAATCTTCTCAAGGCTTTTAACGCTACTTGTACGATGTGCAATTGTAAACATGAAAATCATAATTTAACCATTAGGTTTAATTTTATTTTCAGAAGAATAAATTTAATTAGTAGAGCCAATAATATTTCCGAGAAGAACGGCCTCGACAGTCGGGCAAGAGGAATACTCAGGTGGCCTTCACATGTCTCTCCAGATCCGCATCTAAATATTTTGTTCAGTCGCCCTTTAAAATTTTTTTCGTGAAAAATTAAGTAATAACATGAACTTAGCTTTCGGCGGTAGGAGCTAGAGATATGTTCATGGTTGCTGTCGCGCAACTGACCGAAGCTCCGAGCAGGAAAACGCCTTTAGAAAGCGCATAGGAATTTTACAGCATTACCACTACACGCAGACATGAATGCTCTATGACTCCCGTATTTTTTCCATGTTTCACACTGACTAAAGAAATACTGTTACTCAATTTTGAGGCAACCTTCGTACGTAAACCCTGAATGCTCTGTTCGATTCCCCAACGAGTTCTCAACTCCACTAGCGCGGCTCTTGATCACGGTATACCGGCTCTTGATTCAGCACGTGCCTTTCGTTGAGAGAACGAAAAAGTGCGTGACGTTATACCACCATTTTTTAATCAAGCTATGGAACCACACATTTTTTAAAACTGTGTTTTACCTACTTGCAGTGAACACCACAATCAGTTGCAAATCATTTACTAATGTATCCACCTCTAAAAACAGCCCAACTAGAACATGATTATCGATGTATTACATTTATTGGAGATGATGACATAATTTTTACGCTGTAGGGTATCGGCTCCAAAGATAGGCTATGTAACACTGAGCTAAATAGACCCTGTAATTAGCAGCCGGAAATGTTCCCTTGAAAAAATTCGAGTGTTCTGAAGCTAAATTTCTATAATTAATAAAGATACATCATCAATGAAACACTTCTTACCGGTCCAAATTGATACTATATGCAAATTTTAAGTCCATGGAAATTTGCAGCGTTCTCTCTGTCGGTGCTTTATGAGAACTTGAGAACAAAATAAAATTTGCATATATTCCAACTAAATCGATTTTGTTGAAATTAAAAGTGTTTCCCATGTCGGAGAAAGATTGAAGGAAATTGTGACGACGGCTTAACTAAATTCTCTCACAATCTATGAGGACACCGCCTTATCATCTCACTCTTTAACTGTTTTAACTGGACTTATGCATAACATATCTCCAGGAAAATTTTTAGTTGTCTTTTAGTTTGGTGCATGCTGCTATCTACTTTAATTCAGAACAGATAGGAAGAGGTGAGGATAGAAACGGCGGAAATACGGGGCAAACAACGCTCCGGATGGAGCCCATGTTTGAGCGACGCTGCTGAACTCAATCAGTCAAGTCACGAGAAATTTGGGATCTGATATTTATGCTTGAAGAAAACTGCACGAAAATTTTTCTATATTAATGTACTTGTGTTCTATATGGATTGTGAGAAAAGAGTAAAATAGGGCTAAGAATTTTCTAGATATTTAAAAAGTATTTGAAATCTCCCTTAGAAATTAACTTCCGGACTGATTATGATGACTAAAACCATTTAGAGCGGAAGGATTATGGTGAAATGATTTTCTCTGATCGCAAAAAATTCTTAAGGAGAGATGTGTCTAGGGCGACAAATTTAATGAGATCCAGTCACCCGGTGACCAGAATCTTGGAGAGCGGACGACGTTCTGCCGTCAACCGCCCCAGCTCGCGTTCTTTTCAAGTCTGTGTCAGAAATCAGACAGCCCGTTGTAAGAAAATAATTTCAGGCAAAATTTAGCAATTTAGTGCTTAAGGCCCAAGGAAGAGCTCTGTATTACGCTCTGTGCAACGTCAGAATGTTAGGTATCATTTGATGTACTTAATCTTTGTCAGTCGAGCACCAAACGCAATTTTGATGCAATTCCTTGATATCGGATTCCCGTTAATTTGCTGACACGAAGCAGCACATCATTTTTATCGTCGGATGAAAATGAAATGTTTCTGCCGCGCCGACAACGAGCAGCGGTGAAGACATTGACGAGAACACGACAATATTTGCTACAAGATTGTTAGGCAATATTGAAGTCGGCTCGAGACCTGCCACGGCGAACCATGTTGACACCGTTTACGCTGCTGGATTGCTTAGCTTCCTTTTCATATTTTATTCTGATTGATGAGTCTCTGAGTTGCGTAGTGTCTTGGGCCATGATAACACTTTGTAACTTCGGCTTTGTCGCGATCAAAACTTTTCAAGAAATTTCACCGGTTGTTTACCCGGCGCATATGGAATCATTGTCTTGGTCTCGCGTCAACCGTAAGAATCAGTCATAGAACGATCGAGTGGTCCTTCAACATATTAAAATATATACCAGCACTCGTACGCTTTAAAATCAAAATTAGTTTAGAAATAAAGATGAAGTTACAAAACGCTTCATATTTTTGAAACTAGATATATTTGCCCTCCTCTGAAATTACTGGGCAGTTGAGTTTACGATTTAAAATGACCTGGTACCAAATTGTATTGCAGAAAATTAATGATAGAAAACGAAGGTTATCTGACAGTTATTGACTTAGTTGATAAATAACATGGATTATTTATTTTTTCCCCTGTTTTATGTTTATTACCAGTATTTCAATACGAAAACATAAGTTCACCACTTCACCACATAAGTTCAAAATCAAATCTATATTTAATGAAATAAAAAATTAAAGTCAAATAATATATATGTATATATGCGAGGATAATTCAAAAAACACGCGCAATGCTCCCATGAGCCGAGTGCCAACAAGACTCTGAAGGAGTTGTGCTTGCAGACTTTTTATAAGGTAGGAAAACTGTCACACAAGCCTATTATGTAGCAGTTTTGAGGAAATTGAGAGCAGAATTAGCTAAAAAGCGTCCAGGAGAGATCCATCGGGGATTTTTTTTCAATCACGACAACGCCCCAGCGCATTCTTCACGCGTTACAAACGAAGTTTTGAGAGAATTTCGATGGGAATTGCTGCCACTCCACCTTACAGGCGAGACCTAGCCCCATCTGACTTTTCTATTCACAGAACTCAAAGAACAGTTCATGTTCATCCCTACTGTTGTTGAATTGCTTCCTTTGTGAAATTCATACAACATGCAATGACACATATGATTCACTTTAAAACTTTCCTCTTCCATATGCTATACTGTAGGTGTGTTTAAAATCTTAACTGGTGTAGATTCAATTAAATGCAAAATTTAACTCAATTTCTGACAGCTGATCTGACCTTGAAAACAGTTATTTGAACTAATTCTTCTCTTTAAAAGTTTAGTTAAAGAGAAGATGCCAAAACTTTACGGTACCCCTTGTGAATTAGGTTTAATCCCAATTCAAGAAAGGTTTCTCACACATAGTGCCTCTTGTGTGTTGTCCTCTTTATATCTCCCACGGAATACACAAGACATACATATTACATTACCGTGATATCTCCCTCAAAGCAATCCTGAAGGTGTACAATTCCTAATGCCAGGTATAACTAACGAAAAATATAATCGGTGAAATTGTTTTCATGAGCTACTGCTCATCTGACATTAGGCAAAAATGCTCTCTAGTATCAAGAGCCGTACTGTGGAACCCCGTGGAGTAAATATTTCGCAAAGAATGAAAGAATTCAATGGCAAAATAGCATTTCATTTTGCTAGTGATACGAAACTATGTAAAATTGCATCTTATATCAACCTCACAGTCTAAGACGCAAATTAATTTGAATCTACCCATTTTACTTTCAACCTTAATCCCTCATTTCCCAAGTTCCTATGTTTGAAAACTCAAATTTCAATATGGGAATGCACTAACGAGAGTGTTTTCAGCAATGCATCAAATCGATTATGTTTTCTTGATCTCTTGTAATAAAATGCATTGTCAAAATCAGACCAACGCAACGAAGGAAACGCATTTTTCAACGTTTTTCTCCCAACCATTTGTTTCAACAATTAACATGCATGAGTATAACGATTCACCTGTTTGAATATCAAGTCAGGGTCTAAATTTTAAGATATTTGAAATCGTTTTTTGCTCATATTAAAAAATTTGAAAATGCGACGTAATTCATTGGCAATTTTTGCTTTCTTAGGCTAGTGAGTGCATTGAGACAGAACTATTTTCGGTAGTTCACTTTTCATATATATTGTGTTCCAGCTATGCTGCAAATGTTATGGTTACCATTGGATAACAATCTTCATGTCTCTAACTCAGGTGAACTCTTTTGTGCCACAGCGTAGTTAGTAAATATTATGAATTTGTATTATGGTAAAACATTTTATTCCCTTCGAGCTCATTATTTTGGCACACTATAGTCGATACACAAGAACAAAAAAAAAGAAAATTGTCCTGAATGTCGATCTCATAGTCTTGAATGCAATATAATTTAAAATCTGCTCATTTTACTCTTAACATCAACCCTTCTAATAACTAGTTCCTATATGTTCGTTTGCTCATGTTCCAGTACACGTGCGCCCCAACGAGAGTGTTTTCAATTATGTGTCGCGAGGATTATTTGCATTTTCAAAACAAAATTAATTAACGCAAAGAAAGAAAGGATGTTAATGTGAAGGTATTTTGGCATTTTCCCCCTTACTTCGTTCTTCATAAAACATTTTAAAAGGCCACTGTTTCGACGTACGTAACAACTTTACACAACATCATTGTTTCATTTTCTTATTCTAGTCTTAAATTATTCATGTTACTTGTTTGGCAGTTTTTACTTTCTCGCGCTCGTGAGATGATTATGACAACACTATTGTAGGTAGTTAACTTTTTGTGCTGTTCCAGCTTTGTTGAAAATGTTACGGCTAGCATTGTACAACAATCCTTTTCATGTCTTTGACTCCGGTGAACTCTTTTGTGCCAACAATATTAGCGTAAGTAGGGAATATCACAAATTTTTGTTAAGGTGAATATTTTATTCTCTCTGAGCTCATCATTTGGCACACTAGTTGATGCGTTTTAGAGTGAAAAATTGTACCAAGCCTCGAATGTTGACCTCGTAGTTCTAGACGCAAAATAAATCAAATCTGCCCATTTTACTTTTAACATCAATCCCTCATGCTCGTACCACTAGTTCCTATGTTCGTATGCTCATATTTCAATATTTGTTCGCACTAACGAGAGGGTTTTCAGCAATGCGTCACATGGATTATATTTTCTTAGTTACTCGTATTAAAATGCATTACCAAAATCAGACTACCGCAACGAAGGGAACGCATTCTTTTCGTGCTTTTCTCCGAATCGTTTGTTTCGACAATTAACATGGGCATTACGATAACCATGTATGAAGAGAAACTGAGGATCTCCATGTTAAGGTATTTAAATGCAATTCTCGCTTTTATTTCAATATAAGTGAGCACTAACAAAAGTATTTTTCAACTAAGCTTTACGAGCATTATGTTTTCTTAGTTACTTTATTTAAATTCACTGTCAAAATCAAATTACGCAACGAAGAGAACTCCTTTTTGTTGTGCTTTTCTGTCAAATATTTTTTTTTTCTTGTTTCCACATTTTACATGGGTATTACGATACCAATGTGTAATTATCAATTAAGGATGTTAATGTTAAGATATTTTAAAAACCAATGTCCAACATTTCATGTTTGAACTTTATTGGAAATAAACTGTTTTTCTTTCTTTTTTCTATTTTGACTCGAGAAAAAAAGAAAGCCCGTTTATTTCTAAAATAGTTGATACAAGAAATCATTACACGTCTATCAGTTTATCTCCTTAATGTTGAGAAATTTTTACCCCTAAGGTGATTTACTGATAGACAAACCAAACGAGAGGTACAACAGCCATGTCAGACTATGTTATTGAGAGAAGCAATAAAAATGGATTCTCTTGGTTATTTTAGCCAAGACAAGATGACTGAAAGCTTATTAATACATACTTATAATGCTACTGGAGAATGCGTGTGAGGTTCTTCACTATAAGTTGAAACGAAAGAAGAAAGGACATGAAAAACTCTGCTGAAACAGACAGAAATACTGTCCTAAATGATTTTCAAGTAGTGAGAAAAGGTTACCCAAAAGAAATTAATAAAAAACACAGCATAACACGCTTATCTAAAGCAAATAAGTAAACATGCACGCAAGAATTAATTTCAGAACTGGTTTATTATGCGGTAAGTAGTAAGATGATATGTTTATGAATCCTTTGTTCAAATTATGCCTATTTTTTCGCTCAGATTACTCTTAGATTACACTTTACATTTTGGGATACAGAAACGTGCGACGCTCACTGGAGTAGCGATGTATTTTTTTAAAGAAAAGTATATTAATTTTATTTACTGAAATATCAAGTTATTTGTGATTAAAAGTTCAGCGCTTACTGGCCACAGATCGTTAAGTGAATGTAAACGTCGTGACTTTCAGTTTTTTCCGCAAAACAAATCAAACGTTTCATTCTGCTACATCAAAATGACAACTGTCTTGTTCAGTGAAGTCGGAAAAAAAATAAAAAAATAAAATAAGATTTAGTAAATGCAAAAATGGGCTAGTTTCTAATTATCTGACAGAATGTTCAAAAAATCAAGTTACAGTCTAACAACAACAAAAAACATTTCAGGTTTCTCAGTTTTTCAGCATTCCATACAATATTATCCAGACATTCGTGCATGAGACAAAATAAAAAAGAAATAGAGAAAAATAAATAAATAAATTCATTTTCAATATAGTTGATAGATGAAATGCTTAATAGTTGGTTTTGAAACATTTCAACATTTAGAGCCTTAGTGAATATTTACACATGGGTGTCGTGATACCCATATCAATTCTTGAAAATCAATGATTGAGAGAAAAGCACGAAAAAATGTTTTCAAATATCATTACATTAGGATCCTTGGTTCGTATCCACACATGGGTATCGTAATACCCAGGGCAATTGTCGCAACGAAGGATTAAAAGAAGAAAACGATAAAATGCGTTCCCTTCGTTGCATTAATCTGATTTTGACATTGCAAATAAATGCAAGTAACTGAGAAAACGTAATCCTAGTGACGCATTGTTGAAAACACTCTCATTAGTGCGAACTTATATTGAAATACGAGCATGGGAACTAGTGATCAATAAAGTTGTCATAATATACTCACGAGCGTAAGAAACAACAAATTTCCACAGCGAAGGCTAAAGAACATTATCGGAAAGGAATAAGAAAATTAAACCTAGATGTTCCGTAATTTTACTACGCAAGATGAATTACATCGCCTTTTAAAATGTTTTAAATGAGAGGTCCTGAGTGGATATACACTAGATGGGTACCATGACGGCCCATGTCAATGCTTGTACAACAGACGGAGAGAAAAACATAGAAATTTATCCCATAGCTAGTTAGTCGAAGTTTAATACTGTTTATTTATGAATGCACGACAAAAACGTAAAGATAATGAAGTCAGGTGAAAACACTTGTGACAGTTTCCACGTACATTGCCAAATGAGCTTTAGCTTTCTTGACATCAGGGAATGATATTGAAAGTGTTTGTGGATAAAATATATCCATAATATACCTCAAAACGGTAGATATTCAAAAATATCTCTTCGAGCGAGCACAATAAAATAGAAGTAAGTTCACTGCCTCCAGGAGCATGTATTAAATCATGCAACATATATCCGATATTCCTCATTTAAATGCTTTGCAATAATGTAAGGAGGTGACGAGGTAGGTAATGTGACAAATTAAAAGATATTAACGAAATTGGAAAAATACAAATTGGAAAAATACGGAATTTATTGGACAAATGCAAGTCGCTTGATTAGCTATTTTACAAAAACTGGTGTTTACTAAACATATGTATATATATATATATATATATATATACAGGGTGGTTGCTAGAAATGCATACCTTATAAAATTACTATAACCTTTTTCACAGACCGGATAGGGAAATAAGGCTGGGATTATTGAAAAGAAAAAAAGTTATTTTGCATTTTTATTTTACTTTGCTGGACCTACGATTCAAAATGCCCGCCACGTGGGCTATAATACATTTCAACATTTTCCGCTATGCGTTGAGAAACTTATCTTCTTTTATTAAGGTTTCTCGCAATAAACTGTGATTGCAGTTTTTGGGAGTTCTTCTGAATCGTTATTTTGTTAGGTCTGAATCGGGATTTCAAGAAGAATTTCTTTTGATCCCATTTTCGTCATTTCTTCGATGGTAAACTTGCGTTGTTGAAGAGTCAGTTGTGCCATTTTGGCTGATTACAATAATCTTCTCTCCAGCACTCTTGATGTTTACACTTATTTGGAGGGTTTACCATGTATGTAAAAAACATTGAATTTTGTAATTTCGGATGCTCTGTGTTAGAGACTCATATTTCATATATTTAAAAAGTTATTAAAATTTGTAAGGTTTCTAATATATATATATATATATATATACAAACACAAACAAATACGCACCCAAATACAAACCTATAACACACATGCATGTATATTTACATGCATGTACGTAAACATTTGCACACAAGCAATTGCATTGCATACGCATACTGCAAAAATGGGGTGCATGTGGTAGATTAGATTAGATTAGTCGTTGGTTTTAAGTATCCCTATTCACAGTAACAAATGCGATCCATAGAGAGGAAGGAGAAAGGCGCCATTTAGTATGGAGTGAAGGGAACGCGAAATCAATGCAGAAAGGGCATAGAAACAGTAAGTTAAGAAAGAAGTTCATGAAACAAAATCAAAGTTGAAAAAGAAAATAGTAGGTGCTGAAAAACAGGACAGCAGTGAACCGAAAAAAGATGGTCCTTAACAAAACAAAATCATTTTATTTCAACAAAAAGAAGGCCTACCTAACTCTGAGCTCGGGCCCGCACATTTTCCCCCTTGGAGCGCTAATTCCCATAGATAGAATAGTTGTATTCCTCTTAAGAGGATGCATGTGGTATTAAAAAAAAAATATTTATCACAGGTGATACAGAGGTAGAATGTTTCTTAAGTCTAGTACAATGGTCGAATTTGAGTATAGCTACCTGTGGGCCCGAACAAGTAGATATTTTTCTTAATAAGAAAAACTGGAAAATGATCTGATAAGTCAGAAGTAATAATTCCAGCAAGAAAATCAGTTGGGTCTGTCATAAAGATATTGTCAAGCAGAGTAGCAGATTCTGAGGTTATTCGTGTAGGCTTTGTGATGATCGGAAGGAAAGATTGAGACTGAAAGGCTATTAGGAAATTAAAGATTGGTTCATAGCTTTCATGTTTCAGTAGATCATAATTGAAGTCACCGCATACTATTATGTCATTGTATAAAGACCTGTTGAACTGAGAGATAATACGATTTAGCTCATTCAGGAAGGATATAGGGCGGGCTGTAGGAGGCCAATACACCGTTCCAAGCACAATTCGTTTACCATCTCTAGACAGTTCTACGAAGAGTGATAATGTAATGAAATATAGGATAATTAGCGAAAGAAAAAGGAACTCCTTTTTCAGCATGTACTGCCGCTTAAAATTATTGTGGAGACGCAAGATCACGAGTTATTTTAGTTTTGAAATCCTTGAATGTTTTAGGGATGATACTCTGGGGAAGTTTGTTCCACAGGAAGGCGCCTGGTATTCGCAGAGCCTTCTGCCCAATGTCAGATGAACGGTAGTTGATTAAGACATTATGTCGGCTATTCGGCTTTAGATTGATAACGGTGAGGGGATAGAATCGCATTATATCAGCATAACTCTGAGGGAGAGATTAAAAGGAGAATTCGTTTTGGACTTTGTGCACGAGGAACCTTTCTTGAAAAAGAGTCCCGTCAAGTTTATTTAAAAGAGGTGTTAGGCGATTTGAATTTTTGAATTTACCTTTGCAAATCACATTGGCTGCAAAATTCATGCATTTTTTTACTCTTTTTGAAGGTATTGAGCTATATCTCCCCATGCTAGGCTACATAGTCAATACGGGATAGAACTTAAGATTAAATGGCCAATAATCTAAATTTTTCATCGAGCATACTTTTTGTACGATGAAAAAACATTAAAGGTTCGTAAATTTTTTTTGCAGGTTTTCTCATTATGGGATTTGAAGGACATCTTTCTATCGGACCATATACTGAAAAATTTTACTTTTTATGATGGCTTAATTTCATCATTGCTTACCGTAAGAGTAAGATTTGGATTTTTTTTAGTGTTACTTTGGACCCAAAAATAATGAATTGCATTTTGTTTAAGAACTTTTCAGATGCTATGGAAGCTTATTGCTCAAAAGAGCTCCGGAAAATGAAAGAGCGTCTTGTCCAGGCAACACGAACTGTTATCAAGATATCATTCCTCACGTTTAGTTTTTTGTTCGAAATATTGGGTGGAAGAAATTATACGTCTGCATTACTCATAACTATGGAGGTAGGAAGAAGAGAACACTGGTCGAGCTTCAAGAATGAGGAATATTTCTAGGATTGGGGTCCAGCGAAGTTTTCTTAAGAGAGGTGTTGTATGATCGTATTTCCTGAAATTACCCTTGCACAACATTTTGGCTATGAAGTTCATGCATTTTTACAATTATTTTTGAATATATTGAGCTGTGTCTCCTAAACTAGACTGCAATAGTCCAAAAGCAATGATACTAAAGACTGAATCACCAATTAACATAATTTTTCGTCAAGTTTGTTTTTGATGCAATGGAAAAAACAATAAGGTTCCGTAAATTTTGTTGCATATTACTTCTACGTGGGGTCTGAAAAACAAATTTTTGTCGAACCAAAGACCAAGGTTTTTTACTTCGTGACTGGCTCGATTTTATCTTCTCCGAACCTCCGTAAATTCTGGGGATTTTCGGATCGCATTCCATTATCCAAAAAAATTGCATTGTGTTTTACTTACGTTAAGTTTAGGGCCATTTAAGTTATCCCACAATTTTAGGTTCTTTTAAAGGCTTTCAGCGTTTTCTTATATTTCTTTCAAATCTGCTATCGAACTCGTCATGATTTTAAACAATTTAAACAATTTATTTACCACAGGAGATACAGAGGTAGAATGTTTCTTAAGACTAGTACAATGGACAAGTTTGAATATAGCTACCTGTGGGCCCGAATAAGTTCAGCGACTTCTGGGGCATCCTACCATCACGTTATTCTAAGGTTTACAATACTGTTTTACCTAAATCATTTAACCTAGTTTCGCATTAGACTGATCAGTTAGATAATTTACTCGATATCAGATATTTCATTTTACAATATAGGTCATATGGACTGTATTAATGGTACACTCGATGAACGATTTAACAGTAGATTGAATATCGGCGATATTACCCATGGCATATTACATTATTGGAAACAGTCATGTAGGAGACAAGATTTTGACTTGGTGATCTTACACGACTAATATTTCGATGGAAGTGAGACTCAAGATTTCTTTTGAATACCTTGTAAGAATTACTATCACGGATCTCCGCAGGTATTGAGTTCCAAGTTTTAGTTCCAACGAAGAGGATGCTGTGTTGCGACCGGGCCTTTGAATAATAAGGAAGCATGAATTTACTTCTATTTCGGGTTAAATGGTCGTGATGACCAGTTTTCGCAGTTAATAATTGTTTTAGGCTATTGTCGCCATCAATTGATAATGTTTTGTAAATGATATTGCAAATGGAGATTTTGTAGAGATCCGAAAGTTTAAGTATTTGTAAATTTTTGAATGAATCATTTGTGTGAGCATTATATGCTAGATTCTTTACCGCTCTGATGGCTCTTTTTTGCAGAGTAAAAATTTTATTGGTTTTATTTTTATCAGTTCCGTGCCATGCTTCTATTCCGTATTGCAAGTATGGTGAAATTAGCGTTCGGTAGAGCATTCGTAAAGCTGTGTCAGGCAGGTAATTTTTAACTTTATTCAGGATTCCGATGGATTTGATAATTTAGAACTAATATGAGCGATGTGCTCGTTAGAGGTCAGATGTTTATCTATTATGATGCCCAGAAACTTGCATGAGTTGGTTTCTTCGATTTCACCTTCGCCAATTTTTGTGCGTGAGAGAGATATATTTTTCTTATATGAGAATGTAATATATTTTGTTTTATCGATGTTGAGGCTTATTTTATTAGCTTTAAGCCATAATGAAACCTTATGGAGTTCATTATTTATACTCTCCGCAATCATAGCGGGATTTTGGTTCGGAAGGACCGCAGAAAGCGTGCTGTCATCGGTTAAAAAGTATGAAATTGAAAAATGATGTAGATTTGATAATATTATTTATAAATATCAGAAATAGGAGAGGCCCAAGGACAGATCCTTGTGGAACTCCATGGCTAATTTTCTGTGGGTCTGATTTTGCATTGTCAATGACAAAGTATTGTTTCCGGTTTGTTAGGTATGATTTGAACCAATCATGGGCGATTCCTCGAATGCCATAACAGTGTAGTTTCGAGAGTAATATGTTATGGTCCACACAATCGAATGCTTTTCGAAAGTCAAGAAACACGGAGAAAACAAGCTTTCCTTCATCTATATTAGTGTAAAGGTACTGTAAATGATTTAAAATAGCTTGTGTCGTTGATTTTTTAGAACGAAACCGTATTGTTTGCCGTAGAGAAAAGAATTTTGTTCAAAATACGAATAAACTTTTTTATACACAGTTTTTTCAAATATTTTGCCAATAATTGGCAGTACAGAGATAGGTCTATAATTATTAATGCACTTTTTATCACCATTTTTAAAAATAGGGGTCACTCTGGCAGTTTTGAGAGAGTTGGGAAGATACCTTGAGAAAGTGAATGGTTGATAATATTAGATATGCACGGTGCTATTATATCAGCTATGGCCTTAATAACTTTAGCTGAGAATGTATTTAATCCATTTAATTTGTTTTTCAAGTTGTTTATGCACGTAATTACATCGGAGGGATTAGATGGCGTGAAAAAGAAAGAGTTGTGTTCACGGACATGGTCCATGTATTGCAGGTGGTCTATAGGTTCACTAACGACACTATTGGCGATATTTTTCCCTATATTTATAAAAAAGTTGTTAAACACGGTTGCAATATCTTGTTTGTCGTGATATTTTACATTTTCGTGAATGATGGACTCAATTGTTTTTGTAGCATTATTGTTCGGTCTATAGCATGAATTTAGCAGGCGCCAAGTTTTTTTAATATCAGTTTTGTATTCAGTGAATTTACGCGTAGAGTAGTTTTGTTTCGATGTTCGTAGTTGATTTGTTACATGATTCCTGAATCTGTTATATGTTACTCTAGATATTCGTCTGTGGTGGTATGAACACACACCACCACACAAGCTTAAAAGCGCCACCTCACAGCCTCAAAGCGCCAGTGCTAAACGACCATTAATCAGAGCTCAAGTTTGGAGCTGGGGTGCCGGACCGAGCTTTATAAGCAGCCTGCATCGAACAGTCAGGCAACGTCGATAGAAACCTCCGTAAGTATAGCACAAGCCTAGACGGCGAAAAGAGGGCACCACCGTCTTGACCAATCGGAGACCTGGACGGTCAGAGTTAGGCTCCAGCGAGGCCTATATAAACAGCCGCGCAGCCAGCGCAGCCTCAGGTTCACCAGTGAAAACCGTCACAGAAGCATCTAATCTTCAACAACGACCTTCTCACTACCAAGATATCACAACAGCAGCCGACTCCCTACCTCGCTTGCCGAGCCCTGACCTCTCAAGCGAGTGTGAGTAGCCTTTTCTTAATTCGCTCTTACGTTTACCGACCGTTGAGCGTCGCCGGAAGGTAGTAGAGTCTGGTGTACCGAAAGGCCCCAGACCATCTGGGCAAACCCCAATATAGTAGGGGGGGAGCGGGTACAAGTAGGACAAATCCGACGCCTGAGACTATACACCAACACTTAGGACTAACACCATGCATCCCCACCAAGGAAGTCGTGGTTCATGGAGAGCTGGCTACAGCCAGTTTTCCCGCGCCTTACTACAAACACCAACCCATATGAGACCCAACACTATGCAACATAACACCAACACACGCACCAGCGCCATCCCTGGCAACAACACTCAACCACGAACGACCACGCAAACTACCACAACCATCCCAGCACAGCCTGCCAACAAATCCAACACTACCTACAAAGTACAACTCCGCAAGATCGACCCCAGCCAACAAACAGACCGACAACAAGTCTTTGAAGCTGCATTCAAACACTTGGAAGCCCCCCTCATACGACTCACCAGCAACTCAAGCGGATTCTACGCCATAACTGATGACATCACTGCTATTGATAAACTGACCTCGGACAAAGCCACCACTCACTTCCAGAAAATAAATCTGAAACCGATCATCCCCCAGATCTCAGAGCCAAAAGAACAATATTCATCAGACAACTGGACAGCAGCATTGACCAACGCCAATCACAAGAAATACAGAAAGAAATCACACGAGTGCAACAATGGGCAAAAATCATGGAAATAAACAAAATCAAAAACTACACACACGTTATCAAAGTAACCTTCACCGACACTGCCACGACACAGCGCGCTCTCCAGAATGGGCTCCTCATGTTCAACACAAAGATCACACCATCGCAAATGGAACTTGAAAAATACACTCTCCTACGGATCTGCTTCAAATGCTACAAAGTCGAGGACCACTCTACACATCAATGCACTGCCAAGACACAAAACTGCTCTGAATGCGCTGCTCACGACCACACCTACCAACAGTGCAATTCACCGTACAAGAAATGCCTCAACTGCCAAGGAAACCACCGCACCCTTGCAGCTTCTTGCCCATACAGGAAAGAAGCTATCCGCAAGAAAAACGATGAACTACAAAAACAAAAAACAGACCAAACGCAAAACACCTACATCGAAATAGCAAAAACGGCCATAAAACAAACCGCAAAAACAGAACATACACTCACACTCACCAGCGAGATGCATATAAAATTGGCCGCTATCATCATCGAGGCTCACATAGCTAACCTCACACAAAAAGAAGATTTCGGATCAATCTTATCGAAATCGCTCAAAGACAATTAAGACGTGAACACCAAGTTCCCCGACCGCGATTCCAAAAAAATCTTCAACATGTTCATCCAACCCAGCAAACAACCCCAAGCGAGCGCAACGGAAACACCTGCCAAGCAAACCGGTGCCAGCTCCAGCGAAGATCAAATGGACACCAGCCATCACTCAACAGAAGATAACTCAAGCCAGGACGATACCAGCGATGGCAACTTGAAAGAAAATTGGAGAATGCAGTCCAGCCCGAAGAAGAAAAACAAAAAACGGAAGAAAAAGAGACAACCCTCCTCGGGAGAATCTCCTGCACACGATGACGAAATAGAGGTTTCACTATTCCGCAGCGACACGAACTCACAGCATATCCCAAGCAAACCCACCAACCAACAAATAGTAGAAGAACTAACAAAGGAACCTCCTGGCCTCAAAATCGCTGTCGCACACCCAAACCCAGACATCTGGAAACAAATTACCGACGGCCAATTCGACCTGCAAGAGGCACCCATAGCCACACTCTCACACAAACACTTCGTCTCGATGGACACATGCACAAAAATTAACTCCCCTTACAAGAAACCCAAACACTCGACTCCATAATGGATACACACAATATGAACAAAACACTAACCGTCATCCAACACAACGTCCAACACTGGCAAAACAACAAAATCGCACTATGCAATATCTACCGCCAATACAATCCACACATAATTCTACTAAACGCGCACTGCATGCGAAACGACACCCCCATCAAAATTTGGAACTACAACACATATGCCACAAACAAAGCAAATGAAAATCACGCTGGAGTAGCAATTGCAATCCGAAAAGACCTCCCATTCAAGCTTCACGACACCTTTCACACTGATATGCTAGCCATCACAGTAGAAACACCACAAGGCCCAATCACACTTGCCGCAACCTACATACCTCCACGCATCGACTACATCAACTACATTGACATGCACACTCTCTTTAACAGAAAACACCCCACTTACCTCCTAGCCGACATGAATGCCACACACCCCACTTTCGTATACACATACGCAAACAGGAAAGGGAGACAAATCCACTCACTAATAGACAGGAACAAATGCCACCACATCGGCCCCAACTTCCCCACGATAATCACTCACCGCGCTTCCACTAGTCCAGACATCGTACTAACAAACACGCAAACATTCCACAACATCATACTCGAACCAGGTCCACTAACACCTTCCGACCACATCCCCATCATAGCCAAAATATCAGCCAACCCCATACAAATTCCCATCCGCCCACGACCCTCCTTCCACATTGCAAACTGGGAACTATACCGCAACCTTCTCGCTGACCACACAATACCGCAAAACTTGAGCCCTACACTAGAGGACATAGACAATCACCTAATCACGTGGGAATCCCACATCAACGAAGCCTCCAACCAATCTATTCCAACCATCACACACAGAACCACACCAGGCATCAAACCCACTCATGCCATACTCGTCCTACAAACGAGACACAAACACATCTACGACCATCTTCAACGACACGGCCACTCACCCCACCTATACAGAGAACTCCTCAGCCTCAGACAACAGATAAAAACTGCATATCAACGTATCTACTCGGCGACGTGGAACAACACTATCGCTAACATGAAAAAGATGGACAACCCCAAACAATTCTGGTCCGCCCTCAAACGTATGTCAGGCAACAACAAAAAACAAAGCACCCTCTACATTAAAGAAGGTGGTATCTTTTACCACTCACCACAATCCAAGGAACCTTTGTTCCGACAACATTGGTCAAACATATACTCAGGTATTGATGACCCCAACAACGATTTCGACGCTGAACACATACACACCATAGAAACCTAAATGAACGGCATCGCTCCCCAAAACGAACCACACGTGACAGGAGACACTTCCCGCCTTCAAAATTTCCACTACCCAGCAATCACAATCGAAGAACTAAAAAACGCACTTCGGACGTTTTCCAAAAAGCTCCAGGACCAACTAAAATAACCACACACCACCTTAAACACTTACCGCAAAACATGCTCCAGTACCTTCTGTACATATATAACAACGCCCTCTCAGCGGGTTATTTCCCAAACAAACTGAAACACGCAATAATTATCTTTCTACCGAAGCCCTCCACCTCCCAACACGAGGTGCAAAATTACCGCCCCATCTCCCTACTGGACACCCACGCTAAGCTTCTAGACAAGATATTAACCTACAGGCTAACAAACCACCTAACCATCAACAACATCTACAACAGCCGCTAACACGGATTCCGCCACGGAAGAGGTACACGCACCGCCCTTGCCACGCTACACGAGACTCTCCACATTAAGCAAACAGAGAAACATAACAGACATCATTCTACGAGATGTAAACAAGGCATTCGACAAAGTTTGGCACACAGGACTCAAATTCAAACTGTCACAGCTACAAATTCACCCCCTATTCACAAAAATCCTGTATAGCTTCATCACTAACCGCACCGCAGCTATACGAATCGCAAACTACACTGGCCCACCCTTCTCCATTAAGTCAGGAGTCCCCCAGGGAGCAGTCCTCTCCCCAACACTGTAAAACTACTTCACGCACGACCTCCCCCCACCAATACCCAACACTGACTACATAGCTTTTGCAGACGACATCACACAAATCATATCCGCAAAGCATTCATATAACATGGCAGCTCTTCTAACAACACGAGCCATTGCCCAAATCAACGATTACGAACGAAAATGGAAAATCCAAACCAACACAAACAAATTCAAAATAATTGCTATCAGCCGCCGCAAACACCCAACAGTGCACATCAACAACACCCCACACCCTTACACAAGCTCAGGCAAAGTTCTAGGTCTCACAATCAGCACAACCGGATATGCAACCCACGCCAGACAACGAGCAGCAATAGCATATCAAAACCTCTCACGCCTTTACCGATTCAAACACCTGAACCCAGAAGTAAAACGCCAACTCTACATCGCTCTAGTAAGATCCACTCTCATCTACCCAGCCATTCCCCTACACACTTCCACCAACATCCATCTCAACACTCCAACGTGTACAAAACCGAGCCACAAGATACATAACAAATTCAGAATGGCAAGATTTCTCCACATCTGCACAACTACACCGCCGAGCAAACCTGCAACCAATCAACATTACACTCCACTAACACGCAAAAAGAATCTGGCAAAACATTCACGACACGCACCCACAACTCTACTTACAACTCACATTCCCGCAAGACACTCCACAAATACCACACAAACAATTCCAGAGCTCAAAAATGAAAACACTCGCACCCCAACCGAGACCAAAATACACTTAACACGACTCTAACGACGGACGGACGGACAGACTCGACTGACCAGCACCGACTCGAGCGAATATTTTGTGATAAAGGAGACCTAACCAATACGGCAAGCCTACCCACCCACGTCCGGTACTAACGATGCCTACTAACTAAAGATCCACCCATACAAAGCCCTGACGGGTAATTAACTTCTACCACCCCTAAGCTACCTACAAAAAATACCCTCAACACTAGCATCATATGCGCACAGCGCATCTCTATCTTTTTCCTACCTATCCTTTTCCGTTTCACCCCTTCTCTTCCCGACACACTCTGTGTCAAACTCTCTTTCCGTCTTCTCTATAAGCATCGCCAAACGCCAAACGCAGCCTCAGTACACTCTCAGCGTCCCTGATATTCACACCAAGTCTCGACACTCCGCCAGCACCTCACCCGTCGCCTTCACCACCGCCTCGACTGCCAGCCGCCACGTCTTGTTGCTGGCTAGACGCACCAGTTCCCTGCTAGCGCCTCTGGTACTCCTTGGTCAGAGACACTCGGCCAGCAGCAGCCTCACCGGTCTGCCCTCGTCCTTCAACCACGCAGCGTCTCCCCGGCAACCGTCGGTCCGCCAAGACGTCATCGGCCACTGTATTACTCGACTGTAATATTCCCTTGTGCCATTATTGTCGGCGATCTTCATAATAATACGGCGTTTATTCCAGTTGTGTTTTCCTTACCTTGCCGGGTTCGTTTGCACCTCAGGCACTCACTTCGGGCAAAGATATTTCACAAATCTATCGATATTCACAAGTCTCTAGATATTCACAAGTCTGCCCGGAGTGTAAAGCAGCCTGAGGGAGAACACTACACGTCCTTCGTATAGTAAGGCTAGATAAGCTTGACGTTTCTTTATATTGATCACGATATCTTCAGTAATCCAAGGCTTTTGTCTACTTTTCGGCGTAATTTTTGGGGTGATTATTGGACAACACTGGTTGTATGCGGTCGTTATAATTTCAGTTAGATTTAGTATTGCTTGCTCAATGTTAATTGCATTATTATCCAGTTCATAGATGTCCAATGATGGCATTAATTCTTCTAGAACAGTTCTCATCGTTCCCAAGTTATATTCGTTTACACAACGATATGAAAATTTCTCAGCCTGTGGGCTGTTACTGGGACTATAGACATTTTTCTTGATGAGAAACACCGGAAATGGTCAGATAAGTCAGAAATTATTATTCCTGTAAAAAAATCAGTCGGATCTAACATAAAAATATTATCGAGCAACGTAGCTGATTCAGATGTAACACGCGTAGGTTTCGTGATGATTGGAAGGAAGGAGTTAGACTGAAAAACATTTATGAAGTTTGAGATTTGCTCACAGCTTTCATATTGTAGAAGATCGTAGTTGAAATCCCCGCAAATGATTATGTCATTGTATAGAGATTTGTTAAACTGAGATATTATGCTTTGAAGCTCGTTCAGGAAAGAGACGTTACATGCTGTTGGGGGCCTATATACAGTCCCAAGTATAATCCGTTTACCATTTTTCGATGGTTCTATAAATAGTCTCAATATGTTCACGATTCATAGTTGCACTTAAAAGAATTTTCGATGATATGCGTTTAGATATGTACGTACTGATGCCACCGCCACGTTTGTTATTTCGGAGTGAATGATGGCTATTATAGTTCTGAATTTGAATTAGGTCTTTAGATGAGTCATCTAGCCAACTTTCGGTAAAACTGAGAACATCAAAATTGCTGTTTAGCTCAGTGATAGTACAAGATATTTCATCTATTTTCGGATAAATGGACCTACAGTTCCAACATAATATTGAGAAATCGTTACAGGTTTTTCTCATCGATTCATTGAATTCTTTAATATTTAGGTATTTACAATTCCCAGTTTCATTTAGGTTTGGATGCAGTCTATTCAAATGATTGAGATCTGGATCAATATTATCGAGCATATCAACATGGTCAGTCATTACAATTGAGAAAGAGTAAGTAAAATGTGACGTAAAAATAATGAAAATGATACCGACTACAGAGTCAAGTTAAAAATAAGACATTCCTATTTATAAAAAAATTTAAGAAATAAAGAGAAACTGAAACACACAGAGATTATCAGTCTAAATTGTCTAAAATCTAGTATGATTTCATGAGGAGAGCGCAAACTCAGTCCATGAGTAGGAGTATTAGGGATCATAAATTGCGAATAATGTAGTTACAAGGCTGTCATACCAGTTGTAGCTGCACATAACCCATAAGATGTAGCAAAGGACGAAATGGATTAGAATCGAAGTGACAGCGAAGTTATTTAATTAATATAAAGGTCTTGAGTATCTAGATTATTTTCAGATTTAGAGACATGTAGTAACATATAATTTAAGTCAGAGTAGAAAATTCGGTATGAGCCTTCTATAAAAGATAAGAAAAAGAAGTAGATAAAAAAAACAATTTAGTGAGCAGTAAAACAAGGTTGCAAGTTCTTCGTAGTTGCCTTGAAGAGGCAAAGGCGATTCTATCAGAAAACAAAAAGAAATCATGTGGACAGAGATCAAAATGCTTTTAAATTTAGTACATAAGTCCATAAATATACTAATTACGAATAATTTCTTCTGGGGACTTGCCGACATGTTCCAATAAGTATTGGTCAAGGGCTTCAGGTGTGTTGATAGTTACAGGTCTCAGAGTAGCTTGTCCAGGTATCTTTGGAGAGTAGACGTTGATATTGCCATCCAGAGATCTTGCGAGGCCTATTTTGTCCGGAAATTTTCGTTTGGCCAATCTCAGAGTGTACATAATATTTGCTCGCGAAGGGATGAGGTATTCGTTTACGTAGAATTTCGGTTTAGTTACACGGCAGGCTGACAAAACTTCATGTTTCTTTTCGTATTGTCGTAGCTCAAAAGTAATGTTTCTTCTATCGACGTTTCCGGGCGCAGGTGTTTTTCCCAGCCTATTCGCTGTAGTGATGTCAGAGTTACTAAGGTTCACGTTGATTTGGTCCTTCAGGAGCTCGCACACCGTCTGTCTACAGTCTTCATCAGAATGTGATTGAGGTAGTTCCCCTGTTATAACCAGAGTGCATTTTCTGTTTTCCAACTCTTCCCGTTCTTCTTTCCTTTCGAATCGCTCTAGACGAGAGACTAAGCTATTTATCTTCTCATTTTGCTGTTCTATCATTGCCTTTTGATTAGATTCTTTCTTCGTTAGTGTTTCAATCGTCGCTTTCAAGACCGGCAGGCCTCAGCCGAGACGGTTCAAGAAACGGTTTGTGAAGAGTACAGGAATTTCTGGAGAATTTCTTGAGTCCCACTCGCGCGACTTTGAACTTTAGTCCACTACTCGTAACTTTTGAAAGAATGCACCAATTGCCTTCAAATTACTCTCAAACGAAAGAGCAAAACATTTTCTACAAAAGTGTAATAAACACATCCAAAAAAGTTTTCTGAAAACTACAGAAATTCTTCGATGAACCTGTGCGACTCACGCGTCGTCGAAAGACCTAAGTCCACTACTCGTAACTTTTGTAAGAATGCACCTATTGACTTCAAATTACTCTCAAACAAAAGAGAAAAACATTTTCTACAAATATGTAATAAACACATCCAAAAAAGTTTTCTGAAAACTACAGAAATTCTTCGATGAACCTGTACGACTCACGCGCCGTCGAAAGATTCAAGTTGACTCTTTCGCGCTCGCGCGTCGTCAGAACATCAAACTTTCCTGTGTTCTCAGATACGAAATAATAATGTTCTTAACGTTACTTTCAAACAATAGACTATTTCATTTGCATTTGTTGTCAAATTCAATGCGAAATCAAGGTAACCCTTTCGCGCTCGCGCGTGGTCAGAACATCTAACCTTACTCTGTTCTGAAAAATGAAATGATAATATCCTCAACGTTATATTCAATCAACAGGCTATTTCATTTGTATTTCTTTTAAAATTCAATGCCAAATATCAAGGCCGGAAACACATCGAACTAGACCGTGACGTATAAAACGATGACCATGTAAATTTTCTGAACAAAATCATAGCGGAGGAGCATAAGTTTCATTTCTGAGAATACATTCTTGAAGCGAATCAGGATATCACTATAATTTCATCATATAATTCATCAGTTACAAAAATACAAGAACAACTATTTCTAACCTACAGCTACCAGTCGAAAAAGAATAAATGGAATAAGCCCGTAAATACTCGTATTGACAGTGTTGCTTACTAAGTGAGCGAACCGTAAAAGTTTGTTGACCTGCAATAAAATTTAAAAAAAATTATAGAACACTGAAGCATTCTGAAAGAATGTGTTGAGACGTCGAAACAAACACATTCAGAATGACATAACCTCAAAAATAATACATTAGCCTGTACTACAAACTTACCGCGGAAATTGTCCCGTGGGAAAATACATTAACGCATAAATGACCTGTTTCGCCTGAGAAAAAGTAAAAAAAGACATACCTCACACATCTGAAAAAATTATATAATATACAACGAAATAGTTTAACATAAATATCAATAAACATACTATTAGGATTTGAACAACACCAACCGAAGTGGACGAATAGGCATTTCAATGGTGGAACATATAGATAATAGAATAAGAAATGCAAGGTAACACAAAAGCTTATTTTGAGATAATACCCATGAGCTAAAGACAAATGCTCAGATTTAGCAAAAAAAATAGAAAGAAAGACTGAAAGCGTATTCTAGCTTTGAAATAATTCGAAAGCACTGTGTGAAATCAAATATCAACTTACTAAGGCCTACAACGGCGCGGGTCGAGTTCTACATAAACTTAAGTAGAACAGGGAAAAATTAAAGCATTTTATAGCAAAAGATGTTGCTGTGGGTAAGGATGACACTGAGACTAATGATAGAATATTTGCATGAATGACGATTTATACCAAACACACAAAATTTTGGGTTTCGTGCTTCTATATTTCCATAAATGGCCCTAATATATGTTTTGATTTTGTTACCGTGGATAATAAAAGGAAATATCCACGTCGAAAAATTTCTCATGTAATGACTTAAAGAAATACGAAGTGAAGATCAGTGTAGCTATCGGTTAGCAGCATTGTTCAGGACTACAGTCGTTTTGTGTGATCTTTAAATTTAAATACAAATGGAGATCACACAAAAAATGTACGGTTTTTACGTGAATGCTTTACGATAATAAAGAGATGACGATTTAGGGAATGTTACAAGTTGAGAGTGACCAGAAAAAAGACCAGAAAAGACCATACAATTGAGGATACGACACTGAGGTTAATTATTACTGTTTTCGTTTTCCTACGACTTATCTCAATCATTGTCAAATTTACGACGTTTTTCTGTAATAAATTGCGAAAAATTTCAGCAACAATGAAAAACTCCAAGTCGCATGCACCATGGCATTTCATGAATCCCTAGTGGCAATTACATACTGTAATACTTCATTGTAGTGCACAAATACAGCACTTAATAATAAATTTCTCACCTCATAAATTCCTTCTTGAAGTATTACACTTCACCCACTCAAATACTGGACCTTTGTCTACACTTCAAGGTTAATTTTATTCTCGGTTTTCGACTGTAGTCCTGAACAATGCTGCTAACCGATAGCTATACTGATCTTCACTTCGTATTTCCTAAAGTCATTACATGAGAAATTTTTCGACGTGGATATTTCCTTTTATTATCCACGGTAACAAAATCAAATCATATATTAGGGCCATTTATGGAAATATAGAAGCACGAAACCCAAAATTTTGTGTGTTTGGTATAAATCGTCATTCATGCAAATATTCTATCATTAGTCTCAGTGTCATCCTTACCCACAGCAACATCTTTTGCAATAAAATGCTTGAACTTTTCCCTGTTCTACTTAAGTTTATGTAGAACTCGACCCGCGCCGTTGTAGGCCTTAGTTGATATTTGATTTCACCCAGTGCTTACGAATTTTTTCAACGCTAGAATACGCTTTCAGTCTTTCTTTCTATTTTTTTGCTAAATCTGAGTATTTGTCTTTTGCTCATGGGTATTATCTCAAAATAAGCATGTGTGTTACCTTGCATTTCTTATTCTTTCATCTATATGTTCAACCATTGAAATGCCTATTCGTCCACTTCGGTTGGTGTTGTTCAAATCCTAATAGTATGTTTATTGATATTTATGTATAAACTATTTCGTTGTAAATTATATAATTTTTTCAGATTTGTGAGGTATGTCTTTTTTTACTTTTTCTCCGGCGAAACAGGTCATTTATGCGTTAATGTATTTTCCCACGGGACAATTTCCGCGGTAAGTTTGTTGTACAGGCTAATGTATTATTTTTGAGGTTATGTCATTCTGAATGTGTTTGTTTCGACGTCTCAACACATTCTTTCAGAATGCTTCAGTGTTCTATAATTTTTTTTAAATTTTATTGCAGGTCAACAAACTTTTACGGTTCGCTCACTTTGTAAGCAACACTGTCAATACGAGTATTTACGGGCTTATTCCATTTATTCTTTTTCAACTGGTAGCTGTAGGTTAGAAATAGTTGTTCTTGTATTTTTGTAACTGATGAATTACATGATGAAATTATAGTGATATCCTGATTCGCTTCAAGAATGTATTCTCAGAAATGAAACTTATGCTCATCCGCTCTGATTTTGTTCAGAAAATTTACATGGTCATCGTTTTATACGACACGGTCTAGTTCGATGTGTTTCCGGCCTTGACATTTGGCATTGAATTTTTAAAGAAATACAAATGAAATAGCCTGTTGATTGAATATAACGTTGAGGATATTATCATTTCATTTTTCAGAACAGAGTAAGGTTAGATGTTCTGACCACGCGCGAGCGCGAAAGGGTTACCTTAATTTCGCATTGAATTTGACAACAACTGCAAATGGAATAGTCTATTGATTGAAAGTAACGTTAGGAATATTATTTCGTTTCTGAGAACACAGGAAAGTTTGATGTTCTGACGACGCGCGAGCGCGAAAGAGTCAACTTGAGTCTTTCGACGGCGCGTGAGTCGTACAGGTTCATCGAAGAATTTCTGTAGTTTTCGGAAAACTTTTTTGGATGTGTTTATTACACATTTGTAGAAAATGTTTTTCTCTTTTGTTTGAGAGTAATTTTAAGTCAATAGTTGCATTCTTTCAAAAGTTACGAGTAGTGGACTTAGGTCTTTCGACGACGCGTGAGTCGCACAGGTTCATCGAAGAATTTCTGTAGTTTTCAGAAAACTTTTTTGGATGTGTTTATTACACTTTTGTAGAGAATGTTTTGTTCTTTCGTTTGAGAGTAATTTGAAGTCAATAGGTGCTATTGTCAAAAGTTACGAGTAGTGGACTTAGGTCTTTCGACGGCGCGTGAGTCGCACAGGTTCATCGAAGAATTTCTGTAGTTTTCAGAAAACTTTTTTGGATGTGTTTATTACAATTTTGTAGAAAATGTTTTGCTCTTTCGTTTGAGAGTAATTCGAAGTCAATAGGTGCATTCTTACAAAAGTTACGAGTAGTGGACTTAGGTCTTTCGACGGCGCGTGAGTCGCACAGGTTCATCGAAGAATTTCTGTAGTTTTTAGAAATTTTTTTTGGATGTGTTTATTACACTTTTGTAGAAAATGTTTTGCTTTTTCGTTTGAGAGTAATTTGAAGGCAATTGATGCATTCTTTCAAAAGTTACGAGTAGTCGACTAAAGTTTAAAGTCGCGCGAGTAGGACTCAAGAAATTCTCCAGAAATTCCTGTACTCTTCACAAACCGTTTCTTGAACCGTCTCGGCTGAGGCCTGCCGGTGCTTTCAAGTCACTAATTTCGCTTTGAAATTTCTCCATTACTTTGTTGAAGTGATCAATTATGATGGAGACCATTTGCTCATTCTGTTTTGACAGGTTTTGTACGTCTGGTTGTTCAAGCTCCAGCGTATCCTCACTATTGTTCTTGCTCGGCTTTCTTGACGCCATCTTGTGAGAAGGAGACAACCACGAAAAACAAGGGTTGAGTGCTTTTTTGAGGGAATATCACACTTTTTGTTCGATTTTTTTGATTTTTGTTAGATTAAATTCACTCTTGGATCCTCATGGTCTGAGTGGGCACTCTTTTTGGTTAGAAATGCATGTTCATTATCCAATTGGGCACTTTTTTTCCGAGCAAAGACACAGAACGTCCTCACTTCACGGAGACACGGACAACATGATAATTTGGACATCGTCTGCATACATTGAGATTTTTGTGTTTGCTAGCGTGGTAGAAAAATTATTGATGGAAATAGAAAATAGAAGCGATCAAAGGATTGAAGCTTGGGGTGCGCCAAAGTTATCTGGTATGAATAGAGACTTTTGTTATTTAAATACAGTGCATTAGAGTGGTTCGGTCGGTAGCTTTCAAACCATTGTGTGTGTATTCTTAGGTTTGATATTTTTAGCAAGAGTATTTTATGTCTAACCCTATCGAACGCTTCGGTGAGGTGAAGCACTTGTAAGAGAGTTAAATTTTTTTCGGTTTAAATTATTGTAAATTTTTCCTATGATGCTAAATAGAGCATTTTGAGTATTGGTGTTCCTCCTGTGAACAGATTGATTGTCGTGAAGTAAATGTGATTCATCCACGTGAGACGAAAGCTGGATTTTTTCCTATATTTTAGATTTTTTTATGTTTTTTAGATATTTTAGTAATTTGGTGCTTTATTGATATCACCAGATTTGTGCAATGGCTTAATGATGAATAGCTTTCACTGATCAGGAAATTTGTTTGTGGCATTTACCATCAAACGAATCAGGGATGTTGTAAAAAGAAAACTATTTTATATATTGAAGGCTAATATTGTCTGTCCAATTGCTGTAGTATTTTTTAGTGTTCAAAAAAATGTTTGTTTCTCTATAATACTAACCGGCCTTGGTCTCCATCTGTTTCTCGCTCTAGGGGGGATGGAACATTGTTTGAATTTACATCTGTAAGTGTGTTTGGAACGAGCCTAGACACTTTATTGAAAACTTCGTTACCAACTTTTAACATAAAGGTATTGAAATCATTCGCCGTTTTTTAGAAGTTGGCAAAATTATGAAAATTATAGCAAAGAAGAACTTCAAAAACATTAATATGAGACGTTTCAAGCCTCCGCTCATCATCAGGAACAATCTGCAAAAATGTCAAGTTCAATTTGATCCAAGTCAAGTTCAAATTAATCCGAGTCAAATTCAAATTAATCCGAGTCAAGTTCAAATTAAACCAAGTCAAGTTCAAATTAATCCAAGTCAAGTTCAAATTAATCCAACCCTTAGCTGAGTGTGTGTTTACAATTCAATATATAATGCTTTTAAGATTTCAATAACTTTTATAATAATCATTTTATGAATATTTAAGTCTTGAAAGTATTATATATTGAATTATGAACACACGCAAATAAAATCAGTATTAAGTTAGAAACATTGTTTCTTGTGTTATCATTGTGTATTGTAAGTGGATCTAACATTTCTTCACAATGACTAACACGGAATTAGAATGGATGGTAACATTTATATTGATAATGCAAGAATGTATCTGGATAGTAATGTACAAGTATTAATTGTAATCAAAGGGAATCGTACATTAATACTCAGTGAATCGCATTTGTATATTACTTTTAAAGATTAAATCTACATATAGTCCAATGCTAATATTTTGTACTTGCATGTTTTTGCTTTCATATATGTGGTAAAGTGGAATTTCACGAATATAAATATCTATGAGTGTAAATAATTCCTCGAAACTTGTCTTGCTCATCACATCCAATAGATACATATTTAACACAAAAACTCAAATTAGCAAATTATTATGTCATTTTATAACTCAACTGAGGGTTGGATTAATTTGAACTTGACTCTGATTAATTTGAACTTGACTCGGATTAATTTGAACTCGACTTGGATTATTTTGAACTTGACTTGGATTAAATTGAACTTGACTTGGATTAATTTGAACTTGACTTGGATTAATTTGAACTTGACTCGGATTAATTTAAACTTGACTTGGATTAAATTGAACTTGACTTGGATTAAATTGAACTTGACTTGGATTAAATTGAACTTGACTTGGATTAAATTGAACTTGACTTAGAATAATTTGAAGTGAAAAAGGTGTAGAAGAGTTTTGAAAGAGTTAGTAATGAGCGCTGGTTCTTGAACCATTTGCGACAAATAACGTCTGTACAATATTTTGCCGAGCTGATTATTCTTATTTGTCGTATCTACGTTAAAATCTTCTATTCCCCTTCCACTCCACCAACCTCACTTACCTTCATCCTCTCATACTATACTTTCATCTTCTCCTGATACTCACACTCACGCTCAGCATCATGCAACTTGCTTACATTTGTATGACACAGTGGACCGTGAGGCTCTATGGCAAGTTGTAAGCTTGTATGGAGTGGGTGGGAGACTGTTGAATGCGATCAAGAGTTTCTACGTTGATAGCAGAGCATATGTGAGAGCAGAGACAATTAATGAAATAAAGCGCAATTTGAGCATATGAATCGTGGTAAAATTATCTTTCTGTCCGTATGTTGTACAAACTATGAATTTTGATGTTGAGCATATGTTTGTTTACGCATTTCTGCCAAAACTTTGTAGATATTCGTCAATCATGAGTGGTAACCGGCTTACACTGTATCTCAATTTTATCCCATGTACCCATGTCCGCATGATGTTGCAGAGAATATCGAGAAGATATGAAACATGTTTTTTTTGTTGTTGTTGTTGTTCCCCGACGGTAACTTGAGTCTTCTTAGAATTTTTTTTAGGAATTTAAAAAACCATTTAATTTATACGTTTTTCGAAGTCCTTTTTCTATTCCTTATTTTTCTTCAGGTTATTTATTGCGATTACACAGAGCTTTCGCTGTCATTTTAAATGTAGAAAAAGCAAGAGTATTTTTTATGTTAATTTGCATTTTTCTTATATTCATTTTCATACGTATGTATATGAATATGTGTGTGTAATTGTGTGCATGTGTGTATATGTGTGCGCTCGCAAATGAATGTCTATGTATCTGTGTGCACATGCACACGTTCGTACATATATATACACACATGTGCATATATATGTTTCTATTTCTATTTTTTGCGTAAAAAGCAAAACCTCAAGACACATTACATTTTTACCTAAACCTCTGCGATCAGTTAACACTGAACCAAATTCCAGAAATTAACAAATTGATTGCGCTTGCTTAATGATTCATAAAACGATCTATCATGGCCCCGAAGGGCATTTCTGTGAATAGAAGAAATTAAAAAGTATAAACAGACAAATGAAATAAAGCGCTCATGCAAAAGTTTTCTCTATATTTGTATACCGAACAAGCCATTCATTTCATTTTTGAGTGTAAGTTTGTTTCTGCATTTGTTATTTACGATGGTGTTTCAATCTGCTCCGGTATAGCGTTTTTTGTCTTTTTCTTACTTCGATAATTTCAACTAATAACTTGGGAGTTCCGAAGAATTCTTTAGTAGTATTCGAATTATTTATAAGTTGTTAGCAATCTCTTGGAATATAAAATATCCAAGAGAAGATATTTTTCATTTTTTATTAAATTACCCCTTGACAGAGTTAGACTATTAGCACGCCACGTATGGTTTGTCTATTAGTACGCCTCGTATATTTTGTCTATTATTATGCCTCGTATGGCTTATCTATTTGTACACCTCGAATGGTTTGTCAATTAGTACTCCTCGTATTGAACTTTTGTTTTAGGACGTTTATTATTAAGAAATTTTTAAAAGCCAATATGTTGGCATGTATCTCATGTGGCAACTTGGAAATTAACGGTTTTCTTTCTTTCGAATACATATGAGAGTAGGGAATGAGGTGAGTGAGTGGTTCCCAGTTGTGACAGGTGTGAGACAGGGTTGTGTGATGTCGCCGTGGTTGTTTAATTTGTTCATGGATGGTGTGGTGAGAGAAATGAATGCAAGAGTGTTGGGAAAAGGTGCGCAGTTGGTGGGACAAAATGGTATGTATTGGGAAGTGTGTCAGCTGTTGTTTGCAGATGATACAGCGCTTGTGGCTGATTCAGAGGAAAAACTAAGGTGACTGGTTGCAGAGTTTGGTAGAGTGTGCGAAATGCGTAAATTGAGGGTAAATGTGAATAAAAGTAAGGTGATGAGATGTTCAAGAGGTGGAGTGTTTGGAACTTTGGATGTAAGGATGAACGGTGAAGTGTTAGAGGAGGTGGAGCATTTTAGGTACCTCGGGTCGGATGTGGCTTTAAGGATAGTATGGAAGTAGAAGTGAGGCATCGAGTGCATGAAGGCTGTAAGACATTGGGTGCAATGAGGAAAGTGTTTGAATGCAGGAGTTTGAGTATGATTGATAAGAGGGGACTGTATGAAAGCTTGATCGTGCCAGTTTTGATGTATGAAACAGAGTCCTGGGGGTTGAGAGCAGCTGAGAGGAGGAAGCTGGATGTGTTTGAGATGAAGGGTTTGAGGAGCATGTATGGAGTAACAAGATGAGATAGGATCAGGAATGAGTTGGTTAGGGGGCAGACGGGTGTTATCAAAAAGTTGAGAAGGCGAGTGGATGAAAGAGTGCTTGGATGGTTTGGGCATGTTGGAAGAATGAATGTTGAGCGGTTGGTGAAAGAGATTTATACGTCGGAAGTGAGTGGTTTTAGAGCACGAGGTAGACCACGGATGAGTTGGATGGATGGGGTGAAACGGGCTTTGTATGAGAGGAGTCTGTCTGTGGACGTGGTGAGAGGGATGACTGCGGACAGAAGTGAGTGGGGGCAGTGTGTAAGAAGGTAATTATATTTTTGACGCGGTACTGGAAGTTGCCCGCGTGTGATAGGGTTGACCTGTCCTGTGCGGGGGGAGGGGCTGCACTCAATGAAGCGGTCGGAGTAAACCAGCTATGGCTGTCGGGCCTGACTGTGGAAGGTGGTTGTGCTGGGCAGCTGCTGATCCTGACAGTCTGGGACGGCTGGTGCTGCCTCTCTCGCCTCCTAGTGCTAAGAATGATGATTGTGGCCTGCTGTCGGCTACCCTCCCATAGGGAGGAGAAGCCTGGTATATGTATGTATGTACGTTAAAATTCCGAAAACATAAGCAATCTTTTTGGCTCCTGAGATTGATTTAGGCGTTTTTCAATGAACTCTAATGTTGGACGTCGTAAGGCCATCGCCAAGATAGATCGACTGGTGCCTTTGTTCTACGGAGGGAAAATAATTCTTTCCTCGAATAAACTGAGCTCGCGTATCACAGATACTTGCAAAACGTACTTCTGTTACGTTCTTCAAATTTTCGTTATCTTCTTTAGGTTAAAGCTTGTTTAGCTCAGCTCAAAAAACTCAAGGCTTGTTATTAGCCCAGAGCTTGTTAGCTCTATCTCTTCTTCTCTTGACTACTATTGCAAGTTTCGCCACACAGCCATCTGAAATTCTAAAATTATTGGAAGTTTATCGCAGCAACAGGAAAACTGTTGACGAACCTAGAACTAGTAAATATCAATCAGTAAAACTAACTCTTCTTCTATCCCTGAAATCCCAGGAAGATTACAAAGGAACAAACAGCCTGAGAAAATACGACCTCTTGTCGATCAACTGACTACCTTCCGGTATCCCTAAGACAGGGACATTATCAAAAGGTAGCATCCGAACAGGGACTAAGCCAAATTATCCATAAATTGGCGCCCGAACAGGGACTAACTCAAATTATAAAATCAGACGTACAACTGTTGTAAAGGTTGCCGATGATGGAAGAATTGGGTTTGTTTACTTGAACATTGAGCCACCCCATTTCTAAATCCACACACTTTTTTCTAATTCGAAATAAGGATGCTGAAAAGAAGTTTTTAACGCCAATTCAAGAACCACTACCTTTCTTATTCTTGACTCCGTCATAACGAACTTGGGACTAAAGAGATATGAACTTTCGACTAGTTAGTCAAACTATGTTTCAGATACGCATAAAGTGTAGATGTGGGTTAGTAATCAACATTGTTGGTATTTCATCTATTTATCATTGGAACTGCGAGTATATATGTATTTTATTTTGATGTTATTTATCTTTATTAACTGAAATTCTTTTGAGGTAGTGTATTTGCGACTTCTAGCTTACCATTAGGTGTAAACCTCTTGTTCAGTGTTACCCAGTTCACTGGTTGTGATATTGGTTGTGGGTGAAAATTGAATTTGACCAAAGTTATTTAGTCAGAAAGTTAAGACGAGGGCATTGCGATTTTCACTGCGTAGTTTTACGAGGGCACTGTAGTGGTCGTGTTGTCGATGAATAGGCACCGGAGGACAATTTATCAACTCAATTGATGGAAGGAAAATGGTTGTTTCCCAAACCCCATTTTCTTTCTCATCGAATATGTGAATTAGTATTCTCTCCCCGTTAGAAATTATTTCTGGTAAAAGGTCCCCAACAGCAAGATTAAAGTCTTTTTCACCTGTGTATTTATTTTTCAGTAGTTCGAGGTTTCCACTGTTCTTGTCAATGAATTTTACATGTTGATATTTTTTCTATTGCTTTCTGTCATGGTATTTTTAGTGATAGATAATCCATCAGCTAAAGTGAGGGTAGGATCTATTTTGAGCGATTGTTTCAAGTCATCCAGTGAGTTAGCAACGCCTATGCGAATTGGCTTCGACACTGATTTTTTGGCATGAGTTTGACTGTAGGGCGAAGGCTTTGCAGGGGTAAGGCATTTTTTCATAGGTTGTTTTCCATTGCAGTGATTGCCTACGAGATTGCGCACGTGGTTTTGGAATTTTGTAAAGAGGCTCGACCAGCAATGGATTTCTTTTTATTTTCTATTTTCATGGGAATGATTTTGAATGTAGTTGCTCAGTTGGCTTTTTACCATACTATGATTGAGCTTCAGAGGCAATTTTATGTTTTCTGCCAATTTCCCTGTTCCTGCGAACACATCAGAATGTCAATGATTAAATGAAAGGGCATATCACAGTCACTCCCTATGTGTGTTTATGGTAACGCAAATTTATCGATCGTACTTATATTATAATGATATGAGATTGAGTACCGGAAAAGCTTAATTAAGGCTATTCACGCTCCTCAAGCTGTGTTTGGGTGACTTGTTGAAAGCTGTGCTTGAAGGCGGGTTCGATATAGATGGGCAAGGGCTAACTCGTGCATTAACGTCTGTTAGCTATTTTCTTTTTCAGAGAGGAGGTAACAATATTTGTTTCATTTCGTAGACTTTTCGTATCACTGGAGTGATTACTCTTTTTTATGGCATTTTTTTAATTAAGGAAAATATGATACGTTAATTTGCCCTGTACATTTCATTGCGAGTTTGTCGCAAATCCGGCCATTGTTCTTTGCTGAAGTCCTTTGCAAGTCATCCAATACCTTGCATAATAAAGGGCAAGGGCTTTATCCAAATCTAAACAAGCCTAAAAAGTAAATTACGCTAACAATTTATGACAAAGCGGGGCAATGGTGGGAGTGCTTCACTTTCTTGGCGAAGAAAATCGGTGAACATAAATAAATTGTTCGTCTTATTTTCTTGAGCGAATCCGAAGCCTTAGCAATGGATCCGAGCGAGATGAGGAGGTGGCCGCAGCTGGCGGCCACCTCAGACTACGATACGACTTGGTCGCGAGCGCGTGTGCTATGCGTGCTCTGACCTCTTCCGGCCCCTGCTTCCGAGGCTTACAGTCCTAGCCAGCCGGCTTAAGTGGAGAAGTATTCGCCTGAATATTATCTTCGAAAATCTTCAGGTGAGCCTCCTATTTTTATGTTCCCTTTGTCATAAATTGTTTAACTTGTAGCGTTCCCTGACCCAACTATGGGTGTTGGGTAAGACAATGTCTTCTGTGCCTGTTAATTCTGGAAGTTGCGCCGCAAAGTCGGGTGGTGGGACATAGTTCTTTTTTCGAAGATAATATATCTCTTTTTTGAAATTAAAATCACTTCCTTATTTAAAAATGTAATTTTCTTAAAGAACTAAAAAAAAGTTCTTAAGTTAAAGCTGCTGAAAGCAGTTTTTTGACTAAGACGGCAACTCAGCCGTCCCTTTTCAGTGCCGTCCTTTTGACGGTAGAGCTTGACTGGAGTTCGACAGGGTAAAATCCTGGTATCTATTTTTTTCTGTTCTTGAATATTTTCGTTTTCCCTTTTAAATAACTTTCTTCATTAAAACCAACAAAAAAAATATTTAATAAAATTGTGTACTTAGGCTGCCGCCGTTCGTATCCCGGCGCTGGCGCGGAGATTTTCCCCGTTGGGTATAAGGGAAAGCTCAAGCACAATACCCCACTCAACCCAGGTGTCGGAAATGGGTACCGGCTTTACGGGGGGAACCGTCATGGTGTCCTATATATAGGGTTAGTTATAAGACATTTGAAAAACCAATGCTAAGATCATATGTATCAGGCTTGATTGGAAATAAAGCATCCCAAAGATGCCGATGTTAACCGCTGTGCTGTCCGGTTTGCCGGGGTCGGTATCGAATTTCATTAGTTTAAGATCACATTAATTTAAGTTGAGTGATACCTGTATTGTATTTTTTAGGCAAGGTATTGTGTTTTGTTGCTTAAGAACCTTACGTTTATAGGTTCTAGCCTTTTTTTTACCTTGTCTAAACCCCTTAATAGGTTCACTCATATAAAATTTGTGTAAGTGTAAATATTTAAGGAAAAATTTAGAATTTTGGGTAAGTTTAAGCGTGTTAACATTAAAATATGTCTTGAATTTAAAAGTGACTGGTGGGGTGGTTGAAATTTTTTGTAATTTTCTGTGTCATTAGTATTTTTCCATGTTTTTAAAGGGATGTAATCTGTCCACTTGATAAGTGTAGACCTGTATTTGATTAGATAACAGTTTTCCTGATAAGCCTAACAATTGCATCTTGATTATCATGATGAGTGAAAATTGTAATTCTACAGCCCTGAGCATAAAAATGCGGGGCTTAAAATGTTGTATAACTGCTATTCGTAAAAAAGTTCTTTCTCCTGGCTGTGAGCTAGCCTTCCTTGTGGAAGCCGTTCCTCAGTTGAGTGGCCTTCTACAGGCCTATAGAATACTGTCTTCTACCATACCTTCTGATGTTGATGAGGTGTCTGATGGGGAGCTGACTAGGCGAGCCGAATATGAGGTGCAGGTGATAGAGCTTTTAGTTGAACTTAAGGGCACCGACTAGTCGAAAATCCAAAATCCATCATATTATTTTTTTATTGCTCTATTCGATTGAGAAAGTTCTAAACTTCATTCCTGCAAAGCGGCAGAACGATCCGTCTCACCAAAGTAGGTCAAATGGGGGTTTGAAAGGAGGGTGGAGGGTAGCTCGCTCGGCCAGCTTGTGCAGATATGCCACGTCAGCTCAGCTGGTTGGTGCTGAGTGTCGGTTCGTTCATAATTAGGTATGCATCTATCTGCTTGCAGGTCAAAACTTTTGAGATTTGGCAAGTTGAATTCTCGGTACCTCCACCCCTCCCTCCCTCGGGAGGAAGAAGGAGGGTGGGGGAAGCTCGCTCAGCATGCTAGTGCACATGTGTCAAATGAACTGAGTTAGTTGTTGCTGACCAACGGTTTGTTCATAATTAGATATGCATTTATCTGCTAGCAGATTAAAATTTTAGAGATTTGGCAAGTTGAGTTCTCGGTACCTCCACCCCTTCCTCCCTCGGGGAGAAAGAGGGTGATTGGTAGCTCGCCCGATCTGCTTGCGTAGATACGTCACGTTAGCTGATCTAGTTGTTGCAGACCGACGATTTATTCAGATTTAGATGGCTTTTTTTCGATAGCAGATCAAGATTTTTCTGGATTTGACGTTGATTGCTCGGTACTAATATAGTGATATAAGCATTTGGCTCTGCGTGGCGCTTCCATATCCTATAAGAGGAGCGTCCGAGGATGCCAAGGACGCCCCAGCTTATGCTCCTGGTGCGTTTTAGACATTTTTGGTGCCACTTGTGGTACTGGTTCCTTCAAGGAACCACAATAACTTCCAAAAATGATATTCAAAACGTCAAAACTACCAATTTCTCCAAGAAATGTAGCTTGCAAACAAAAAAAACACCTGTCTCGGCACTAAAACGCATTTTCGGAGCAATACAAATGTCAATATTCAAGCTTCTTCTTCTCAAAAAGTTGTTATCGTAGAGCAATGATTTTGGTATCATTAGATGCGCAAAGAGTTGCTGCATAAAGAGTCAGAGGATTATATTGAAATTCACAGAAGATTTTTAGTTACATATAAAAATCTACGGAAAAATGAATGACACTTTAAATTTTTTTTAAATTCCATAACAAATATATTATTGGGAGTTTCAATATAATCCTCTGACTCTTTATACAGCAGCTCTTTTCGCATTCAATGATACCTAAATCATTTCTCTACGATGACTACTTTTTGAGAAGAAGTGGCTTGAATATGCCCCATTTTTTCATTCCATTTTTTTCGTTATCTCCGTAATTATGGCGAAAACGGAAAAAGTGCCCAATATAACCCTTATTCATTTTCTAAAATACCTACGTATGCAAAATTTCATAGATCTAGATACCATACAAAAAACGGGACGGCCATTTTCTTGATTCTGACTAGACGGTTCCCTTAACAATTTAATTTCAACTTCCCAGGGGTCAAATTTAAGTGATACCGTTCCTGCTTCTGTGTCTAATAAGGTTTCAACTTCTGATGTTCCTTTGAATATCTTTAGAGCCCCTCAGTTGACGTTGAAGAAGTTTAGCGACAATGAGGTCTGTCCTTTTGCTTTCCTTCACTTTCAAGAGTCTTTTCTTAATGCCCTTCAAGCTTATCCTAATATGAGTGAGGGGCAAAAATTTATCTTTTTGAAGAATCAGCTTCAGGGTAGGGCTCTCAGTCTTGTTGAGGGTCTTCCTAATGAAGAGTCTAGTTTCCGATCTGCTTGGGCTTTACTCAAGCAAGATTTTCTAAATGCTGACAAGTTAATTTCTATGGCTCTTGATGAGTAAATCAGTTGTCCAGGTGTTCAAAGTTTAGCCGAGATAGGTTCTTTTCTCTCCAAGGTTAAGTTTCGTCTTCTCGAGCTATCAAAGCTGGGTTTAGACTTCTGTAGCGAGAAGTCTGGAAACCTACTCTTTTCTGCTGTTATTAAAACCAAACTTCCTGACTTCTTTCTGTTGGAACTCCTTGGCTATTTTAAAGCGAGTTTCTTTTCCTTAGGAATGTTTGAGAATGCACATCAGGTGCTTTCTCTCCCCGAGACAAAAACTAAACCTAAACCATCTCTTCCCTTCCGAAATGAGAGGGTGGGGGGAATAACCCGAGCGGAAGTTAGGGATAAAATTAGACCTTCTCCTGTGCTCAGTTAGTTGCCCAGTGTTAAGGTGTGTCGTTTCTGTAATCAGGCTGGCCACTCGGCCTTTTCTTGTAGGAAGTTTGACACTCACGTAAAGCGCGTGAAACGAGTTGGTGAGTTACAATTGTGTACCATTTGTCTGAGTAGTAAGCATTTAAACTCCGAGTGTCCTGCAAAAGCTAGGGGTCTTCCATTTACTTGCTCTTTGTGCAAAGCTAACAATCATGTTAGCCCGTTATGTCCTATATTTGTAGGATCCTCTGCCCTTGCTGCCGCCTCCTCATGACGATTAAAGGCACGTCTCCGAATGTGCCCTCTTGTAGCTCTTTCTACTAAGTATGGTGGGGTAGTCAGGAGAATTAATTTTTTAGTAGATACTGGTAGCCAAAAGTCGCTTATCGACTTAGTTACTGTAATTCCTGACTGTTCTACAGTTGACTTACAGGAACTTACTGTTAACACTGTAGGAGCTTCTGTCCCGTTAAGGGGTAAGCAAATAAGCGTTGAACTCGTACTTCCAGACAGTGAGAAGTATGAGCTTGATGTCTTCGCCATGCAGAACTTGAACCTGCAGATGGGGATGGAGGGTTTGCAAGCTGAGCTTGCTCTGTTCAAAACTAGGCTTCCGTTGTCAACTTCCTTTCCGAAAAATAATTGAGGATAGTATCCAAGTCAACGGCATTTTAGGTGTCGATGCTCTTCAAGCGTTCAAAGTTCTTGAGTTGCAACACGTTGCCGACTATAGGGTCATGCGCTTTTCTAATGGGTTCCTACCTTTCGGGGAATTTAAATGTTATAAGTCCTCTTTGTCTCATGTCGTTGCCTCTGGAGCTGAGACGCTGGACAGTTGCTCGTCAACTTCTGTTGCCAGGGGTGTTAATGCAGATTCGAGTAAAATATTTTCGTCTTCTGCTGTAGCAAGTAAACCGAAATCTAAAATAAAAATGTCTAAATGTAAACTAAATCAAAATCGTTACCGTAGTACTCTAAAGGCTTTTTTTGAGACTCCTAAAGTGTGTTCTTCCGTGTTGGACGTTGCCGAGCAATGTGATGTACAAGCAGGTCTTGATAAACTATTGGACTTGGAGCTCATGGGGGTGCCCTCTAAAGAGGAGGAGTATGACAAAGAATTGGAGGATTTCAAAAGTAGTGTCATTTATGCGGAAGGCAGGTATTCGGTCCAGTTACCCTGGAATCGTAATTTGTTAGCTAAAGTCCCCCATAGTTTCGGGCTAACAAGGTATCTTGCACGCAAAGTTGCAGCTGATAATGCTCGTAGGGGGATTGAGAAGGAATATAATGTTTTCCTTGAGCAGCTCGAGTTAGGAATAATTGAACCTTTGCCTATCAAAAACTTGGATGTGCGGATGCATAAATGGATCCCGCACCGGCCTGTCGTGCGTGAACATGTCGAAACCTCTAAAATACGCCCTGTTTTTAACTGCCCGTTGAAGGTCGGAAATTGCCTAGTCTGAATGAAGCCTCGTATGTAGGTCCTAATCTCATGAATAATTTATTGGGTCTCTTGGTGTATTTTCGGACTAAATCCATAGTGATACTTTCTGACATTTTTAAGGCTTTCCTTCAGGTTAAATTAGCCTGTGAATTTGACCGAAATCAGTTTAGCTTTATCCTTTTCAAGGATGGCAAATTTCAGTACTTTCGATACACGACGCTGTTGTTCGGATTTGTTGCATCTCCTTATATTCTCAATTATCTCCTTAAGCTGCATGCTAACACTTTAACTGATTTAGTAATTAGAGACGTTATGGCAAATAAGCTGTACGTCGATAACCTAGTCTTTACTACTAAAAGTTCTGAGCTTGCGCTTAGCACTTTTCATCGCGCTAGCCGAGCCTTTGAGGAGAGTGGATTCCCGTTGCGCAAATGGCAATCCAATAATTTTGAACTTCTTTCGCAAATTAACCCTGCTCTGTGTAGTGCCGAAGTGCACTCCAGAGTGCTGGGGTATAACTATAATTCTTCTTCTGATCTTCTTTCTCTGTCCGTGAGAAGTTTGGATTCTTCCTGTAGAACGCGCAGGAGTATATTGTCTGAAGTTGCGTTACTATATGACCCATTAGGGATTTTGCTACCATTTTCGGTACGAGGTAAACTCATTTTAAGAAAGTTGACGTCTTTGCGGCTGGGCTGGGATCAAAATGTTCCAGACGATTTATGTAAGGACTGGCGTGATTATTGTCAGGAGTTTTCAGAGTTGAGTAATTTCGAGTTCCCTAGAATGAATTTGGACGAAACCAAAAATATTAAACTTGTTGTGTTTTGTGATGCTAGTGCTAGCGCCTTTGGCACCTGTATTTACGGCGTCCAAGAGGAACGCAGTACGCTTCTGTTCTCTAAAGTTAAGGTTGCGCCTCCTCGCCAAAGAACTCTCCCTTCTCTTGAAGTTTTGGCCGTGTTTCTTGCCTATCAGTGTCTTGTGTCTCTGCGATGTTAATTTTCCTTATACAGTCTCTAACGTAACTATGTTAACGGACTCCCAAGTCACCCTAGCTTGGTTGTTGAGCGGTAAACCTCCACGAAAAAACGTATTTGTAAGCCATAGACTAAAAGACGTAGAAGGCATGCGTAAGACATTAGAAAGTAAGACTTTGGCTTCCTTCAGCTATGAGTATGTTCCCACTATGTTTAACGTGGCAGACATGCTGACACGTGGTGTCAAAGTAACTAAGTTTTTAGAAAGTAAAATGTTATAGTTAAAAGGTCCTTCTTGGATCAGAGAAAGTAAAGACAAATGGCCCAAGAGACACTTGGGTTGCATTCCTCACCAATTTGTTTCTGATGCATGTATCGCAGTTAATGTTGCTCCCCCACGTGAAGCTTCGATTATGGAGCTTGAACGATTTTCCACCTATCCCAAACTATTAGGTACGATGGAAAAAGTATTTAGAGCTGTCGTTATCTTTAGGCGAGCAGATCAGGGCGAGGCTAAACTGCGAGCATTTCTATATCTTATTTCCTCTATGCAAAAGGAGCATTTCGCAAACGAGATCGAGGCCTTAACAAACAAGAGTCCTCGTCCGCCTCTGCTAGTTAGATCCTTTAACCTGTTACTAGACTCTCACGGTTTAGTTAGATCTAGCAGCCGTATTGTTGCCGCTGAAGAATTGGATTATAACACTAGAAATCCTATTCTGTTGTCTAGCTCTTCTCATTTGACCTATCTGTTAATTTTACATACTCATAAAATCCTAAATCATCAAGGTCTTGACATCACCGTGCAGAAGCTCAAACTGGACGGTTATTTGATACCGCACTGTAAGCGTGTTGTTCGTGGCGTGTTATCCAAGTGCATAGTTTGCAAAAGGGTAAACGCCAAAGCTTTCTCCTATCTTGATCCTCCAGCCTTACCAGACACTCGTGTGAACTTTGTAAGGCCTTTCGCCACAACAGGAATGGACTTTTCTGCCCATTTCTGGCTGTTAGATCCTTTTGGTCATAAACAACAGGTATATCAATTATTGTTCACATGTTTCCAAACCAGAGCTATTCATATCGAGCTTCTTCCTTCCATGACGTTGGAGGAATTTTGTTTCGCCTTCATTCGTTTCACAAACGAAAAGGGCGTCCCTAATACTGTGTATTCCGATAACGCCAGAACTTTCATAGCGGCTCCTGATCTTCTGTCGGAAGTTTTAACTTCTTCTTTGTATGAAGATCGTTTTCGCACTTTTAACGTCAAATTTAAAACTATCCCGATCTAAAGTCCACAATTTGGAGCGATCTGGGCGCGTTTGTTCAAATCCATTAAGGATTGCTTGTACAAACATTTTGGTCATAGTACCTATCCTTACTCTTCCTTCCTTACTGCCATTTCTGATATTACCCTTAATCTCAATCGGCATCCTCTTTCTTACACAGAGACGGGGGATACTATTTTGCCTATTATGCCTGTCCAATTCCTTCAACTATACCCTACTTCAAATTCTTTAATCTTGTCTGATGAGATTCCGGACTTGGAAATCGAAAACGATGAGCGTCGGGAGCATTTGCTCTCTGCCCTGGAGAGGCGTGACGTAATGGTGGCCAAGTTCCGGGAGCTCTGGTATACGCAATATTTAGTTTTTTTACGAGGTCCTTATCCGCTTAAATCTCTACCTCTCAATAATAAGTTTTTATCTGTATGTCAGGTTGTCCTGCTTAAGCATCCTATAAGACCTAGACCGTTTTGGATCTTAGTTCGCATCATCGCGCTGCTTCCTGGACGCGATGGCAAGGTCCGCGTTGTTAGAATAGTTAAAGCTTATAACTCTGAAACAGCTGTAAAAATATCTCTTCTATACCCGCTGGAGTTGTCTACTTCTGCTACTGCTTCAGAGGAGGGGTGGGAAAGCGCAGAAGGGAGTTCGAGTGAGGAGTTGCATCCCCGGCTCGAGCCTCCCGAGAGTTCTTTTTCTCGTGAGGGTAGTTCTATTTCTCTTGAGCGCCCTAGAGGTCAGTATTCTTCTTCTTCTGAATCAGACTCCATGGACCAGTCCGAGGAACCCGAAGTTGCGTCTGCTGCCGGGCCCAAAAGGCTGGTAGCGCGCCAGCAACGTAGCAAGCTGGCATATTTGATAAAGAAAGGTCACTTAAAGTTTCCTTTCCTAATTGTTTGATATTTAAATTTAAATGCGCGTAAATAATATGAATGTCCTTTCCATGCTTCCGCTGGAAGGAAACTTTAATATGTTAATGTTTTGTGTGTAACGGAATTTTCTTTAGAAAACTCTGGTTTTATTTCTTTGCCGGGATTGTGTCTCAAATCCGGCCATTGCTCTTTGCTGAAGTCCTTTGCAAGTCATCCAATACCTTGCATAATAAAGGGCAAGGGCTTTATCCAAATCTAAACAAGCCTAAAAAGTAAATTACGTTAACAATTTATGACAAAGCGGGGCAATGGTGGGAGTGCTTCACTTTCTTGGCGAAGAAAATCGGTGAACATAAATAAATTGTTCGTCTTATTTTCTTGAGCGAATCCGATGCCTTAGCAATGGATCCGAGCGAGATGAGGAGGTGGCCGCAGCTGGCTGCCACCTCAGATTACGATACGACTTGGTCGCGAGCGCGTGTGCTATGCTGCTCTGACCTCTTCCGGCCCCTGCTTCCGGGGCTTACAGTCCTAGCCAGCCGGCTTAAGTGGAGAAGTATTCGCCTGAATATTATCTTCGAAGATCTTCAGGTGAACCTCCTATTTTTATGTTCCCTTTGTCATAAATTGTTTAACTTGTAGCGTTCCCTGACCCTACTATGGGTGTTGGGTAAGACTATGTTTTCTGTGCCTGTTAATTCTGGAAGTTGCGCCGCAAAGTCGGGCGGCGGGACAAGTTGTTCAAGAAAAGAACATTCATGTTCCTGGGTGCGGGGCCACTGGAGTTAGTTGAGTGCATCAGTATTATGAGTTTAAGCGTAAGTTTGTTGCTGAATCAAGTTTAAATCTAAGTTTTTACATAAATTTCACGCTATGTAGAATTTCTGAGCACTGCAAGCTTTAGTAATATAAATATAAGAAAGCTCATGCTTTGACAATAAGTTTTTGATTTGACTTAGACCTGAGTGCCAGAAGTAGAAACCTTGAAAACAGGTGAAGTAATTATTAAATTTAGGTATTCGATTTATAGTTCTGAGGTCATTAAGGCGCCCAAAGGGAACAGTTTGAATCCAACTCGAACGATCGTTGTTCTTTCGTTTGACTGGTTAAAGTACATCGTCACCGAACATCAGAGAAAGAAAGAAAGACAGAAAATGTTTATTTCCAAGTTGCCACATGAGATACATGCCAACATATTGGCTTTTAAAAGTTTCTTAATATAGGACATCCTAAAACAAATGTTCCATACGAGGAGTACTAATTGACAAACCATCCGAGGTGCACAAGTAGATAAGCCATACGAGGCATAATAATAGGCAAACTATACGAAGTGTACTAATAGACAAGCTATCAGAGGTGTACAAATAGACAAAATATACGAGGCATATTAATAGACAAAATATACGAGGCGTACTAATAGACAAACCATACGTGGCGTGCCAATAGTCTATCTCTGTCAAGGGTAGTTGAATGAGAAATGAAAAACATACCCTAAAAATATGCAAAGCCCTATCACCATCAAAAACATATTTCATATCTTCTCGATATTCACCACAACATCATCCGGACATGGGTACATGGGATAAAATGGAGATACAGTGTAAGCCGGATACCACTCATGATTGACAAATATCTGCAAAATATTGGCAGAAATGGGAAAACAAACATATACTCAACATCAAAATTCATAGCTTGTACAACATACGGACAGAAAGATAATTTTACAACGATTCATATGCTCAAATTGCACTTTATTTCATTAATTATATTTGTCATTAATCCGATTCACAGAAACGCCCTCTGGGGAAGTGATAGATCTATTTTTGAATCATTTCGCTAGTGCAATAAAATTTATTACCCGGATGGTTTTTGCGTAAAGAAATGAAATAGAAACATGTATATCTATTTATGTAGATACATATATATATACCTACACACGTACACACACATATTAATATATATACTTATTGAAAATGAAATATAAGAAAAAAAATACATATATAAAATAAAAAGATAAAAACAACCTACCATCTACTACACAGAAAATGACAGTTGAGCTTATTGTAATCCTAAGAAATTTTTCGCAAAAAAAAATAACTGAAAGGAATAGAAGACTTCAGAAAACATAAAAATGAACTGGTTTTTAATTTCTTCTTAGAAAGAGTAACATAAGATTCATGACTATCGGATTTGGCAATTAAGAGAGATGCTGACAAGTACCTCAGACGTAAGTTCATAAGAATTCCTATAAGAATTTGAAGTAAAAAGCTGTTCGGTTATTATTTGAATCTTTGATACCGAAGAAAGAATTGACGACGGGCTTGTCTCAATGTTTAATTGAAAAATGCTACCCTAAAAGAAAAATCGTTAGAAATTTTCTGAATAATTTTGGAGCTAGTAATTTTTAGCAGATGTAAGTACCCATCAAAAGAAGTAGCGACTTTCTTCGTATTGCTGTGCTCTGAAAATGTTACATCATCCTCCTAATTTACATTGTGAGATGTATTACTGCCAGTACCAGTTAATATACGGGTATTAGTAGAAATAACTTTCGGACTATGAGAAGCGAGTCGTTGTGGACGGATCGGCAACGGTCGGCTGTGTGGACTTTCGTGCGAGGTAAGTTGATTAAAATTATCGTAGATATTAAATATTACGGTAAATTATATTTGATTATTTCCTTGTTTATTTATATTAACAATTGCAGAATAAGTAGAAGACACCAGGTTACCCTGTTTCGAAAAGAAGGAACTTTACGAGTAGGCAGACCGCTGCCAAAAATGGCCGGTCTGCCACAGGGGTCGGGAGAAGACTTCGATACCTTCGAAGAGGAAACAAATATCTCTTTTGTTGACTCAATGGACTCCAGTGTGATTTCGGACACCGCTATGGCCACTGCTAATGAATCAATTATGGAATCTGTAACTACCCCCCATGACGGTAGTGCAGTTCCTTCCCACTTGCAATCTGTGAATACTCTGAACCCAAGTTTACCGGAACTATCTCTGAGCCCTGAAGAAAATCAACTTGAAGGAAGTATTCCTGGAACTGATAGCGAACTCCTAAAAGCTTTGAATGCTGATAATCTGGACACAACCCAACTGGAAATGAGCCGTTGGAAAGGAAAAAAACGTAATTACTCTGAAGAACCTGAAAACTTCCAAGCTAATGCATCCACAGCAGGAGGAATAAATAGCCCTGCTCAGGCTGATAACCCACCTGTCAAAAAAAAAGCACTCCTACCAAACACTAGAAACCAGTCATCTGTCATGTCTAGCAACCTGCTGATATTTCCTGAGGACAGCCAGTCTGAGGTTGCCACCGTCCTGATTGAGCCCGGAAGTTCCTCTCAAGACGTAATGAAATTCTTCTCAAACGAACTTAAGTTAATGAGAGATCTACAGTCATCTGAATTTGGAAAATACAACATAATCGATACAAAGAAAAATATAAGCCGAAAACTTTTGGTAGTCAAGATAAAAAAAATTAACAGCTATCAACTAAACACTCTATTGAAAACAAATCGTATTGGAGACTGGTCCGTAACTTGCAGATTGCCAGAAGCAATGCAAAAATCTTTTGGAGTTATAGGACCAATTGGACTTGACTCAGACCTCAATGAAATTAAAAAATACCTGTCAATTAAGAACCCAAGTCTCCTTAACGTCCTGCGTCTGACTAAAGGAAAAGACCACCAATCAACACTTTGTGTGAAGCTGACATTTTCTGGACCTGCACTGCCTGAATGTGTATACCTAGGATACCAAAAATTTAAAGTTCGCCTATTTGTGGACAGGCCTTGGCAGTGCTACAACTGCCAAAGGTTTGGGCACAATGCAAGAGACTGCCGTTCAAAGCCTCGATGTGTGATCTGTGCTGGACCTCATCAATCAAAAGAGTGCATCTCAAAGGAAATAAAAAAACCAATGAAGTGCACAAATTGTAAAGGAGACCACACAGCAAGCTATGGGGGATGTGCAGGAATGAAAAATGCCAAGCTTGTTGAGAAAATTCGTGCTGAAAACAAAATGTCATATAGAGATGCAGTCGTAATGGCCAAACAGCAAGACAAAACTGCCAACACACCAAGGAAATTTGATGATACAACTTATCAAGTCTCCTATACGCAGAAAAACATCATGAAAAGTCAGCTACCAGAGCAGATGTTTACAGAGAAAACAAAAAATGCTGCCACTCAAACTGAACATGAAGATGTTGCTCAGAATACACTGCAACAGTCCAGTAAGCATCTCCATGTTCAGATAGCCCTTACTATGGCAAGGATTTTCAAGCTAATGTTAAATAGCAACAAAACTATTCCAGACTGCTCCATTTTGGATATAATTAATGAAGAAATGCATACAAACCTTACCAATGGTGAACTGGAATTGGAAAAAGATCAAATGAGCAAAAACGCCTCTTCTGTGGATATACCTAGTGGATCAGCCGTGCATGCAACATGGGAGGAACCGCATTTGAGGATGGATGAGTCCCAAATAATTAAGACACGCTCCCACCCAACTGATAATGCAAGAAAACAAGTAAGGGCCATCAACCTCAAAAATCCTGAGCAGCCGGTGGTTGAGCAGCGCGCTTCTCAAGACAGCCTTGGACCCACATTCAACTCCCACCAAACCAGAGGTCAAAATGGATGTCAGGAAGGTGCCCAGAAAACACTAAATAGGAAAAAAAGAAAGAAAAGAATAACAGTTTATTTCCAATAGAGATTGTACAATCTTACAATCATTGGTTTTTAAATATCTTAAAATTAATATACTTAGATGATACACACACACGAGTATTGAAAAACTCGTGTCACTAGTCGAAAAGAAATTATTGAGGGCAATGAACTCCTAATCTAGCTTAATCTACATTTGATAATACATGTAATGATAATTATAAGAGATAACACAATTTCATGGACGATGCATTTTCATTGTGGGGTGAAAACACTTTTGACAGTTTACATGTACATGACATAAAACTTCGCAATTCTTGACGCCAGGAAATAATATATGAAATCGCTTGTTTCGGTCAATGTTCACAAGTGTCGTTTTAAGGAAGCATGAAAAAAAAAATATATAAATATATATCCATATGCACACATATGTACATATACGTATGCATGTGTGTGCATATCCATACACACACTCACACACACACACATACACACACACACAAATGCATATATGCATATAAGCATGAGGACCAAGAAGATTACAAGTTTTGTATTTCTGATTCAACAATTTTAACATAACGGTCATTAGTTAACAAGCATTTTATTTAAATATAAATGGATGATCGCACAACAAAAGTATAGTTTTTACATGAATGCTTCACAATACTAAAGAGATGACGAGTTAGGTAATGTTACAAGTTGAGAGTGCACAGAAAAAGACCATTATCTCTGGTAAAATGCTAGTTGTCAGTCTAGTATACACATATGTGCACGTATACATGTAAATATATACACATACACATGCACACATATACCCACGCACATACTTACACCAAACTCGTAAGCAAACACAAATGCATTTCTATGCATCGAGGCAATACATACGCATTCTACAGAGTGTCATACGCATAGCGTGGACACGTACACATATACACAAGTAAGCATGTGCGCAAATATCAGCGTAAACTAGTCAGTATAAACCAGAATTCCAATCGAGGGAAACGGAGAAAATATCTTTTATTATAGCATGAATTTTATAAAATTTCGTACTACAAATAGTGGCACAAAACAGCCCACTTAAGTCGGAAACATGAAAACGATTGTGGGACGTGAATAAGAAAGAAAACATTAATGTCCTATAAAGGTTTCATATTAGAAAAAAAATCACATTATTTTGAAATATGGCGCAAATTGTCGGCAATTGATAAACAAACATAGGTATCACATTATTATAAGCATATAACTATAAGCCGAATAAGTATATTACTGCAGTATAAATGGATGATCACACAACGAATTTATTTTTTTTACATGGATGCTTTACAATTTCATATTAGAAAAAAAACACATTATTTTTTTAATATGGTGCAGAATGTCTGCAATTGATCAACACACACACACATAGGTACCATGTCGGTCTAGTTTGATGCTTGCACAGAAACGGAGAGGAATGACATAAAATGCCCCTTCGACTGGTTGATCTACTCTAGTGCACACAGTTGTACGTACGTGCACATATACACACCCATATGCGCACATACACCTATATACGTACACACATATACAAGTAAGCATGTTTGCAAATGACAACGTATAGGCGGTCAAATCATAATACCTACGCATACTTCAAAACTGTTGTGTGATGTCTTGAATTATAAAACAATGAGCGAGGGAGATTGTTCAGCAATGGAGATACCAGGTAAATGAGATTCGTCAGTACTCATTCAGTATGTTCTGTAATTAAGGATTATTATTGAGACACAAGATGACGAGTTATTTTGGCTTTAAATTCTCTCGGTCTTTGAGGGACTTTAATACTCAGGGGAAGTTTGTTCCACAGTAAGGCGCCTGATATGGACAGAGCCTTCTGCCCTAAGTGAGATGAACGATAGTTGACTAAGACATTATTGTTTCTGTTCGGTTTTTGATTGGTTACAGTGGGTGGATGGAAACGCACTATCTCAGCATTGCTCTGAGGAAGATATAACGAGGAGAATACGTATTGGGCCTTCTGCATGAGGAGCCTTTCTTGGATAGGGATCCAGCCGAGTTTATTGAGGAGAGGGGTTTCGTGATCACTTCTTTTGAAATTACCGTTGCATACCACCTTGGCTGCAAAATTCATGCATTTTTGTAAGTCCCTTTTAAGGTATTGAGGTAAGTCTCCCCATACTAGGCTGCAGTAGTCAATGCGCGATAACACAAGGGATTGAATGGCTAATAATCTGGATTTTTCGTCTAGCATACTTTTTATACGATGAAAAAACATTAAAGTTCCGTAGATTTTGTTGCAAGTAGTCTCAACGTGAGATTTGAAGGACATATTTCTATCGAACCAGATACCCAGATTTTTAACTTTTTCTGATGCATTAATTTTATCATTTCCAACTGCAAGAGTAAGATCTGAAGTTTTTTTAATTGCATCTTTGGATCCAAAAATAATGCATTGTGTTTTATTAGCATTTAATTTGAGACCATTTCGGTCGTACCATGATTTCAGGCTAGTCAGTAAAGTTTCGGCTTTAATTTGCGTCTGTGGTATTTCCGATACAGAACTTGTTATTGCAATTTGAACATCATCTGCATACATTGAGATCCGTGTGTTAGAAGGCATTGGAGGGAAATCATTAATGAAAATAGAAAACAGTAGTGGACCAAGAATGGATCCTTGGGGAACATCAAAATTGTTTTGAATGAATGGGGACAATTTGTTTTCTATGCGGACTGCATGAGATCGATTTGACAAGTAACTTTCAAACCATTGCGTGTCTATTCCCAAGTTCAGTATTTTACGTAGAAGTCTTTCATGTTGGACGCTATCGAACGCCTTAGAGAGATCGAGTAGCAGCAAGAGTGTTACATTCTTTTGATCAATGTCACTGTATATTTTTTCAGATATATTGAGCAGAGCGTCTTGAGTGCTAGTATTTCTTCTATAGGCATATTGATTTTGGTGGAGTAAATTTGACTCGTCCAGGTGAAATGACAGTTGATTTGTCACCACTTTCTCCAATAGTTTGGACATGACAGGCAAAAGACTGATGGGCCTGTAGTTTGATGCTGTATTTAAGTCACCACTTTTGTGCAACGGTCTAATAATGGAGTGTTTCCATTGGTTTGGAAATGTGTTGGTTACTATTGATGTATTAATTATCAGACGAATCCATGGTGCTGTAACAGGGAAACTGTCTTTGATATATTGAAGACTGATACCATCATATCCAACTGTCTTTGTGTTTTTTAGTGAGTATAAGATGTTTCGTAACTCCGGTAAATCGACAGGGCGTGGTCTCCACTTGACATCAGTCCTCGAGGGTGCAGTGGGGCATGAATTTTCAATTGTCGTTTCATCTGGATTGGTACACACCTCGCTGAAAACTTGAGCCCCTACTTTTGAAAAGAATGTGTTGAAATCCGTGGCTGTTGCCAAGGGATTTTCAAAATTACTTATGCGATCTAAATTTTTATATGGGGCTACCTCACTAATGATTTCCCAAGTTCGCTTCGGGTTATTTTTAGCCGTTATCAGTGCCTGGTGGAAGTGAGTTTGTTTCGCTTCAGTGATTTTCTTTCGAAGAATTTTTTCATGTTCTTTATATCTCTTGTATAAGGTACTGTTTGATCTATTGTTTTTGTACTCTCGCAAGTTAGCTTTCTTTATTCTGCTCATCTCTTTAACTTCGTCAGTAATCCAAACAGTCCGTTTTGGCTTGGTTTTTTTGGTGACGTAAGGTGCACATTCGTCGAGAGCTGCTGTGAAGTTCTCGTTGAAGATTGACACTTGTATGTCAACATCGTCAGATTGCATCATTTTCTGGAATTCGGTAGACCTATCGAGTAGTTTTTCTTGAAATAGTTCTGCTGAATAGTGCCTTTTCGAGCGATAGGTCATTAAGCGGTATTTTTGTCTTTCCTTCGCAATATTAATTTCACATTCTATAGAGTGGTGATCGGAAATAGAAGGTGATATTACTGTACTAAGTATTGCGGTGGGATTATTTGTGATTGCTAGATCGAGGAGAGTTGCAGAGACTTTAGTGATGCGAGTCGGTTCTTTGACCATTTGTGATAAGCTTAGTTTATACAATAGTTTGCTTAGCTGATTATTTTTGTCCGTTAGGTCAACATTGAAATCTCCGAAAGCAAAGAATGATTTTTTTGCCTGAAGGATTTCTTTGAAGGTTTCCTCAATGAAATCTAGTGTTAGATTTAGGGGAGACGATGGGTGCCGGTAAAGGCTGCCAATGATTATTGATTTGTGTTTATTTATTTGCACTTCTAACCAAACCATTTCAATGCCTTCGCAAACTTTATTAGCTAGTAGTGAAGATGTTGAGTACATTTCTTTCACAAAAATACAAGATCCACTGCCTCTGCTGGTTTTAGCGCCATCGTAGCGGTACAACACGTAATCAGGAATGTTAAAAAATGAACTTTGGGTTCGTGAATCAAACCATGTTTCTGAGACACACAAAATGTCAATTTTTTCAGTGACCAACATTACTCTGATTTCATCCAATTTACCATTCAGGCTTCGAGCATTTACATGCTTGATGTTGATTTTACCTATATTAGCACTCTTTTTAAAGGTAGTGAAGTTACTATCTCGATGGGATCGTTCAGGGGATTTATTGATTTTGTCTAAGTTGCCCAGGGTGTTTGGCCCAGCATCTGCTATGTAAGAAAGTCTACTTTTTGGCTGGGCAGCGGCACTCTGTCAAGATGAGGTAACCCCGGTCTGATTTTTGCCTTGTGTGACAAGAGCACTGTAGTGATCGTTTTTACGATGGAGCAGTAGTGGAGGGTTATTATTTGATAATTCTGAATTGGGAACGACTGATATTTTCCAAACACAATGATCCTGTTCATCCAGGACGAGAAGTTTTTGGCCTGTCACATTTGAAATGATTAGTGGTATAAGGTCTACAGCAGCTTGGTCAAAATGTTTTTCGTCAATGTAATTATCTATGAGGTTTTGCATGTCGCCACTGTTCTTGTCAAAAAACTTAGCATATGTGCTGTTGTTTGCTTTACTCTCTGTTTTGATTGCAGCCTTTAGGGAATTGTAATTCCATTTTGATGCTGGTTGTTTTGTAAGTAGATGAGCTACTACGTGAAGGAGGCAGTGTCCATCGGCTTTGGTGGGAATCAGTTTTATGTTCCATGATCGTTTCAATTCATCCATTGTGGAATTCATGCGTTCACAAATGCGGCTGGAGACGTTTTTTTTCGCACTTTTTACATCATTAAGAGGTTCTGAGAGGTGCGGGGAATTTACGTTTTTCTGGCTCTGAATTCCCGTTCTGTGGTGATTTCTTGTATGGGGATTTGCAGAGAACTGAGAAATGCTCGTGTCAATTATATTTTTCTGGTGATGATTGTGCACACAGTTGGGTAGTGGATTTTCCATCGATTGTCGACTGCAATTTTGCAGCGATTTCTCTCTTCCTGTTGATTTCACTGCTTCCGAGTATGTGATTGGATATTGATTTATACTCGTGTCTGAGAGGGGCTTTTCATCCTCTTCATCAGCATTGGACAGCAATGAAAACCTATTTTTTGTAGGCACTCCGCAATTGTTTGTGGCGGATGCCGGAGAGTGCTTGTTATATGAGGGCAAACATCGGGAGGAGAGGGGAGGAGAGGGTTTGTTATATGAAGGCAAACATCGGTTTATGCTGCTGGAGGTTTCACGTGGATAGGCGGTCAACTTAGAACAATCATTCAACTCATTTTGCTGTTTTGCATAATCATTAGAGTATTCAATTTCTTCATTCAGATCATGGGAGTTTCTGACACAGGAGATAAAATGTGAAGTTAGTCTCAAAGGTGATTTTAGAGCAATTTGTTGAAGAAAATGATGCGTGTCTTCTCGCGTAACGGGCCAAGTGCGGACATTGTTGTAAGCTTCATTAACAGGACCGGTTTTTACATTTGCTCGCAGCGGAATCAGTTTAAGACCAATTTTTCTGCACAGGCTCGATGCCATGTACAATTGCTGCCCACTGCAGGCGCTCACCACATAAATACAAGAAAAAAGATTCTTTGTCATGATCAAATTTTTTAACTTGGTGAGATTATGGGACAAGAGGCTCAAACCTTTGAAACTAATTATATAGTTCCTGAAAGGAGGTGCGCGTTCAATCTCATCATAAAGATCATTAAGACGTTCCGAAGTTATGGTCTGAATCCTGCATGCGCTATCAATGTCATCTCTGTTGATTTTTGTGAGACTATTGTCTCCAACGAGAAAAGTGTCCAGAGGGGATTTCGCATAGTGATGGTTACTCGCAGCTACCACCGGCGTAAAATCATGAGCGCTGATACAATAATTTAAAGCAAAAAGCTGTTCTGTAATCATTTGAATATTCGATACAGTGGAAAAAATCGACGCTGGGCTTGGGGGACAATTTTGTCTCAAAGCTTTATTGAGAAATGCAGCTGTAAGAGACAGCATGTTATTTATTTCGTGAATAGTTTGGGAGCTGGTCATTTGGAGAGGATGTAAGTACCCATCAAAAGCTTTAGCAGGTCTGTTTGTATTGTTCTCCAGTGAAAATTTTAAGTTATCCTCGCAGTTTACGCTCTGAGGTACTTTACTGCCAGTGTCAGCTGCCGCGCATGCATTTTCAAACCTAACTCCACCGCCTGAAAGGCCTACACACAATTTATCATTAAAATTATAATTAAAATTACCCATTTTAGTCTCTGAATGGTTCCTCACATCGAAAATTTTATCGCGTTCCAACGTTGATGTCGGTGTCGTCGTCGTTGGTGAACAATTTTGAGCTTTCTCAGTGACGCAGGACAGGGGAGATGCCGCCATGACGCAATCGTTGGGACGAGACGAAGGAGCTAGCGGTGGTGCTGTGGCAGCTGGCGCCAGTGATGAGGTACAAGCAGCGCTTGGGAGATTTTCGTCAAAGACGGGCGACTCTGCTGCTAGATTCTCTGTCGGGCACCTCTCCGTCGATTCTCTGTCGGTCGGCACTGGTGATGTTTTGGGAATTGCGGTGCTTTCGTCGACGTCATACCGTTTCTCTGTAGGAGTTTTTGTAGTCATTGTGAGCGGCTTAGGCTTTTGAACGAGCGATTTTACACGCGAGAATTTTGGTGGATTTTGCTTTCGTTTTCTGAACGGTTTAGATATTTTCCGCTTTTTGGGGTTTGAGTTTTCATGCGGCGCTGTTGTGAGGGATGTTATTTCTCCAGATAGAGCTGCTTTCCGAGTAGCTGAGCGAGTTTCGTAATGAGACATTGTGAAGTTGTATTGGATGAGTGAATAAAGGTGAAGATAATTCAAAATTTTGTTTACTCTGTAGCTGTTACGGAGTGAATAACGATCGTCTTGGGTAGAAGGGTAATCGTTTACACATGAGTGAGGGCTAGCTTCTCATTTAGAATTTGAAACACCCAAAAATATTGCCATAAAAACATCACCTAAAAAACATCACCAGAGCATAAGAAGATAGAGTTGCCCTTAAATGCTGGAGAAAGGAGGCGAGAAACTGGGAGAGTGTTGGTCGGCCGTGAATAATGACGAAAATGACGTTCAGACCTTTGCAGGTTGACACATTTTACTCATTCAGTTTCTCAACGTTTCATAATTACAAAATTTGTAATCCCTCTTTCACTTTTTATGTCACTATTCACCAAAGTTAACTGGTGGGTCACTATTTCACCAAAAGAAAGTTAATTTTGTTTATTCAGAGGAGGTTGAAAATTGAGTGATTAACTTTCGACAAGAAAGATAGCCATCATTGAAATATTTGCGAATGAGGGATTGCATTGCTTGTTCGCATTTGAAAACGAAAAAGACCGCCTTTTAATGCCAGACGAAGAGAAGCCGCCCGTAAGACAGAGGGGAAGGAGTGAAGGAGTAGAGGAAATGAGAAGGTGGAGTAGACAGAGACGGGGGGGGGGGGAGGGGGGGGAGCAGGATGCTTGCGGTGATCCAGCTTGGCGTTTCTCGCTCGTCTGCTTTTGAAGAAACCAATACTATTTTTTCCATGTAAAGATTGCTATGGTGAGCTATCCAAAAGACGTCATATTGCTGAAAATTCGCCTTACGTTGTGGAATTATGTTCTAGCAGTGAACACAGATTTAAGTTAGCCCCTATTACAGCGTGGCAATTCTCACAATGAGAGGGTAGGCTGGGGGGAGGAAGAAGTGCGGGTGCAGACTTGGTGTAGCTGAGCCCTCATAGAGCTCTATTGTTTCAGGGTTTCACATTTTATTCACTCATTTTGCGACCTTCAACATTTACAGAAAATATTTTTACGTCACTGTTTCACCAAAAGTTCTCAATAAAAGGACAGAATTACTTACTGGTAAAGTAATTTGAACACAATTTTGAGGATTAAAGGTCAAAATTGAGCGTCATAGACACTCAACATAGTTTTTTCTTTGCAATAACTGATAAAATAACAAAAAATGTCTCACTGTGTTTTATGTTTGTCTTCACAAAATTCAAATTTGCTAGTGCATCGGGCCTTTTTTTGTTCTCATGCTGGTATTCGTGGTACGTTTGTTCTATATGCGGTAGAGGGAGGAGCAGGTGTTGCGGTTGACCAGGGAGGGAGGCTACACCGAGGGTCGCTACACAGACTTCGAGTGGAGACAAAGTTTACAGAAAGCACCAGTCTGTTTTTGCACGATTAAATTGGTCACAAATGATTGTACTTGATTACTGTTTTTCACTTTTGCGATTCAATGAGGTAGAAAGCACATTCACAGATACTCAGTTCGAGTTTGGGGTTTTGGGAAAGTTTTGTTCCCTTACATTTTGAAATGTTTGACGCCGCGTTTACGCGGAGCGTCAGTTCACCTCCGCACTCTACGCACTCTCCGCTACCACTCCGCTACAGGACACAGAACAGAGGTAAGAGTGGGATGAGAAAAAAAAATAGAAACAGGTAACAATTTAAATATTCTTGTATGGAACTGCCATAGCCTTTACAGCAAACTATCAGAATTCAAAATAAGAGTGTATACCACAAAGCCACATATAATTTGCTTATCCGAAACATGGTTGAAGGCCAGCAGAGAACCAACTTTTATAAATTATCGTACCTTCTACAAGCATAGACTTGTGAGGCCCGGCGGAGGCATAGCAATGCTGGTTCGAAATGATGTGCACTGCTCTGAAAAATCACTGAATGAGTACCCAAATGGTAGCCTTGAAATACAGGCAATAAAAATATTCAATAAATCCAAAACTGTTGAAATCTTGAATTTATATAACCCAAGTTCAGTTGTCAGTGCAGACGAATTTAATCACTATTTTTCTCAACTTGGCTCATGTAAACTTGTCACTGGTGACTTCAATGCTCACCACCCAATGTGGGACACAAGAGCCCCAAGTAATAGTACCGGAAATAACCTTGTGGATGTACTTTTACTACATGACCTGGTTCTACTCACACCACTAAATTTACCAACATATTACCATATGCCTACAAAGACAAAATCCACTTTGGATTTGTGTTTTAGCTCTGCTGACCTTCAACCAATGTCCCAGGTTACTTTGGGGGAGGAGTTGGGAAGTGATCATGAGCCAGTGCTGCTATCGGTGGGCTTCTCCCCTGACGTGGCTACTTTTAGATCTAGAGGTCACTGGCGCTTTAGTGGGGCTTCCTGGGGCCAATGGAGAGCCTCCCTTCCCCAAATAAATAGAGGGGAAAATTTTGAGGAATCTGTTCTGAATTTCACAGAGGCACTTACCCAGACATCAGGAAGAGTTTTTGCTAGAACTCAAGAAAGGATCACCCCTAAATACTCTAAGCCCTGGTGGAATAGTGAGTGCAGTGCATGGGTCAGTAGGCGTCATGCAGCAAAGAATAATTTTAGGAAGCACCCAACTCCTGATAATTTGGTCACTTTAAGGAAAGCAGAGGCAATGGTTAAGCGAGTCGCTAAAGCTGCTAAAATCAAAGCCTTTCAGGACTTTTGTTCTGAAATAAACCAATTTACCCCAGTGAGTGCTATATGGAAAAAAATAGGTGCCTTGTCTGGAAAACGACGGGTTATTAGATCGGACCCCTTGGTTTTAAATGATAAAGTGATTACTGAGGCTCAAAGTAAATCTGAAGCCATAGCAGATGTATACTCAAAGGTACTAAATTCAAAATGTTCCACCCCAGATAGCACCTACCTGTTGCAGCTAGCTATAGCACTAAGTAATGATGATCTAGTAGATTATAATGAACCTTTTACCCTGTCAGAGCTTCAGCAAGTGATAAAGCATAGTAAAAATACTTCACCCGGTCATGATATGATCCACAATCAAATGCTCAAAAACCTTACAGTGGAATATAATGATTGGTTCTTGTCCATAATTAATCATAGTTTTAAAAATAGTATAATCCCATGTTCATGGAAGCTAGCTACTATAATACCTATATTAAAACCTGATAAAGTATCATCTGACCCAATTGCTTATAGACCTATATCACTATTATCATGTATGTCAAAAATAGTAGAGGGCTTGATCTGTAACCGACTGTATTATGTGTTAGAAAAATGTGTGACTCTCAGTGATACTCAAAGTGGCTTTCGGAAGAGGATGTGCACACTGGATCAGGTGGCTAGGCTAGAAATGAATGTTAGATGTACCCTGGTAGACCGAGGTATATGCGTGGTGATTTTCTGTGATTTGAGTAAGGCTTATGACCGTGTTTGGCATACTGGCCTTCTCTTTAAACTCTCTAAAGTCGGAATAGTTGGTAGGACACTTGGCTGGATAAGGGAGTACTTGCGGAGCAGAGAATTCAAGGTATTTTTCGACGGTAGTTATTCCTCTGTTCGGCAAATAAGCTCAGGAGTCCCACAAGGCTCAGTTCTTGCACCCACGCTTTTTAATGTTATGTTGTCTAACATCCCTAGAGTTAATGGAGTCACTCTTTTAGAGTATGCAGATGATATAACTATCTTATGTAGGGGTATAGACATACAGCAGGTAACTAAGAAGGTTCAGGAGCAAGTTGACCAGATCAATAGCTGGGCAAAGTATTGGGGCTTAGAACTGAACCAGACAAAAACAAAGGGAATGATGTTTACGAAAAAGGATACTGTACAACCTAACATAACTGTTGAAGGCAAAACTATAGATTTTGTTCCCACCTATAAATATTTGGGAGTTACACTGGATGTTCCAAACCTTTCTTGGAAAGCCCACATACAGAGTGTGAGAGATAGCTGCATTCCCAGAGTAAATATTATGAAAGCAATATCTCATCACTACTGGGGAGCAGACAGATCAAGCCTGCTCAACTATTACAAAATGGTGGTCCGTGCCAAGTTAGATTATGGCTCAATGTTTTATGGAGTGGCTCCTGAGTCCTACCTGAATAAATTAGACATTATACAAAATACCTGTTTAAGGATTGCTACCGGGGTGCGGAGCACCACTCCAATATTATCACTCGAAGTTGAAAGTAACATCCCTCCTCTGAAATTCCGTAGGATGTTGACACTAATGAAGTTTTATTGCAGACTTAAAGAACTCCCATATAACTTAGCTACAACTAGAGAAATATTTCCCCAATTTGGATGTTTGCAGAACAAGCCTTGGACTGGGCACGTCATGCTGCCACCTCTAGTAGTTAGAGCTGAAAGGCTCTTTAATATAATGAAAATTCCCAAACCTAATATTTGTTGTACCCCTATTGTTTCCCCTGTTCCTCCTTGGAAGGATACCAGTAAGATGTTCCTCACTGAGTTCTTAGATGTCCCTGTAAGACATTTGTCCAGTGAAAGAGTTTACTCAACTCATCAATATCTTCAAGATATGGTATACCCCCATTATTTGTCTGTGTACACTGATGGGTCTGTACTTGTTGACCCTATTTGTTCCGCTGCAGCAGCAGTAATAGTTCAAGATGTACAGAGCACCAAGATGATGAATTGGAGATTACCTCCAGAGACTTCCATCTTTGCTTGTGAAATGTTTGCCTTGGTGCAGGCCACTAAATATGTGTATGCTAATTATGACTCTCTTCCAGGAGCAGTTATTTATACAGATTCCCTCTCAAGTATATATTCTCTGCAATGTAGATCAAATGTGAACTACATTCATTTAGTGTATGAAGTGCAGAAGTATACTGAACTTATAAGTATGAAGTTCCCAATCTGTATTCAGTATATTCCAGGACATAAGGGCCTTGAGGGAAACGAGTTGGCAGACCTGGCAGCCAAGGCCGCTCATCAGCAGGAGGTAACACCCAACATACACATTGCAACAACTGATAAGGTGAGAGAAATTAAACTATGTATTAAGAAAGAGTGGAAGAAAAAGTGGCTGCATGATGTGAATACCATAAAAAAGGAAAGTTTCTACTCAAAATTAGGGATGACATTGGTTTTTGGCCCTGGTCTCACCACCGGTCTAGAGTGGTAGAAACCACAATGGCTCGTTTGAGAACTGGCCATGTAGGATTAAACCAACATCTGTACAGGTTTGAACTTGCAACAACAGATAAATGCACTTGCGGAAGTATAGATAGTGTTGAACACTTTTTACTCCAATGCCCACTGCACTCACTGGCCAGAGATAATATGTATTCAGAACTAAGTGGTGCCAAAATCCCCTGCACGGTTAAAAATCTGTTAGGGGGAGGCAAACATGATGCCAAAATGCAACAATTTATTCTTACTGTTGTAGCAACCTTTCTGGTATCAACAGGTAGACTGGGAATTCTATAAATAGTGACTAACTACTAACATTAGATAGTACATTAAAAGCTACGTCCTGAAAGGGGAAAGAACACTTTGTTGAATAGAGCGTCTTTGTTTGCATAAGGTCTGTAAATGCAACTACTGTACAAGGGGCTCTATGAACAAAGAGTGAACATGCCTTCAATAAGCAGCAGAGAACGTCACTAATTTTGCCTCTTGTAGACATGCACTCCAGTAGAGGTAGTGTAACGTAGAGAGTAGGGAGTAAGCATGTCTAAACCCTTAAGCTATAAAGCGCCCCAAATGCCTACCGCTTGATGCTCCAGGCTGTGCTGCCCAGGCTGGACCATTGTTCTCCCTTGAAAATAATTCTATGCTGCTCAAGTGTCTTAATGCCTAGGTTGAAAATGCTAATCCTGCATGAAATTGCTAACGCCTATGTATGGGAAAAATAAAAATAAAATAAAAATGAAATAATGAACCATAAAAAGCTGAATATAGTGTACAATATGTTAAGGCTCTGTTTATCTGTTACAGAGCTACCTATACGGCAACGCCAAGGACAACCCTAGAGACCTGAGGCGCATGGACCTATAAATTCCGGAGACCTCACTAAACTGAAGAAGAGAGAGAGAGAGACTATGAGAAGCATTTGCAGCTCAAGAAATGCGTAAAGAGGATTTCATATTATTAATATTAACAGTTTTAATTTTCAGGTTTAACTGATTTCTGACATTTGGCATTCTGTCGAACAACTGTATGGTGCACTACACACTGAATAAGTTGTTACAAAGACAATTTTCGAGTGAGATAGTTGTATTGCATTTTTAAAAATGCAATACAACTATCTCACTCGAAAATTTTTCAATATTAGGTTCTGAAGGTTCGTGTTATAATTTACGCATTCTTGAATCCCTCTTTTTTAGCAAATTGAAACCTAACCTTAATACGTTGTCATTTGCGGACATGCTTACTTGTATATGTGTGTACGTATATAGGTGTATGTGCGCATATGGGTGTGTATATGTGCACGTACAACTGTGTGCACTAAAGTAGATGAACCAGTCGAAGGTGCATTTTATGTCATTCCTCTCCGTTTCTGTGCAAGCATCAAACTAGACCGTCATGGTACCTATGTGTGTGTGTGTTGATCAATTACAGACATTCTGCACCATATTACAAAGATAATGTATTTTTTCTAATATGAAATTGTAAAGCATCCATGTAAAAAAAATAAATTCGTTGTGTGATCATCCATTTATACTGCAGTAATATACTTATTCGGCTTATAGTTATATGCCTATAATAATGTGATACCTATGTTTGTTTATCAATTGACGACAATTTGCGCCATATTTCAAAGATAATGTGATTTTCTTTTTCTAATATGAAACCTTTATAGGACATTAATGTTTTCTTTCTTATTCACGTCCCACAATCGTTTTCATGTTTCTGGCTTAAGTAGACTGTTTTGTGCCACTATTTTTAGTACGAAATTTTATAAAATTCATGCTATAATAAAAGATATTTTCTCCGTTTCCCTCGATTGGAATTCTGGTTTATACTGACTAGTTTACGCTGATATTTGCGCACATGCTTACTTGTGTAAATGTGTACGTGTCCACGCTATGCGTATGACACTCTGTAGAATGCGCATGTATTGCCTCGATGCATAGAAATGCATTTGTGTATGCTTATGAGTTAGGTGTAAATATGTGCGTGGGTATATGTGAGCATGTGTATGTGTAAATATTTACATGTATACGTGCACATATGTGTGTACTAGACTGACAACTAGCATTTTACTAGAGATAATGGTCTTTTTTTTGTGCACTCTCAACTTGTAACATTACCTAACTCGTCATATCCTTAGTATTGTAAAGCATTCATGTAAAAACTAGACATTTGTTGTGCGATCATCCATTTATATTTAAATAAAATGCTTGTTAACTAATGACCGTTATGTTAAAATTGTTGAATCAGAAATACAAAACCTACAATCTTCTTGGTCCTCATGCTTATATGTACACATATGTATATATGTGTGTGTGTGTGTGTATGTGTGTGTGTGTGAGTGTGTGTATGGATATATACACACATGCATACGTATGTGTACATATGTATGTATATGGATATATATTTATATATATATATTTTTCTTTTTTTTTCATGCTTCCTTAAAATGACACTTTTGAACATTGACCGAAACAAGCGATTTCATATATTATTTCCTGGCGTCAAGAATTGCGAAGTTTTATGTCATGTACATGTAAACTGTCAAAAGTGTTTTCACCCCACAATGAAAATGCATCGTCCATGAAATTGTGTTATCTCTTACAACTATCATTACATGTATTTTCAAATGTAGATTTAAGCTAGATTAGGAGTTCATTGCCCTCAATCATTTCTTTTGACTAGTGACACGAGTTTTTCAATACTCGTGTGTGTATCATCTAAGTATATTAATTTTAAGATATTTTAAAAACCAATGATGGTACTTTTGTACCATCTCTATTGGAAATAAACCGTTTTTCTTTTTCTTTCTTTCTTTCTAATGACATGCAGTCTTCCTATCCATTGAAAATAGGTATTACCTAATTTTCTTCTTTTTTAATTTTCATTCGTGTACATATTATTACATTACTTACTGAATGGTTTTTATTGCCGGTCTTAATTTGTTATTTCTTGTATTTCAGACTATAGCTGATGATGATCTAGATCAGGGGTCTCCAAACATTTCAATGTAAGGGCCACATCATATATTTTCTACATTCATGCGGGCAGAAGGAATAAAAAATGAAAAAATAACCATTTAATTCAGCAATCGCAGTCATAAGATAATTTTCTTTTCAAGGTCACCACCCAGGAATTTGTTTGGCGGGCCGGATGAAATAACGTGGCGGGCCGGATGTGGCCCGCGGGCCATAGTTTGGAGACCCTTGATCTAGATGATCGAAACGTACTAATTTTTAATAGATATGTATTTTAAATCAATTGTATAACATTCATTTTTTAAAAATCAATGGTAAATGAGAAATTTTACATGAAGGGTACATGGTGGCTTTTACTTGAAATACCAATTTCTAAATCTTGAATGGTTCCGGACCTCAAGCAACTCGTGGTGTCTTTGTTCACAATTTGCCAGCGATAACTGATTTATGAAGTCACCTATTTAAGCAAGTTGATAATACTTTCAGATATTTTGACGTCTATGATCACCTGATGTTGTAAATTAGTCGGTATTAGATCACAAATCAATACTATCAGTTGACAGTAAATACCAATGAGCTTCATGCTCATCAACATAGCGTTTATTTTATTGCCTCATGCGTGCTGTCAAATGTTATAATTAATCTCAGGCGACCATTTTTTTCGTTTCTGACTCGGGAATCTTATGTGTCAGAGTTATTTAATCAGAAAATATAATTAATTAGTGAGGTGAAGCACGTTCTTCTAGCTAGTTACTAGTTGATATGTATGCGCGAAATGATATTTTCTACAGCGCCTGTGTTATGACGTTGTAGCTGGCAAAGGTCGAATTTTTAGATCATATTCAAACTATTCATTCAGCTAAAGTATTAGTGTGATATTATGTTAGAATTTTGCATCCATCCATCGCTCAGTATTAATACAAAGCAGGTGGTAAGTTGTTATCAAAAAAGTTCAATTCTAATGATTGTGGATGTATTAACTGAAGCATTTTTCTAAAAAAATATCGTAGAATTTTATGACTCATTTTTTCCTAGGCTGCCTGGGAACGTTCTCATTATATTGAAAGAAATACCAAAGGATTTTAATACATTTTATTGCAAATCTCTCCGGTACGTCCTCTTTTATCTGATCTTGCCCGTAATATTCTATCACGTGAACAAAGCATGCGTCATGTCACCGTCAAGAGAGCTCGACTTACTATATTCAGACAGGAATAGAAGGTCTTGCAATGAGGTTGGGCGTCTCCATCGAGTCTATCAAAGACTCGTATAACCCTTTAACGCCCAAGTGGACTGTGCGGTCCTCTTTCAAAAATAACAATAATATATTGTATTTCTTATTCAATTTGTTCACTAATGTGTCCTTTGAACTTCATTGCCGAGTGGCAGTTCCTTCCCCATCTTGATAACAGTGACTACCTAATGCCAGTGTCGGTTTAGTGATAGTGGTTGTCATAACGGTAATATGAGTATAAAAATGTGGGCGTTAAAGGGATAATTACGTATACATCAATGTACACTAGGTGGCCGGTACTTTGTTTAACAAATTTTAGCATAAGTTTGTAACCGTTGAAATAAATTCTTTTTACTCAATATCTATGCTGTCGACAATGCTTCGTTCAAGACTTAAGAAATTAAAATTTTATTCAGTTTTCTGTGTGGTTCATTTTGTCAGAGATTAAAATTGATCTTTTTCATTGAGTTTGATGTACGAAGCACATTTTCATCCCAAAGAAGACATCGGTAGAATTTATGAAGCCTCCACAGCGCTTCGTAAATCTCTTGTTGTCATTGACTGCGTCCGGCGATGGTTGCACCGGCGTTTAAACTAATGCATCGCAACAGATGCAAATGTTGTTAAATATCTTTTAAAAATATCCAACGGAAAAGTAAAATCTGTATTTTAGGATCATGGTTATTGAATTCGTTTTTTACTTTTTGTGGTCCTAATAAAATGTTTACCTTATATCCGCATTTCATTCCCTACCAGCCTGCCACTTTCAAAGCACGAATTTTCGTGCAATACGTTTCAAATTTCAAGACCTTGTAACTCTTCAACGAAGCATTTTCGACCACACTGTTAATACATTTGTATAAAGTATTTGTTTCAACGGCTCCAACCGTATTTTAAAGTTAGGTTAGCAAAGCACCGGTCATCCTCTAAATATAGTGAGCATTGATTGTGTCCAGCCGCCAGCGTCTTGAACTGTTGGGTCTCATGATGTAAATAGAGCCAGCGTTGCGGTATACACTTAAGTATACCGTAGCTAATGTCTAGTTCTCGAACTCCTGTCATTTGCTTTTTGGTGTCACCAAGTGTAAGAAAACCCGTCTTTACTTTCAACTTGTGCGATGAATATCAAAGCACGAACTCAATATCTGTGTTTGAACCCAAAGTATTAGTTATCCAAAACAATGGCTCCCGCGTCTCAACTCTGTTCTCTTAGAAGAGTTGAGAAGACTAACTACAAAGCTATCTAATCTGAAGTTGCTGGAATGCTTGAGCGTTTAGGCCTACTTCTATAGGAGCCCGCACCTGTTTTCGCAAGCCTACTCTGCTCCGTCTGCTGCTATGCTTCCCATGGTGCTTGCCGCGGGTGCTTGCTAGGATTGAGCAGCTCGGTGTCGCGTGAGCACTGAGCCAGTGTTTTTTATGGGTCTTAAACTTTCTCCGATTAATTTATATTAACAGCGAACGTTTTTATTTTCGTAAATGCAGTAGAGTTGCTTAGTCTTTCTATCAGTTGATTGTATCAATTTCACAAATTTATCCTTAAGTTGACGTGGCACTGGAGGGAAAGTTAACTGGTTTCTTGTTTTTCTGGCTTGGCAGTAAGGTGGCGAAGGAACTCTAGCATGAGTGAATGACTTTTTAATTTTTACCTGGAGAAAAATTTGAATATTTGACTTTCAGGAAAGAGCAAAAAGCAAATGTGACATTGTCAATAATCTTTAAACTATATTTTATTTCATACTACCATGTTTGAAGTTAAGAATGAACATTGTTGAGTTAGGCCTAGATGTTTAACATTTTTGTGGATGTAATAGAATAAAATTGATCCATGAGAATAATTTTCCAATTAATTTTTATTATAAAAAAGTTGTAGGTTGTCCTGTATAGCCAATCATATTGGCCTATATGGTCAATATTGAATTTAATGTTGTCAACGAATTTCATAATTTCGTAGGTATAGATAGCTAATATAGTCGATTTTAAGACGTTTTACAAGAATGACAATGTGCCCGGAAATGCTTATTTTTGGAGATATTTAACTTTGAAGGGTCAATATTGAATATAATGTCAACGAATTTGGTAAATCTGAAGGAGATGACAGTTGTCGATTTTCCACTTTTTGGTGCCTGAACCTAATTAATTGAATCAAAATATACAAGTTTTTTCTATTCTTTTTTCGTCTCAAATGAGTATTTTACGATTTATAGCGGTAAGTTTAGTTTCGTCATTGATGACGAATGCGCTCGAATAAACAGCTACTCATCGATTTTTGAATTTTTGTTGCTTGAAACATGGTAATAACATCAAAATAAACAACTTTTATTCTATACATTTTTTTCGTCAAATGAGTATTTAACGAGGTATAGCGGTAGGTTTGGTTTCGTCTTTCAAGACAGAGCGCTGGAAGCGAGACGCCATTGCAGTATTGCCATACAGCTCGATCCAAGAATTTCTTTCCGCTTCAAAGACTGGAGGGTCAATATTGAATTTAATGTTGTCAACGAATTTCATAATTTCGTAGGTATAGATAGGTAATATAGTCGATTTTAAGACGTTTTACACGAATGACAATGTGCCCGGAAATGCTTATTTTTGGAGACATTTAACTTTGAAGTTATAGGAACGTCGTTTATAAAATTGAACAAACGGAGAGGTAAATGAGCAGAAATCCGGTTCTGACGTAACGATAGGTAAGGTTAGGTTTGGTAAAGTTAATTTAGTTAAGTATCCTAACCTAAGTAAGCCTAAAATATCTTAATTTAACTCAACCATACCGAGGCCGATGACTCCCGCCAAAAAACTTGGCGTGGTCCGCGTCCGCAAAACGCCGGAAGAGCCATATCAAAACTGCCGTTAATGCTATTCTTACCTGGCATTATTTATCCTATATCTCTAAAACTAAGCATTTCCGGGCACTTTGTCATTCATGTAAAACGTCTTAAAATCGACTATATTACCTATCTATACCTACGAAATTATTAAATTCGTTGACAACATTAAATTCAATATTGACCGACTGGAGTTGCGGTAAGTCACATTTACCGCTATAACTAATAAAATACTCATTTGAGACAAAAAGTGCATAGAAGAAAACTTGTTTATTTCGATCTAATTAACTATGCTAAGGCATCAAAATTTACAAAATCGACAACTGTCATCTCCTTCAGATTTACCACGAATTTCATAATTTTGTAGGGATAGATGGGTAATATAGTCGATTATAAAACGTTTTACAAGAATGACATTCTGCCCGGCGATGCGTGATTTTCGAATTATTCAACTTTGAAGCTGGCTTGTGCGCACCATGGAAGCACGCGGGGCTAGCGTAATTAAATTAATAACAGAAGCTAACCCCCTATTACAAACGTAAAAAGGTTGGGTCGTGAGGGGTAGGCACAGTTCTTTTAGTGAAAATTATAAATAAAGGTTTCGAGTGACGTTTGTTTACATCGACGCCAAGGTGGTTGCCGCCATGGCGCCAACCGGCTGAACATGGCGGCAGCCATCTTAGAGTCAATGTAAACAAACGTCACTAGAAAGCTTTATTTATAATTTTCACTAAAAGAACTGTTGCTACCCCTCACGACCCAACCTCTTTACGTTTGTAATAGGGGTTAGTGTCCATTTTCATTGCTAAAACAATGACTGTTTTTGCGTTAAAAGGGCCATTCAGGAGCGCCGTTCGTATAACTTCAAACTTAAATAACTCGAAAACTAAGCATTTCCGGGCACATTGTCATTCGTGTGAAACGTTTTAAAATCGACTAGTTATAGGAACGTCGTTTATAAAATTGAACAAATGGAGAGGTAAATAAGCAGAAATCCGGTTCTGACGTAACGATAGGTAAGGTTAGGTTTGGTAAAGTTAATTTAGTTAAGTATCCTAACCTAAGCCTAAAATATCTTAATTTAACTCAACCATACCGAGGCCGATGACTCCCGCCAAAAAACTTGGCGTGGTCCGCGTCCGCAAAACGCCGGAAGAGCCAAATCGAAACTGCCGTTAATGCTATTCTTACCTGGCGTTATTTATCCTATATCTCCTAAACTAAGCATTTCTGGGCACATTGTCATTCGTGTAAAACGTCTTAAAATCGACTATATTACCTATCTATACCTACGAAATTATTAAATTCGTTGACAACATTAAATTCAATATTGACCGCCTATATGAATAATTATATGGTTTTTATTTTTAAAATGTTTAAACGTATTGTATGTTTACTATAATAAATGCTGGTCAATATGCAGTTTAGGTGCTAGACAGAAATTCAGAATTTGGTTAGGAATAATGAATAAAGGAACACATTTAAAAACCTTTCACAGGAATGACATTCTGCTCGCTGATGCGTTATTTTTTAATAATAAAACTTTGAAGTTGGCCGTCGCGCGTCAGAGGAAGCGACTGCGCCAAGCGGAATTTAATTAATAACGGAAACTAACCCATTACAAACGTAAAGAGGTTGGGTCGTGAGGGTTAGCCACAGTTCTTCTAGTGAAAATTATAAATAAAGCTTCTAACCCACCCATTAGGGTGACGACCGCAATCTTGTTTATATCAGCTCAAAGATGGCGACCACCATGGGCGCCGCAATCTTGGACCCGATGTAAACAAGATTGCGGTCGTCACCCTAATGGGTGGGTTAGAAGCTTTATTTATAATTTTCACTAGAAGAACTGTGGCTAACCCTCACGACCCAACCTCTTTACGTTTGTAATAGGGGGTTACCTACCCTTAACTGAATTACGCTGGGCGCGGCGCGCGCGCGACAGCCAAGTTCAAAGTTAAATTATTCAAAAATAACGCATCAGCAAGCAGAATGTCATTCTTGTAAAAGATATTTAAATGTGTTCGTCCATTGATTTTTTGCAGGGAAATTCTGAATTTCCGTGTAGCACCTAAACTGCATATTGACCTAAATGCCTCCCTTGATGCCAAATCTCTTATTATGTGATCCACATTTAGCATTCAAAATTCTGCTAAAATATTGCTGTTTATACCTAATTAGTAAATTTTCCAGTTGGCTGATAGAGTTTCATTTTATAAAGATGTGTACATATTGAAATAAGTAGAATTAAATACTAGCAAAATTCTTGGTTTAGGCTTTAGTCGAGGAACAGTTTTTAATATAATAGGCCTAGTACCATTTTTTGCAGAAAATTGACACTTGCATTTTCCTCTTATCTAGCTTTTTTAGACTTTGTGTGAAATTTTAGTTCATAAGTATTGTTTCATCATTAATTAATTTATTTGTTAATTTATTATTTTATGCTTATTGTATTTTCATTAGTCATTTCGGTAAATCTGAAGGATATGTCAGTTATCGATTTTCCACTTTTTGATGCCTGAACCTAATTAATTGAATCAAAATAAACAAGTTTTCTTCTATGCACTTTCCGTCTCAAATGAGTATTTTACGATTTATTGGGGTAAGTTTAGTTTCGTCTATGATGACGAATGCGCTCGAATAAACAGCTCCTCATCGATTTTTGAATTTTCGTTGCTTGAATCATGGTGATAACATCGAAATAAACAACTTTTCTCCTATACACTTTTTTCGTCAAATGAGTATTTAACGAGGTATAGCGGTAGGTTTGGTTTCGTCTTTGATGACGATCGCGCTGGAAGCGAGTGTGCAGTGCAGTGTTGCTGTCCGACGCGCTCCTTGAATTACTTGCCGCTTCAAACACTGGAGTTGCAGTAAGTCATTTACCGCTATAACCAATAAAAAACTCATTTGAGACGGAAAGTGCATAGAAGAAAACCTGTTTATTTTGATCTAATTAACTATGCTTAGGCATCAAAATTTACAAAATCGATAACTGACATATCCTTCAGATTTACCGTCATTTCTTTCATAGACAGTGTTCAAATATCCTGAAAGACATCATCATGGCAAGCAATGGAGCCCCTGAACAATTGGACCTTGCAAGACCTTTGCAGGAGGATGACCCTGAACTCTACGCTATCATCCAGAAAGAGAAGGTATGGTCAAGTTTTATGTCATAATTTGATTTATAAGTTTCTGTATTTCCCTATTTCTAAGTACTTTTTTTTAGGAACTGGAGTTTTGAAACTTGGTATGCAAATGTATTTTTGACAAGAAAATGAGGATATTTCCTATGCTGTTTTGTGTCTCCATAAGGAAAAAAATTTATTTACAGGATATTTCAAACCTTAATTTTCTTAGGGTTGTAACCCAGGCTGAAATGAGTCTCACCAATAAAGTTAGAATAATGTGCTCTATGGCAAAATTGTCTACTGCAAATTGGGATCTTTTGTTAAGATATAAATCATAATATATATTGAAAATTAACAGAAGGCTTCAAATTCTAAAAAAAAATTTTCTCATTCAACTTAGTGATGCAAAAAAAATTGAGTTTTTTATACAAAAATTTTTTTTATTATTTTAGTTATTTTAAATATATCCAAATTGGTTAAGTATATGAAAATCACATATAGTAGGTATAGTAATCTCTGAATTCTGACTCCATCAATCTAAGTTCTGTGGCTCCTGCTGTTCCTCTTAAGACTCCTTTAGGTACTTGTGGGTTATCTTTCACCACTTCTAATGTATGGTTTCTCTTTGATGTTGAGGTTAGGTTAAGTTAAGTTAGCTTAATTTAATTATTATTAATTTTTTTAATTTGTGTTTTGTTTCAGGCCAAAATGAATCTCTGGGACCTTTCAAGAACTGAAGAGGAAGGCCCTAGAGATTCATTATATATATGTATGGAAAGTAGATAATTTGCATTAGAAATAAATATAAATCAACAAGGATACCTTCTCCCATGAAAAATCCATTCATACTGTCTGGAACATCAATTCAAAATTCATAAAACAAATACATTTTCCACTTTTTCTCCTAAACAAGTGGTGACAGATCACCTACAAGTACTCTCTTCTATATCAGACAAGGAAATCTAGGGCCGGCTGCCTGGGCTGGGTAGCTCATCAATTGAGTCTTCAGAATCTTCCATTTCTAAGTCGTTTACTCAAGCTGAACAGTAGGGATGTTGATTGAGGCTGAAGCTGCTGGTTGTAGTGGTGGATAAGTGGCAGGAGGTGCATGGTCAGGACATTCATGGACATCATGTATGTTACCCTGGGCCAAGTTTTGCCCAAAACATCAACTTAACAGCTCTGTCTGTGATTGTGGTCAAAAAATTTCTTCTTGCAGAATTTACTAATGCATGTCTGCTAAAGAATTGCTTAACAGATGCAATAGAGGGTGGGGGTTGCATGTTATTTGAGGCAACACGGCTCAGCTGAGTTGAGCAACAAATCCCGTTCTACCAACTAGATGGCAAAGTCCTGTGTCTAGTACTCCGAACAACTGACTTGAAGAATATGTTTGTTTTGGACCTATAATATGCCAACTCAGCCACAATTTGGGTTGCATCCATGTCTGGCAGTTGTTTTGCAATATCATGAATTTCCTGCCTTGCATCAACGTGTTGAGCAGAATAGGCATTTCACTTTTGCCACTTTCATATCACTGGGGACATCTTTGAATAATTTTGTAACTGGAGTCTTCTTTCTGCCTGGCATTGTGGCATTCACTCAGTCACTCAATACTAAAAATGCTACATCACAACAAGGACATGTGCTGGGTACTTAGAATAACAACCAAGTAAACAACTTAGTGTTGCCATATTTCAGTCAGACTCACAGTTTTGCCAAATCTCTCGCAACATAAGTTCCAGACACTACATTAAATTGAGGGAAAGTGCTTATCTATGACCACTGGTAAAGATATATCATTAAAATACATCGTTTGGGAAGTTGAAGGTGATACACGTGCATTGTACCCTTTTAATGATAAGCCATTGTGTTACCCTTTTGCTCAAAGATCAGAATGACAATAACAATAAACTTATTGCATCCAACCAGCCAATCACTGAACACAGATGTGCTAAAACAAGCTGGCAATGCTGTAAGGATGTGCAGAAATGACCACAAATGAGGTAGTAACCAAGGAAGTTTCAGTACTATTGGCATTCATGCTGTGCTAGTGAACTATCTCTCCTTAGGATGAGATATCACATTGATGAGAATTGGCCTTGAACTCACATTTTCTGTGGCATTTTCTGGCAGAAAAATGCAAGATCCCAAGCTAAGGGTTTGGTAGGGCTTTTTTAATTTAAACAGAATAGGTCTTTGGTTGTGTTTTGAAACACCTTTTTCCTGTTCACTGCTGTCCCGTTTTTCAGCACCTATTACTTTCTTCTTCAATGCATGTCCTGTTTTACAGACTTCCTTCCTAACTTGCTGTTTCTATGCACCAAGCATCTTGTGTGGAACATACTTTGTGCATAGATTTCTCATTTCCTTAACTCTATACTAAATGGTGAATTCTTCCTTTCTCTCTTTGGAACACCGTTGTGATTTGGGAACCGTGAACTAACTTTTACTCTTAATCTATTGGTCAGTCTTGACCCCTTGGGCAGTTACTGCTCTACTAACTATTGGGACCAGCACATGTAAAGAGTGGAGTGATGCTATGCCTTCAAGGGTTTCTGACTTCTAAAGCTTCAATTGTCAAAGGATACATAATTGGATTTGAATCCAACCATCTTTGTGCTTATGCATCACGGAGCTCTGATTTTTGTTCGTCACTATCTGATTGTTACAACTACAGTATATACCTACTTTACAGCATTAAAATTTTTGTTTCTTAATAGCTCATGCAAAGATATTGGAATCTATGTTAATTCTAAGTAAATCTATTTGGCTGTATGCTACCATGTATTAATGACTGATTGATGCTTATACTAAGGTTGCTAGTCTGACAGACCAGTATTTTAATAATTAATGTAAAAAAAGCATTTAGTTGATAGAATGTTAGTTTATTGGATGTGTAAGACAAGTTTATTTCAAAGATAATATATTCTCCAAGGTATAATTTTACCATGTTGTGATGAAATCTTTTCACCACCGTTGCACTCTTCAGAGGGATACAACTATTGTATCTATGGGGATTAGCCTTCCCAGGGAGAATATAGGAGGTCCTGAGTTAAAAATAGGTAGGCTTTCATGCTTTGAAGAAATAAGAATTAGCTTTTTTTTGTTTTGTTGTGGATCATCTTTTTGGTTTACTGCTGTCTGTTTTTTGTGGAACCTTCTACTTTTTATCTATCTATCTTGTTTTATGAACTTCTTTCTCAACTTACTGTTTTTATGTACCTTGTGCATAAATTCCACATTCCCTTAACTCCGTACTAAAAAATGGTGCCTTCCTCTCTTTGGATCACCCTCATTGCAATTAGGGAGGCTTGAACTAATATGTAATCTAATCTCACCAATATTACAGTTGGGATCTCAAATAACTAGTTGCTACTGTTGACATTGCACATTATGTCATGAGAAACATACCTAGAGCAAACACACGCAGAATCATTGGCAAAGAATTGAATTAAGTGTGATTGTCCTTTTACCTAATTTTACCTTTGCAGTTTAGAACATGCTTAGAATATTGATGCTGATGTTCTTATCCTCATAAGTCTCATTTTGTGTGGTTTGAGGGTTGTTAACTTATTCCTGATAGCATTAGTGTGACTTACTATTTAGTGTAGGTAAAATCTTCTACAGCAATCTCTTAGAATGTTGTGTTTGAAATTTATCTCTATCTAAATGAAGTGTATTGTTGCATTGTTTTACAGAAACGCCAGCGCTGTGGCCTGGAGATGATAGCCTCTGAGAACTTCACCTCCAGAGCGGTCCAGGAGTGCCTCAGTAGCTGCCTCACTAACAAATATTCTGAAGGAATGGTTGGGCAAAGGTGACTACTCTTTAGTTTTCATTTTCTAGGGTCTCTAATGAAGTTGGCACTATCTCACTACACTGTATGATCAATTTTATGCGCGGTCAACCTCTTATTATAGATATTCTGCCAAATGTTTGAATAAATCTTTCTCAATTTTTCCATGTAATATTATGATGGAGCTGCAAGCTAAATGAATTTAACCATGTGAGACCATTTTCTTTCATTTTCAATTACTTTGGGGCTTGGCTTGAAGATCCTATGAAAATTTCGTTGGTATGATTCCATTAATTTAGGCAAGACTGTTCAAGTATAGCAAGGTTGAATATTTGAAAAACATTTTCCTAACACCAGGTGCTTTTCAAATGTGTCAGTGTTAATGCTTGCAATGGGCAATGCACGGTATGCCGATCCTCAGTGACAACTTTTTTATCCATGTACAAAGACCTATTCCCTTCACCAAGGAGAGGTGGCCAACCATTGATAATCAAATTTCTTCCCTGCCAGCCACATAACCCACAAAGCTCACTGTCACACACACCTATGTCTTCAGGATGTCCCTTCTAATGGCTTGACGCTGGTTTACCCCTGCTGCTTGAAAAGGGTTCTGAGATTTCCGGCCTGCAAAACCGACCCTTACGCACACAGTCCTAATTATTGAAACTTGTCTACTTCCATAGGCTGAGAACCTCCGCCCCACCCATTTGTACTGCGTCATAGCCTCTTCCTTCTTGAACTTGTTGTTTTCATGTCAATGCAGGGTATCATACATGGGAACCCAGCTTGTGTTAGATTCTCTATTTTTTTCAGTCCATTCTAAATGCCTCTTTCTCTTAGCTCTCTTGAGATCGCGTATGTTATGGCTAGAGAGTCTTAAGCTAATATAATGAAAATAGGTCTTGTAAATTCTTCATCTGAACTAAAGACATTTTTTCATTATAAAAAGTAATTCTTTAAGCAAATTCTTATAGAGTCTGAAAAATGGAATTGTTTTTTTTTTTGAATGGACAAAAACATGTATAAATGCTAAATTTGGCTAATTATACTTCATAGTTGATTTTAGAAATGCCCAAGACTTTCAATACAATCTGATACTTCTTTCTTGACTGCTGCGAATGTATTTTTTCCCTTGTCTGATTGCTGCAAGTTCTCTCTTTCACAATTCTCACGTTCGAGTCTAGTTTTCTCAAGGCGACTCCGGACAAGAGCCTAGCTCACTGTGGCTCCAATTACAAGAACTCTTAAGTATATTTAATTTATTACAACAGAGCAAATTTGACACTTGAACAGAAAAGGGGCTTCTTGACAAAACAAGTTTGATTTGCGTTATTGTGGGGGAATAAACGTTTGGCCACTTCCATTAGCTAGTGTCAGTCCCCTATCTAACTAAATATTGCGCATATTTTCTGAGAAAAGCACACGCACCAAGTGGATATGCAATAGAATCACCTGTGCATGATCTGGAATTTTCAAACCCGTGGAGACGTGACCAAGAAGTATAATTTAATATCCGAGGTGGGATTGTACGCGGCGAGGATAACAGTCGGCAAATTCTCAGACAAGCTTCTTACAGGTCGTGACAGAGCATCAGTAAAATACTGATTACAGATGTTGAATTAAACTAACTGAAGGATAAAACATAACTTTCTGACAGCTTGTTCTAAAGTCTTTTGTACAAATAGTAAGGAATGCCATTGTCTAACAACGCTCATTTTGCAAAGCTATTGAGATTACATCTATATTGTAAAAGGAGCCGCGTCCGTCTATGTGTGTGTTACACCCACCAGCCGAAAGTGTGAGATGAGCGTATCTGTGATACAAGCTTCGTCAACTCCACAATTTTCGGTGCCTTAACCCAGCAGATTGGGAGTCGGAATATCACGTGTATTGGTAGGTTAGATTAGGTTGAATAGAATATCATCGGTTGAGACTTGGGAAAGTATTGGAAAGCCATAGAATAGCATGGGAAATCATGTTGAAGCTCAGTGTGTCCTATATCTAATCCTGTCATTTTTTTTGACGGGCCGTGTGCACTCGTACTTATTATAATGGTTAGGTTAAATCTTATCCTCCCATAGGGAGGATAAGCCCGGTATATGTATGTATGTAGGTTAAATCTCCCTCGCCAAAACAAAGGGGATCTCAAGAGAGCCAAGAGAACAGACCATTTAGTATCAACTGCAGAACCATTCAGTTTACATGAACAGTTAATGCAAAATTTACCAAGCCTTCTGAATGTCTCACAAGTTAAAGAAAACGACATCTATGTAATATTCTGCTTGTTCCTTCCTTGGTTAGTCAGTCCGTTACGCTTTCGTCTGAGTTTGCAGTATCATGGATACCGAATTCCTCAGTGTAACATTAAAAAATGGCCTTTATATGCATTGATATGTTAGACATTTTATCAGGGTAGGTTCGGTTATGATAGGATGGATTAAGATAGGTTAGGTAATATTGACGGAATTTTTTCACGAGTTCACATAGCTTAACGATGACATCGTCCGTGGAATTTCCACGGGGTCCTGCTCGTTATGATGTAAAATTGTATTAAATTTATCATATTAGTTTTTCTTGTCTGTGAGTTATAACAGAAGTATGGGGAAAAACTGTATTCAAGAATTGATGTTTTCTGTTGTTAAATAACTGACAAGTACAAATTAGCTGCACACTTCCTTTAGGCCTTCCTAACACCTACAATAAAGAGAGCGACATGTAACTCTCGTCCACCAAATCCCGTAACCAGATACTACGGCGGCAACGAGTACATCGACGAGATGGAGAGGCTGTGTCAGCAGCGGTGCCTGGCCGCCTTTGGCCTGGACCCCGAGAAGTGGGGCGTCAACGTCCAGCCCTACTCCGGCTCCCCTGCTAACTTCGCTGTGTACACCGCCCTCGTGGGGCCGCACGGCCGCATCATGGGTGTGTACCTTGACTACGTAAACGGGTTTATGTAGTATTTCTTCTTGTAACTTCAGTGGAAAATATTTTTTTCGGCTTGCGCTTTACTATCATACATTTCCAGGATTTGAAAATAAATTAAAAATAATTTTTTAAGGGGGAGGCAAGTGTTGTATCTATGGAAGTTAGCATTTCCAGGGGAGAAAATTTGAGGTCCCGAGGTGAAAGCTAAGTAGACCTTCCCTTTCTTCCGTTGGAATTGAATAGGTTTTTATTTTGCCTCGTGCAATCTTTCTTTGTTTCACTGCTGCCCTGTTTTTCAGTACCTCTGGCTCGTTTTAAACTTTTATCTTGTTTCTTAACCTTCCTTCATACTGTTCCTATGTGAAGCAGAACAACGGTATTCATACAACATGAAACCAGTAACAGCTCATTTGCCGAGTTAGATTCTGAAACCTTTTCATCATTTTGTCATAATGTGTTTGCTACATTGGTCTCCACCTCTTATCCTTCATGGCTGATTTTAACTGTGGCTGCTGCCCTAGTTCGGAGTCTGATGTTGTACATTCCGCCAGGTCTGGATTTGCCTGATGGAGGGCACCTCACTCACGGCTTCTACACGGCCACCAAGAAAGTCTCTGCCACGTCCATCTTTTTCGAGTCCATGCCATACAAGGTAGTTGCCAGTCGCCGTGGTCAAAGCAAGCATATTGTAATAGTAGCAAGGAGTTTTATCTCAAGCTATTCCCATAGCTTCAGTGCTCCGTTTCTATGAATTTAGAAGCATTTGTGTTGTAGACTCTTGAAGTTCAAGCTCGTTCTTTGGAAAAATATTCATTTGCTTTCATAGTAAAGCTTTCAGTGTTGTTAATGTTAAATTTTGTTTGTATTATGTCCGTATGACATGTTAATGTGAAACTTGAGGCAATAGCGCCCTTTCTTCACAGTGTGAATCCGAGTGTTGCTAGCTAGCTCTGTGTTTATCATTTCCGTACTGTGTAGAGGGAGACATTTTCTTTCAGAAAAAGCATGCACGTTTGAGAAATCTCTATCCTTTTTTTGGTCTGTCGCACAATTAAGGATATTAAATATTGAAGCTTTTTAGAGTCATGTCTAGTACTCCATTGTTTGTGTAGCGATGCTGTTGATTTTAACAGTTGGTCTGTTCGTAAGAAATGTCAATCGGTATATTAGCTAATTTAGCTCAGGTGTTGTTCTGGGGACTTTACAGTGCTTCTGCACAATCATTACATACAAAAAATGGTGATGACCCTACCAGGCAAGCTTGTATGCAAACTTAACACCTCTCAATGAAGAAATGAGTTGGCCTGGCTTCTCAGGGGTGTTCAACTAATGTATCTGCTATAATTTGCACTGCTAGGGAAAATGGGAGGTCTCGAGTTGAAGGTTGGGAAGAGTCCCTTTCGTTGAAATAGAATAGGTTTTGTTCATTACTGACAATATTTTTTTGGTATACTGCTGTTAATTTTTAGCACCTATTACTTTTTTACTTCCAACTGTTATAAAGTTTTATCTACTCCTTCGAATCTTACTGTGTCAATGCGCAGAGTGTTTGTGCACAGATTCCCCGTTCCTATCATTCCGTAGTGATAGGTAGCTTCCTGTCTTGATGCTTCTCTAAAGAAAAAGACTTCTCCATAACGCTGAAGTTTGGTTGTGTGTGAGCTGTGGCTTCTTTTTAACACCTCATGCTGTGTTAGCTGTCTTCGGGAACAGGAATGAAGGGAGACCTTGATTATTGATAAATAGATTTTTAAAATCTTGGCCATCATTTTAACCTTTTTAAAAAAAAAACAGTGGATAGCTATCCCAATTTTGGAAATTGCGACAGCACCGTAGCACGATCTGTGTGCAGAGGTCACTTGAAATTTTGTTGGGTGTGCCACTTTTGAACTTCATTCTGTAGTGTGTTTGTCGTCACGGCCATTAGGGTTGGGATGTACCTCGTCGGAGACGGAGAAGCACAAGTTGGACGTAAAGTGAAGTGCCAACACACAACCATAGCTCACGTGAAGTTCATCATGTTCAATAATTATGTTCTGTCACTTGCTCGGTTGCAACCACTTCATGCAAATGAAAATTAAGCTGTTTGGGAACAGTTCGTTGGGAAGAATATATTAAAACATTTATTGGAGAAGTCACACTGCAGTTGGACCAATTCGTTCCATTTTTCGAGTTTTGAAATAAGCCTCCACAACACGGCCGTGTTGGGTAATTTTGAAGTAAAGCAGTTGGGAGGAAATGCACCACTGCAGAAAAAGCACGGTTTGTTGTTGAAATGTTTGTGCGTTTGAATTAAGTAGACACAATTGTCTCATTCAGCTGTTTCCATTGTTCCCTCTTCCAAAATTCTATAAGTCTCAAATACATAGTAAGACTTTTTCAGAAAAGAATGTTCTGTCAGCCAGATCGAAAGTCATTTATCATCATTGAATTGAGCTTTTTTCTAAAACGCTTGCATATTTTCTGGTTATTTTGCATTGCAACAGACTCAACCTTCGGTCTATAGCATGTGTGTTTTGAGATGAAGTGTTTCGTTTACAGGTTAATCGTGAGTCGGGCCTCATCGACTACGACAGATTGGAGGAGAATGCCAACCTCTTCAAACCAAATATGATTATTGCCGGTAAGCTTATTTGTGTGTGACATTGGAAAGACATCATAAGAAAATGTTACCTCTTAGTTCTCTGAAGAATTTTCTTGGCATAAGTATCGTATTTCTCTGAAATGTAGTTGAAATTTGTAACAATTGCAAGTTGTCTCTGTTTATATCGTTGCAAAAACGGGTATCGGTGACAAAGTGCGGTGTGAAATGCGTTGCTTTATTGTTGAGAATATCGTCCCAGTAGTGTGTGAAGACTCAGCACTCAAGGCACGAGTTTCATGAAATTAATTATCTGGTAACATCGTTAGGTTGAGGTCCTGTCGGAATTTCCGACAGTGGTCTCGTCTCCTCAAAGGGACTCAACTATTGGAGCTAAGGGAGAACGCGCTCTCAGGGCTAACAAGGTTTTGAGCTGAATGTTTGGCAAGCCTTTAGTTGGAGTAGAATAGGTTTTTTCTTTTTTGGACTGGTACGGATTGAGGTTTTTCAATTCACTAATGTCCTTTTTTAAGCATTGATCGCCCTCATTTTCTTTTATCTCGTTTCCTAAATTTCTTTCAATCTTGCTGTTTGTGTATGCTAGGTATGGGTACATACCTTGTGCATAGATTCCTTGCTCCCTGAATTCCATACTAAATAGTGCCTAACTCCTTCTCTTGGGAGCACCTTCGTTTTGGTTAGGGAAACTTAAATTAACGTATAATCAAATTAATTTTATACTCATTTAGATTGTTACCCATTTTATGATATGCATTATGTACACCCGATGAAGAAAAACTCATTTTAACGCAGATAGTAAGTGCACCTCTGCAATAAGGGCTCACTTCTGTTGTATGAGCAGTTCTCATGTTCTTTATGCCAGGCCTTCTGCCTACCTCGTGGTCAGAGCAGACCAAATTTGCTGCGCTCTGAGGGGCTGTGTTAAGTCTGAGTGTTGTGCTTGGCTGGAGGAAATGGGTAGGTTTTGGCTTGGGATGCTCTTCACTCTCGATCAAAGGCTAATGCCCCGACATAAGGGTAACCTGCCTGCCCCTGACCGTCCGTTGGGCAGGCGTGAGCTGCCACCCGCGCAGCCTGGACTACGCGCGCTTCCGCAGCATCTGCGACCAGGTAGGCGCGCTGCTCATGGCCGACATGAGCCACGTCAGCGGGCTGGTGGCCGCAGGCGTCGCGCCCTCGCCCTTCGACTACTGCGACGTCGTCACCACCACCACGCACAAGACGCTCAGGGGGCCCAGGAGCGGCGTTATTTTCTATCGTACAGGTCAGAGCCTGATGTACGTGGGGTGGCACCAATGATTTATGCCTTTACGTTGTAGGGCTTGAAAAAGTCGCATGAATTGTCACCCTTCATATCTTAAATTAATTGTATTTATGTTTATTAAGTGTTAAGAAAGTGAATTATATTTTAATTCAACTTGCATATTTATCAAAAAAAGCTGTAAATTGTTTGCTATGTATGGTTTATTTGAGGCGGCAATGAGCAATTTATTTAATAAAAATAGTAAATGTAAATGATCAAACAATCGAAGTTTCAACGAGTTTGTCCCCTCGGGGCGATACTACTATTTTAACTACGGGTATTAGCGTTCCCAGGGGAAAATGTGAGGTCCCGAACTGAAGTTAGGTAAGCCTTCTTTATGCTGAAATAAAATACAAATTTTTTTGTTTTATTAAGGGGGGCACTTCAAGATTTCAGTTTTGTTCATCCGATTCGTTTGAAATTTACCCAGTATATGTATTTGTTGAAAGTAAACTTTTTTACTCGTGTAACTTTTTCGGTTTAGGCCTTATTTGTTTTTTTTTGTTTTTTTTGAAAAATACGAAAAATTAGTTTTATGGTACATTTTTATGAATATTTTAGAAGAATAGAAGTCATAAAGTTTTTATGCTAGATCAAAACTAAAGACAATTTTAGAATCCTTGAAACATTTCTAACAAAAGTACGGTAGCAAATTATCCATTTGTAACTTTTCGTTTTTTTTATATGCGATTTTTTTCACTAACTAAAATGAAGTCTGTACAAAATATACCTAATTTTGGATTTTGAGCTTGATAAAAAAAAATTGTTTGTAGAATTGGGAAATTTTCTACCGTACTTTTGTTAGAAATGTTCGAAGGATTCTAAAACAGTCTTTGTTTTTGTTCTAGCATAAAAACTCACTAACTTCTATTCCTTTGAATGTTGGCAAATAAGGGTTTGTCAGTAATAAGGCCTAAGTAATTTTTTATCTGAACTGTAATATAACGGACAATTTATGTAATTGAATGCTGTTTTCATTTTATTTCGATAATCTCCATGCTTTACCTCATATTCACACTGTGTCATGTAATTTACAAAAAAAAAATTCTTCTTTTATAAAAATTTAAACTTTTTTTGTTGTCTGATTCTTATGAAATTTGATATGTAACTTTTAAAAAGAAACACAATTTTTTCTTTTCTTTTTTTCGATTTAGGCCTTAGTTTTTTGAAAAATTGGACATGTTGGTTTTTTATTGATGTTTCAGAAGAATAGAACTCATTGAGTTTTTATGATAGAACAAAACAAAGACAGTTTTAGAATCCTTGAAGCGTTGTAAACAAAGTTACGGTAGAAAATTTTCCATTTCCATGAAATGGAAAATTCATCTATTGTCCGTAGCGCCATTAATTTTAGGACCGAATAGTCCACCACCTAAGGGTCCTTTTTCAACAACAAAAAAGAAGCTCATCGGACCGCCAGGGGCCTGAAGTGCTCTCCTTAAGGTCCTTAAGGACCATCATTTTCAGTCGCTGCTGTCCTGTTTTTCAGCGCCTACAACTTCCTTCTTCATCTTTTATCTTGTTTCATGTATTGTTTTCACAACTTACTGTTTCTATGCCCATTCTGCATAGAATTGGCATTCCCTTATATCATACTAAATGGTGCCTTCCTCTATTTGATACATTTTTTTTTAGCGGTTAGGGAGGATGAAACTAACGTTTAATCTAATCTGTTCCTATGCATCATGTGTATAAATTCCGCATTTCTTCAAGTCCCTACTAAGTGGTGTCTTCCTCTTTCCTCTCTTTGGAACGAATTTGTTGCGGTAAGGGAGGCTTAAACCAACATCTAATCTTTAAGCTGTTATTATTATTTTTTCCTACTTGAACTTCAATCTTGTTTCATAAGCTTCTTTCAATCTAGCCATTTCTATGAGCAGGGATTGGGGACACACATCGTGCATAGATTCTCCGTTCCTTTAATTTATGCAAAAAAAAAAAGATCCCCTCCTCTTTCGAGAATACCTCAGTTGTGGTTAGAAAGGCTCAAGCCAACTTATGATCTAACTAAATGACTGAATTTGACACGCGTCGCGTGTTCCATGAATTTGGCTGCAGAGCACCACTTCTTCATTCTTGGGTCTCTGTACAAACGACTGAGCTACAAATGATGGTGTGCAGGCGTGAAGTGCGTGGACAAGTCTGGAGCCGAGGTGCAGTACGACTACGACACGCGCATCAACAGCGCCGTGTTCCCCGGCCTGCAGGGCGGGCCGCACAACCACCAGATTGCCGCCGTCTCCACCACCATGAGGCAGGCCGCCACCCCCGCCTTCAAGGAGTACCAACGCCAGGTGACGCACGTGTCCTTGCCGTAGAGATCTTGTGCAGACGAATTCATGTAAGGTAGAAACTTCCGGAACTACCGGCAAGATGTAAAAAAGTAATTTGTGATGTGAGGAAATGTATTTAAACTTAGGAGTCACTGCTTTACTTTTTACAATAACCTGAGACTGAACGGTCTTGTTGATGATTAATTTCTAACAATTGTTTGATAAAAAATATATCCTGAAATTAACCATAATATTAGGGTCTTGCCAGAGTTGGGGTCATGTCAAGGAACTGGCTACCTGACGCCAAATTTACTAGCCACTTCACGTTAACTTACCATACAGCTGATACCGTAACTCGCCTTTGCGATGAGACATGCGACCACCAAAACGTTTTGGCCTGCGATTTTGCCTAATGTATTGAACGTATTTTCAAACACCTGCTGGAAGCCTCTACTCGAGATATATCATTCAAGCAGTGGCAGTCGTGACAAACAATTAAATTTGTAAGAAAAAAGGAAAAAAGTGTCCCAGAATTTAATTTGTATGAGTTCTATCATTATATCCATTATTTGAATTTCAATAATGAAATTTATTCAATGGTATACATTGTGTAAAAAAATTGAGTGAATTATTGAAAGTCGCGTTGAATACTATTTTTTCTAGAGAAGTATTTCCCCTTCAGCTTCCAAATAACAAATACTTTACCTTGCAACGCTCGCCATGTTGAAGTGTCAGCTATCGCTTGCTCGAAAAACATCCATTTAAAGGCTGGTATTTTAATGTGTATATATTCCCCTCAGGGGGATACAATTATTGTATCTATGGGAATTAGCGCTCCCAGGGGGACAATGTGAGGGCCCGAGCTGAGAGTTAGGTAGGCCTTCTTTTTGTTGAAAGAAAATGTTTTTGTTATGTTAAGGACCACCTTTTTTCGGTTCACTGCTGTCCTGTTCTTCAGCTCCTACTACTTTCTTCTTAAACTTAGATCTTGTTTCATAATCTTCTTTCACAACTTACTGTTTCTATGCCCTTTCTGCGTAGATTCCGCGTTTTCTTAACTCCATACTAAATGGTGCCTTCCTCCTTCCTCTCTTTGGATCGCATTTGTTGCTGGGTAGGGAGGCTAAAACTAACGACTAATCTAATCTAATGTGTACGTATTTACTAAAATACTATTCCTATTTGGTTGAAAGTTGAAGTTGCTTTTTATCAAAATTTTTTCTCTACCATCATGAAAATAGCATCAAAATCATTTAGGTTTGTCAACAAGTTGCCGCGTTGTTATTGGCTGCTGTGTGTAGACAATATGAATTTTTTCTTACCTCACGTTGGCTGTAAGATTGTTTTGTAAATCAATGAAACTATTTCAACGCACAGGGAGCTGAACTTCCATAGAAAAGTAACGCAAGTAATGTGTATTGAGTACATCTACCCCATGGTCTACGTCAGTTTTCATGAATCCACATTCATTGTTCATCCATTGTTTTGTTTATGCATGCCTATGCCTACGCTTGTTGGAATGCTTATGCCATGCAAACAAAGTTTTTACAACTTGAAGTACTTCACGCCTAATGAATTTCACATCCTGAAAAAGTTTTCTTTTGAAGAAATGTTTTTTTTCCCCCTCTCACGCACCCAAATCCGATGAGTACTCACCGTATTTGACAACGCTAATAGGGAATTGTTTAAATTATCAGATCCATATGTATTTTACTTCAGATTTGAGGAAGTCTTACTCACCTTCTGTTGTCAGTTGGTGTTGTTTATTACGGACGTTTTTGTGTATCTCGTGTTGAGGGAAGAGGACAGCCCTGATACCAAGGAAATTCATGTCTGATTGCTTGTGTGGTAACATGGCTGATGTAGAAATGTGTACACATGTCAGCAGGAAATGTCAATTTCCCCTAACCGCCCAACCTGCATTGCGTAGGTCATCAAGAACGCTCAGAAACTGGCGGAGGGCTTCATGGCGGAAGGTCTGGACGTGGTGACCAAAGGCACCGACAATCACCTCGTTTGGTTGGACCTCAGGAGCCAGAAATTGTCGGGAGCGAAGGCTGAGAAAATCCTGGAGGAAGTTTCCATCGCCGTCAACAAGAATACGGGTGAGCTCTGGCGGCAGTGGACACTTGGTGGTGGTTTAATTTGTTGCAATATCCGACTTTATGTATTTTTGCGAATGTCTGTATGAGTTTGTATGTAGCGTTTTTTATTTGTGCACCTCGAAGTGTGGCATCGATAACTATCCTGTAATCCGTAGATTTATTTTAAACTTCCTTTTCTTAGTTCAGAACTTGCCATTTTCTCTTAATCTATCGTCTCTTATAGGCTCGCACCGGTCCACACTAATTCAAATTATTTTTTCTGCAATGGAATATAAAGTGTAAGATAGTGAAAGTGAGACGAATGACAGTTGAGATAAATGAATTATTCTGTATTACAGTGCGATGATTATTCAAATTGTTCAAGTGCATGGGATGAATGAATGAATGAACTTAATAAAATGACGATTCTATCAATTTTTGGGAGTGTACTCTTTGGACTGTAACAATACGGATGATACTGGTTGGGTTCCCATTTTTCAATTTAGTCCATGCTTCTTGGTCGCATCCCGCCTCTTCTTTCTAGAAGTTTGTTAGCGCATAGAAAGAACTGAGTGTGGCTAACGAGCCCTGCCGCAAAAAGTTAGCAAAATATCTGCCAATAAGTGGTCCATGTAGTTAGCATTGCCGTTACCTGGCCCCCTCAGGGGGATACAACTACTGTATCTATGGGAATTGGCGCTCCCAGGGGGACAAAGTGAGGGCCCGAGCTAAAGGTTAGGTAGGCTTTCGTTTTGTTAAAATAAAATAGGTTTTTGTTTTGTTACGGACCATCTTTTTTTCGGTTCACTGCTGTCCTGTTTTTTCAGCACCTACTACTTTCTTCTTCAACTTTGATCTTGTTTCATGAACTTCTTTCTCATCTTACTGTTTCTATGTCATTTCTGCATAGATTCTGCGTTCCCTTAACTCCATACTAAATGGTGCCTTCTTCCTTCCTCTCTTTGGATCTCATTTGTTGAGGATAGGGAGGCTTAATCCTTTCGGTACTGACGGCTACTCCAGTGCCAAGTTGGCTAGTTCTCCCAGTTTAGGGCATCTAACCTAGTTTTAAAGTAATTTAACTAGTGGGGGAATATTTTGGAGTGAATAACAAAATTAGAGAAGTTACAAACATTCATTAAACAATTCCAGAAGCCTACACGCGTAAATTACCATAGGTTACCATAGGACCCTGTAATTACCATAGGACACTTTAACATAGGCACGCGTAAGTTCATGCTACAGGGTTCGTGTAACGCATTCAATACCCTTTCCATTTAACTTGAGAAAGTTTACTGAACTTTGTTTATTTTTGATAAATTCGAGCAAGAACTTATAAGTAATTTCTTCGTAATTACAAAAACTTAATTCTCAACATAAAAAATTTCTGTCGCCAAGCATAGAGCTTCAAAGATTCAAAAAATTTTAAAATTAATATAAAGAAGTAGGCACTTGCTTAAGCTAAAAGCACCCACACTAGGACAATTTTACTGACAATTCAGGGTGTCACCGGGCCCCTGGCTTTTCAATGTCAGGAGGCCAAGCCTTCAAGCCAACGGCCACGGCAACAGACCAGTAAAAATTGTTAGTTCTTTTCAAGTTTCCTTTTCCAGTGTTGATTTAAAAGTCAATAAGTTTGTTAAATTTATTGGCAAATTTAACAGGTTGTTTTTAAAAGCACAATTTTTATTGAAACACTTGTTAAAAGCTGGTTAAAACATAATAGTTTGCTTGCACAGTAGTAGTAGTAGTAAAGTTTAACACGACAAGGGCAGTCGAAGCGGCGGCAAACAGAGACGACTTAGTTGCTGCCGACAGTCAAGAGTTAGTTTTATTGCACTTGCTATATCAAGACACACAGCGCATAAATGACGGTACACGTCAGCTGGAACGTAGCTTAGCACAGCCAATCGACAGGTCAGTGCAACTGCCTGTACGTGACTCAAGACACGGTTGTGGAACGACCGGTCAGCGCGACCGCTTGCATGGAACTGCCTGAGGGGTCAACCGGCATGCTGAGGTTCCAGCATCAACGGTGCCGCACAGTACGGACCGCTATGTCACGCATAGGAACGCGCTACAGAAACAGTTTGGGCTAACGGGACAGTGAAGGATTTTCGTCGTTCACATCCCCCACAACCAAATAATACAAAATTAATAGTCCGCCTGACCGCTATAACATGTACATGAAGTTAAAATTAAGCACCTAGTAAATTTAATCAAAGCATAGGGAATGTATCTAAAATATTTTTATTCAATAGAGATTCAAAATTTAATTAATTTCGCAACAATTTATTAACAACATAGAGAATGCATTTTCAAAATTATCTATATTCAAGCGCGACTCTGAACTTCACAACCTAAGCAAGAATTTATTGAAAACATAAGAGATGCAGCTTTAAAAATTCTTTATTTATAGGAACGTATAAAATTTGAAAACCTAAACAATTCATAAATACAATCTGATAGCGACATTGAATTCAATAAATCATTTCAGAAAAGAACACAATTGCAAATTTACATTTTCATTGCGCTGTATGTATTATGCAAAACTAAGTATTGCGAATCTTTACAAATTTACGAGACAACGGTAACGTAAGGATGTAAACTGGCTACCGACAAGAACAAAAACTAGTTATCTTCATCAGAGAATCGATCAGACAGCGAATTAATTTCCCTTTGGAGATAATCGTCCAAGTCCGGTCCATCTGACATCGAACATCTCGTCAAAAGGTCGAACTCCGGCGGCAATTTGAAATCGCCTTCAACGCAGACCGGAAATCCTTTCTGTAGACTAAATTTGAACGATGTCTTGGCTCCAGGAAACTTGTCGCTTTCTCTGTCGCTGTTCGCTGCAATCGCTTTTACAAGCGACTCAACAGCATGCCTCGAAAACGATCGAGTTAGCCTTTGCGGCGCGCTGTCACGTCTCAGCTCAGCTTCTGAGACTAAGCTAGTCGTCGGCAAGTGGAGTACCGTCGCGTAGTCGCTCACAGGGGACTGCTCTGCGAAAACGTCATCTGGCTCGTCGCTCAGATGCTCCCACTCCATGCTGGGTTGCTCTATCTCGTCCACCGATGGCTGATCGTAGTCGTCATCGCCCGCTGCTGCTTCGTCGGCTTCGTCTGCGTCGTCAGAGTACATTGCAGCAGCTATTTTATCTGCCAGTTTCGACAGAGAAATCGGTACGCCACCTATCATCGGTGCTACAATTCCATCTCTGCCGCCGTCTGCCACTGGTAGAAGTTGCTCTGCCGCCAATGCCTCTGTTTTCGCTTTTCTTGTCGTGCCTCGTCTTGCCACGTCGTTCAGTCGCTGCCTACTGCCATACGCCGGCTGGTCCGCCGCACCGTCGCCCCCATGCCATTCCTTCAATTGATTAAAATGTACTGTATGCACTTCTTTACCTGTAGTTCTGGCTATCTTGTAAACTATACCGTTTGGATCCGCCTCAACGATGACAAAAGGTCCATCAAACCTTGGAGCTAACTTACTCCGTGATGGCAAAGGCGGTATCCTTCGCGCCACCAACTGGCCAACCAAGTAAGGCTTAAATGACTTTCGAGGCGGTTTCCAATACGGTTCAGAAACAGGAATAGGAAGCTTGCTGGCGCTGTTAGAAAAGAAATCTGCAGGAGTATGGCCGGTTTGGGAATGCATTGTATTATTATAGATGATTACACTTCTTGTGAGATGATCTGTCCATGGTGTTTGGTATTCCTCACATGCAGCTGCAAGAAGATTCTTCAGAGTAGCGTTCAATCTTTCGACAGCTCCATTGCAGTTCGGCGAATACGGGACAGTCTTAAAATGCTCCACTCCGTGTTTCTGAAGCATGTTCACGAACGGGCGTCCTCGAAATTCCGGGCCATTATCCGTAGTCACGGTCTCTGGGAGCTTAACGAGAGAACTGAAAATTCTCTCCTCTAATGCTTTGGCTACCGTAGACGAACGCTTGTTCTTCAGAGGCACAGCATTTGCAAACTTCGTGTACGTGTCAATACCAACTAGTAGATAACGTGTGTTGCTCCGCCCTGGAGGAAGTTCGAGAAGGTCGACAGCGTAGTCGCTATAAGGTGCCTTGGGTACTCGTCGATACAACGGAGCGCCACCTTTCGCTCGGCCCTTGAAACGCTGACACACCGAACAATGGCGTATCACGTATGCCACGATCGGAGACATTCTCGGGCTGTAGAAGTATCTGGAGATAGCTTCGACAGTTTTGTCCCTCCCGATGTGACCAGATACTCTGTGGAACTCCTCCACCATTGCAGGCAACCTCTGAGCAGGCACCACCGGCACTTCACGCGAGCCAGCACACACGACACCGTCACGAAGCCTCAAACTCTCCACTGACTTCAAGAATCTGCGTCCTTTGACCGTTTCCGATAGTCTTGCCGAAATTTCTTGCGCCGTTGCTTCAGTCTCGAGGAGCTGTTTTAATGAAGAAATTATTGTATCATTTGCTTGAAGAGCTATTATTTGTTCAGGAGTTAAATGAAGAGATGGAGTGCTGGAAGTTTGTTGAGAAACTGCGTCTTCTGTAGTCCGAACTTGAGCTGTTTTCACTTTCTCTGACGCAAGTTGCTTCTTCTTACAAATTATGTTCTTCGGTTGAACTGTCTGCGGGTCTTCGTCTATTAGAGTGTACAATACTTGGGTGGGAGAACTTGCTGATTTATTTACCTTTGCTCTTGCCCGCACATAATCGATGTGACTCACAATGATGTCGTCTGCATCCCCACCAACCGGCACGAGCAAGTTGTAGTGGACACCGCGCAAACTCTGTAAATGCACTGTAGGATTATTGTCATCATGTCCAAATTTCACGATGCCAATGCCGTCCTCGTAAACGCAGACATTCACTTTGAATTCTTTCACAAAAGCATTCACCAAGCACAAGTCCGGCACGGTACCAACTTCCTTCATTGCTTCTATCCTCTTTAAATCACGCTTGCTTTTACCAAGTCCATAATCTCTCGGGTCTTTAAGCACTTTAGTCACCACGATTTCTCTTATAACAGCGTGATCGTCAACATTGCCGCTCACTCCCATTGCAAGAGTGCAGAACAAAGAGTCGGGTCCACCAGGAATTAAATTTACTTTCTTGCCCTGCAGCGACACGACATAACTTGGGTCAACTTCACTACTGTTAACGGGTAAATTTACCATCCTAGATAGAGCGTCAGCGACAACATTTTCCTTACCAGGCACAAATTGAATTTCAAACTGTCCGCAGTGGAGCTCCTCAAAAGTTCGCATTAGTCGAGCGTCAACACTTTTCATCGAGTTCAGGTAGATGAGCGGTCTATGATCAGTTCTAATTACGTACTTACGACCATAAACGAAAGGACGGAAGTTCCTCACAGCCCATCTCAAACCTGCAGGCTCACGTTCAGTAGCGCTGTAGTTCGCTTCCACCTTGTTGAACGTTGTGCTCGCGTAAGCCAGGACTCGTTCCTCACCTTCCTGCACTTGCGACAGTACCGCGCCTGCACCAACATTACTGGCATCCACAGTAATCACAAGCGGCGCTGCGTCGACTGAAAAATCAGGATAGCTAAGGAGAGGCGGATTAGTCAAAAATTCTCTTCAACTCCAGAAACGCTTCGCTGCACTTTTGCGTCCAATTGACTTTCTTCATGCCCATTAGTTCGTTCAAGGGCTTCATTAACACACTGGCGTTAGGTATGTGGCGTCTAAAGAAATTACACATCCCTAGGAATCTACGCACTTGACGCTGGGTCTTCGGTTCAGGGTAAGTTAAGATCTTCTCGACGTTCTTCTCATCTGGACGGACACCATCGCAGCTCACAACATGACCAAGGTAAGTTACTTCTTTTCGGAACATAGAACACTTAGCAGGTTTTACCTTTAACCCGTGGGACTCGAACCTTCTCAGCACTAGGTTACAATTAGCTAAATGTTCCTCAAACGTTCTGCCAGTAACAATTACGTCGTCAATATAACTAATGGCTACGCTCCACGGTATGCCAGCGAGTACTAACGTGATAAGCCTCATAAACGACCCTGGACTATTAGTCAAACCGAATGGCATGCGCTTCCACTGCCAGTGGGAATCGCCAGTAGAAAACGCGGTATATTCCTTGCTAGACTCGTCCATTTCAATCTGATAAAAACCTTGCATTAAATCGAACGTAGAAAAGAAATTCGTGTGGCTCAAGTTAGACAAAGCGTCTATGATGTTAGGCAAAGGGAACGAATCACGCTTAGTCACAGAGTTCAATGCCCTATAGTCCACACATAATCTAAGGGAACCGTCCTTTTTCCTTATGGGAACTAAAGGAGAAGACCACGGAGAACACGATTTCTCTATTATATCTCGTTCCTCGAGCTTACGTAGTTCTACTTCTATTTCCTGTCTGAACGGTCCCTGAAATCTGCGGTAACGTTGTTTATTAGGCAAATTTCCCTGAACATCGATCACGTGCTTAGTCGTAGCCGTACGTCCCAAATCGTGGTCATGCAGTGAAATCGCAGCACGGCGCCTATTTAACATGTTCTTAACTTCGTTCAGCTGATCACTAGTCAAATTACTGTCGGAAAAATCGAAAAGATCGCCAGCACAAATGTTCTCACTCACAGCACTATCAACAGTAGAATTAACAACAAAATTTGAAACTATAAACATGCCCAATTTCGACTTTGGCTTCAACACTACTTCACATGGGTTCATATTCATCAATTCTACTGTGACATGTCCATTTCTTACCGAGCCTACTGAGTATGCAATCTCTACCGGTAAGTCTTCACGAGAAGTTACAATGAGAGGCTCAAGATAGCCCTCAACATCATCGGCAATACTGACATCTGACAGTCTAGCACGAATTAACATTCTTCTATTCGGCTCTATCGATATCTCATGTGCATTTCTTACCAGACTCTGAATTTCTACCCCAGGCTTAGTTTTCAACTTTACGGCAACAGGATCTTCATTTGGAGGTGAGTAGAGAAGTTCACGATGGACGGTGTCGATCTTCATGTAGTACCGCTCTAGTAAGTCTAGTCCAAAGACTAACGATTGACTCGTAGCACCGGCGGGAACAACTAGTAACGTAAACGCTGGGGCACGTAGTTCATCCGCTTGCACAGTTACAGTCACCTCGCCAATCACGTCTATACGAGATCCTCCAAAGCCGATCAACGTAGTCTTCGTCGAACTCTTCATAGCTGGTTTGTTCTTGAGTTTGTTTACCAAATTCTCGGAAATGACAGACACCACTGCTCCATTGTCAATTAGAGCGTCCATTAAGGTTCCATTGATTTTCGTCGATAGGAAGTAACAGCCAGTATCAGATGCTTCTTTGGCTTTCATAAGCAAATTTGCCGGGGAAGAATTGTCTACTGCGTGATCCCGACTTCGAGCAGTAGCTTTCAGTTTTCCGAAGGTCTGCGGTTGCATTCAAACGATTTGTGACTAATCTCACCGCACCAAACACACGATCCAAATTCTCTTCTGAAGTCTGTACACTTCGCAAGCACGTGGCCTTTACGGTAACAATACTGGCACACGACTTCGTTCAGAACCTTCTGTTTCTGATGTTGCGTGGCTCGCCGATTGGGACAATTACGGGCAAAATGGCCCTGCTCACCACATTTGAAACACTCCCCAGACCTCTGTCTAGCTCCTCCTGAGATTCCACGATCCCGTGCCGGAAGAAGATCTTCAGGTACACCAGCCGCTAAACAAGAAGAAAAACTCGGGGGTTCCACGGTTTGCACCGGCATCTGCACGGAACTTCTCATAACTGGCTCAAGAGCGGACACCATTTGCACTACCGTATCCAGATTCGGATCAGGCGAGTTAGAGATCTGTATGGTCACTTGCGCTTTTAATTCACGAGGCAAACTTTCAATAAACTTGCTCATAATCATACGGTCTCGTCCTTCCATCATCCCAAAAGCAGCTGCAGCAAGTCCTGTTAAGCGCATGGCGAAAATTGCAAAAGATTCTCCGGGGTATTTTTGAGCGTTCATGAAAGCAGTAATTTTTCCTGTATTACAGATGTCCCGCGGAGTGAAGAGTGAGGTTAGATTTACCTTTACAGTGTCATAATCCAATTGATTCGCGCTCATGGCAGTCAATGATTGTTGAGCGCTTCCTCTCAGAAATGATTGGAGCGAAAGCAGCCAAGCGTCACCATTATTTTCCTTAGGCCCATAAGTATGGTCAGCAAACGACTCAAACGATCTAAAGAAATCATTGATAGTTGAAGTCTTCACCGCTGGATCGTAAGGTTGAGGCGGAGGCTTCACATACCTGCCCAAATTACTGAGCGCAACAGTCAGTCCCTCCATCACTCGCTGCAAGTCATCCGTCGTACGATCACTTTGAGATGGCGGATCCATTTCTTGTCTATTTCGTTGCATTAATTTAAATATTTATGTTAAACTCGGTTGTTAGTTAGAGAATAAACACTTCGCAGATGCACTTTAAATAATAAACAGTTTATATACACATCAACACTCACGAAAACACTGGAGCACATGTCGGCACACGGGATAAACTATCCAACACTCCTGACACCAGATTGGTTGTCACCGGGCCCCTGGCTTTTCAATGTCAGGAGGCCAAGCCTTCAAGCCAACGGCCACGGCAACAGACCAGTAAAAATTGTTAGTTCTTTTCAAGTTTCCTTTTCCAGTGTTGATTTAAAAGTCAATAAGTTTGTTAAATTTATTGGCAAATTTAACAGGTTGTTTTTAAAAGCACAATTTTTATTGAAACACTTGTTAAAAGCTGGTTAAAATATAATAGTTTGCTTGCACAGTAGTAGTAGTAAAGTTTAACACAACAAGGGCGGTCGAAGCGGCGGCAAACAGAGACGACTTAGTTGCTGCCGACAGTCAAGAGTTAGTTTTATTGCACTTGCTATATCAAGACACACAGCGCATAAATGACGGTACACGTCAGCACGACAGCTGGAACGTAGCTTAGCACAGCCAATCGACAGGTCAGTGCAACTGCCTGTACGTGACTCAAGACAGGGTTGTGGAACGACCGGTCAGCGCGACCGCTTGCATGGAACTGCCTGAGGGGTCAACCGGCATGCTGAGGTTCCAGCATCAACGGTGCCGCACAGTACGGACCGCTATGTCACGCATAGGAACGCGCTACAGAAACAGTTTGGGCTAACGGGGCAGTGAAGGACTTTCGTCGTTCACAAGGGTAATGACAACTTTTTCCCCTGGAAGTTTTTACCCAAAGCATTTGAATTATCGTACCGAAAGGGTTAACCCGCGCACGGTCGCGCATCCCTCAGAAAAGTAGTCAATTTACCCGCGTTACTCTGCCGTTCCCTGTTCACTTACCGTAATAGGCAGAGATGTAAAAATATGAAGTAATGAGTAAAAAATGTTGCTTTACACTTTGATGTTGTCAGATTTTTGATAACTTGAACCGTTTCTTTGTAATATGGAGTCAAACTCCATAGATTTTTGCACAACATTGCTTCAAAGAGATCAATGGCCATTTTTTTGTTTTGGGAACAATGTAATGTTTTTCACTGCTATTTTATGCAGAAAATCCTTCCAAACCTGCTGATGTTTTTATTTTTCCTCTACAACAATTAGAAAAAAAGTTATGAACATTTATATGTCTACTAAGTGTTATCCATTCTTCGTTTTAGTTCCTACATAAATGCATGTTTGCATGTCTGGTTATATTACTGTAAGTATAGTGTTTCGAAACTTGTAATTTTCACACAATATGAATAAAATACTGCTCTACACGCTACTGACTTCAGATTTGTCTTATTTGCCATTTTTGCGAAATAAGGCGAAATAAGGCCCTGAGTAGTTTTGCTGGTAACTGAGGCTGCCACTGACTGTTCGCACGCACACCCTCTCACGGTCGCCTCATTTACCACACTGACTGTGCTTACCCCTCCCAACTTCCAAGTGGTTGGAGCTCTGCCTTAACCCCCACAATGTGGGGGTTTCTGGCTCCAGCTGTGTAGCACTCGCTGAGACGATCATTTTGGTGTATAACAACTTGGGGTTATGCCTTACGTCTGGCAACCAGTGAGCCTGGTAAATGAGGCGACCAGTTATAGTTCGCGGGTTAAACTAACTAATAATCTATTAATAATCTGCCGTTAACTGGCTTGCACGACTTCGTTCCTATACAAGGGTGTAGGACTGAGGGATCCTGAGCTGTAATTATAGTAAAGATTTTGCGACCTTAGAGCTACAATTATTTCAATGCGAGTTTGATTTTTAGGAACATCATTTTATTTCACCAAGTCTTCATTCAAAGAGCATGAGATTAGCAACAAGCGAGGCGTAACAAGAGTTAGGTGAAATAGATTGATTTTTAAGAAATCTCCCCTTTAAGGATGAAAAGGAAAACCAACGTAGCTTGAAATATCTTGATAAAAACAAACGTTTCGGCCTATAAGAAATTCATCGTTAGTACTCTGGAGAATTAAACCTAGGAGTTGAGAATATTAAGACTAGATACCTTTTCTCTGATTAAACCAAAACTAAAATATTGTCAGTAAAAGGCAATATCAAAACCAAAAATATTTTAAATGTAAACAAAGAAGGGCAAGCTTCATCGCCGAGTTTCATTCGTTTTTTGATGGACGGATTTTTAAAACGTGCGTAAACTCTAAAACTGGGAGATCAGGCGAATATGGGGTTGAATCCAGAATTTTGAAATTGGTGTTTTCAGTCTTTTTTTGCACTAGCCATAACCTGGTCAAGCCGTCCAACGCGTATGTTAGAGAACACAGTTTCATTAGAGACTATGATTTTAAATAGGTAAATTTTAAAATTCTATAATTGTTTACAGAACAGAATATAAGTAAACAACTTCATCGTTCTCAACAGCATCACGCCTGCATCAGAAATTTCCTTGCTTGCTTGCGTGCATACGCGTGCATTTCTTGATATCATTGTAGTTTATAATCGCCAGAAACAAATCTGAGAACGCGTCGCTCTCACTTCACATATTCATCTGAATTTCATTTTCGTTGTCAATACTAAAAACTGATGCTCCTATGGGAGCTGAAATAAAGACCTAGACCTAATGAGGGGAACTTGAGCTCGAGGTGTGAGGCCAACACGCGCTGATGCTGTTTTCTGGTTTCCGCAGTGCCGGGTGACAAGTCTGCCTTCAGCCCTGGTGGGCTGCGCATCGGGTCACCTGCCCTCACCACGCGCGGCCTCAAGGAGGAAGACTTTGCCACTATTGTAAAGTTCATCATGGAAGGTAAGGGCGGCCGAACTAATAGATGCAAGGGAATGGTTCGTGTATTTCATCAATGCGAACGAAGTATTTGTGTAGACCTTTACCATCTGATTAAATTTGGTTGGAGCACTCTTGCCAGTTTTAAAATAAAAATGATGGTAAAGATAGCTGATTTAAAAATCATTTTAATAAGTGAACGTTTCGGCTTCAAGCTCAAGCCATTATCAACACCTGTAAAAGCGAATTGAAATACAGAAAATACGACGTAGCTAAAAGACAAAAATAATATAACTCAAAATAGCACAAAAGAGAGGAATGGAGAGATTATACTGCAATTATTTTTGAAAATCAGGCCATTTCTAACTGGAATGATAACATTGAATTTAGAGTTGGTTTCAATTGTTTAATGTGAAGAGATTCTTGTATATGTAGGTCGATTTTATTTGCACAGAAACTCATAATTGAAAAATCAGATTTGCTTACTATTACACTTAACAGCTCTGCGGGATCCCTAATGGCTGAAAAAGATGGCTTAGCTAAAGCGCTACCCGTTTTGGAGCTCCAACCAACGTGCTCGAAAAATCTTGTTCTACATCTACGCTGGGTGCAACCCACCAAGCTAGACCCACACAGCGGGCAACAATACTTATAGATTATGCGAGAGCACAGTTCAGTAGGCAGACGGTTTTTAAATCTAAATAAAATACCTTTACGGGCTTAGGCACTAGCTTTTTTAGTTTTTGTTCATTTAGATTTAAACTCAATAGCGTTAAAACCTTGTTGCATTGCGCATTTCATATAAGTTCAACCTACCGCAGTATGCATGATGAATTTAATTTTCTACAAACTTTGTTCAGCAACAATGGCCTTCTAAGTAACCTAATCTCTAAAATTTTAAGGGTATTTTTAGACAAAAAATATATACCGACCTACTCTGAGACAACTGTGAAGAAAAAGAAATTCTATTGTAACTTGCTCGTTTATGGTGTACAGTCCAAGAAGCTAGCCAGTGACGTTTCAAAGCTGGTGGAGAAATCTTACAACTGCTTAGATTTTATTCCAATACTAGTGTGCACGGCCCCCAAAAATGACGGGATTCAATACCTTTCTTGAACAAACTTTCCAGAAGTGGATGACCAACAAAAATATCTATCCTATCAGTACCCGTGATAAAAAAAATATTATTGTACTTGCGCACTGGTGAAACTCATCACAGATACGGTCATCGTGGCTATCTTTATGAGCATGACAAAAATGGAAAAAGCTGACTCCAAACAAATAAACCATGGGTATTGTTATGTAGTAGCAGGACCCATGGAAATTCATCGGACTATGCCATCGTTAAGCTAGGTGGAGCTGAGAAAAAATTCTGTCCATATTACCTAACCTATGCTAACTTATCCTATCCAAATCTAACCAAACCTATCGTGATAATATGTCAAACATATCAATGCATGTAAAAGCCATCTTTTAATGTTATACTGAGGAATTCGGTATCCACGATACCGCAAACTCAGAAAACCTATGTTTCTTAAGAAGCAGACACCGAACAAATATATAAATAAACACACAACGGGTATTATTAGGTTAGATTGACAAACAAGTGTACTATAGGATCGTTTTATAGATTTAAAGACCGTCTGCCTACTGAACTGTGCTCTCGCGTAATCTACAAGTATTGTTGCCCGCTGTGTGGGTCTAGCTTGGTGGGTTGCACCCAGCGTAGATGTAGAACAAGATTTTTCGAGCACGCTGGTTGGAGCTCCAGAACTGGTAAGCTTTAGCTAAGCCATCTTTTTCAGCCATTAGGGATCACGCAGAGCTGTTTAGTGTAATAGTAAGCAAATCTGATTTTTTAATTATAAGTTTCTGTGCAAATAAAATCGACCTACATATACTAGAATCTCTTTATATTCAACAATTGAAACCAACTCTAAATTCATTCTTATAATTCCAGTTAGAAATGGCCTGCTTTTCAAAAATAATTGCAGTATAATCTCTCCATTCCTCTCTTTTGTACAATTTTAAGTTATATTATTTTTGTCTTTTAGCTACGTCGTATTTTCTGTATTTCAATTCGCTGTTACAGGTGTTGATAATGGCTTAAGCTTGAAGCCGAAACGTTCACTTATTAAAATGTTTAAATCAGCTATCTTTACTATCACTATTACCGTCTTTTTACGATATTTCTCAAACTACGGTAGCGGTATCGCCTGGCACCTGCTACTTATTTTGAATGGTTTTGGTCGTAAAATTAGGATGTGTGCTTTTTTGTATTGGTGTTCGTAGGTGAGCATCAGTGTCACTTGAAATTTTATCGGATCATATACTTAGGGATATTAAACACTGATACGGGCTGACTCGGTGTATCACTTGTGTAGCTTTGGCCACTTGTTTGTCTCGTATGACTGTCTAGCTTTTTACTGATATTATAAATCCACAGTATAGCTATTTTGCTAGTTAGTGCTAAAAACTGCAGAATTCTGCTAGGTCAGCTCGTACAAAAAAGTCCTATAGGGGATACTTAGTACGTGTACGAAGTTTCGAGTCATTCTTGTTTGATAGGTAGTTGGCCCATGTTTATTAAAACTTAAACTGATATAAATTACTGAATGTTATACTCATAGAATGATATACAGCGAGTTTGTCTGCGATTGTGATGCTCATTAAGGGAGCATTTTATTAATTGTGTTCTGTTCCATTCATTTTATGATAAATTAAGAAGAAAGTAGTTCAACGGAAGTTATGTCAATAGAGACAAGTTGATAATTGAACGTTAAAAGTTCGACACTCTCCTTTGGATAGGGTACAAGTTACCAAAATCATTATAAAGCACGACTCAAAATGAGTGCTGAACTCTAATGAATATAACTAATAATAGAACATGGATGTGGGAGACTAATCCTCGGCAACATTTTGATTACTGTTAGCTATTCGCTCACTTATCATTACTCCCGTAGGTTCGAATTGAATGCTTTTCCATCCTGCTCTGGAGTGCTTTGTTTTATTTTCCATCAGGCTTCATTTTTCTTTCGTTTTTGCGTGATGCTGCATAACTGTCTCCATGATAGCCAAGTTTCCGTACTTGTCAAATCGGAGACACTCTGTATAGTAAATACTTTTCTATGTAAAATTATGTATAGCAGAATTGAAAAGCCGTCTTAACACCTTGATTTCATTTTAATCCTTTTGAAAAGCGGGATTAAAGTTGCACGATAACATTTTAACTTGTAAGCCATAGTCTAATTTAAATAATGGTAGTGAAATAGTTAGAATGTCATGCATTGATAATGGAACATCAATGAGCAATTTACCAAATGGTACACGTATTTACCACTACGCAGTCGACGTGTTAAGAGTGCAGCATAAAATATAAGCGACAATGAAAAGTGAAAATACTAATTTATCTATGGTCGTTTCTTCAATCAGTAGAAGGCTAGGTGTTTTTTGCGCTCACTGGGTGCGCGGCGTGTGTGCTGCGCCTCGTGAAGCTGCTGTAGCGAGCTGAGCAGGCTCGCTGCAGCAGAGCTCGCAATATTCGATACTTAAAGGGTGCTGTAATGCGGGGTTGTGTGGCAGCGCTGCAGGTGGCCAGGGAGGCGCAGGCTGCGTCGGGGCCCGCGCTCGCCGCCTGGAACAAGGCCCTCAAGGAAGACGTCTACCAGACCAAGATCGCCGACATCAGAGCCAGGGTGGAAAAGTTCGCAGAGTCTTTCCCCATGCCGGGCCTGTCGACTTTCTAATATGAGTGTGTACTGTGTAGTTCGTAGTGGGGCCTACGTGTCATGATAAACTCGGCTTAAGGTCGTCTTTCGATCAGTCTTCCAGCGCATGATTGGAGGTGCTTAAAAAACCTTTCATTCTCTCCTCTCTAAACTAAAATGAAATTATTTGAAGAGTCCGTGCGTGCCAACTTTAGTACAATAATGAAATTTTGTTATACGGAATATATTAAGCTTGAAAATAGATTTAAATTTGAATCGTAAATTAGAAGTAAGTTACATGACGCTTTACAAATTTTAAAAATTGAGAGTTAAAAATACAGTAAATGAAGTTTGAAATTAATTTCAGTAGTGTAGTTTATGAAAATTTTAAAACTTCAGGTTTAGAAATTACCTTCGTTAATTGGAAAACTGACCTTGTGTTCAACGCGAAAGTCCATTTCTACAGGTCAATTTCCTTATTTTTTCTCTGCAACTGTTAAAACTCGGAGCTTAGAGGCCAGGTTTGGAATTGTGACTCTAATAGCATTTTGCTGGGAAGCTCAGTTGTTGCGGAATTCTAATTTATTCGCAAATTGTTGTTCAGGTTATCGTATTATAGTTATCTCGCTGAAAGTTTTTGAATATAGTTCTTTAAATTTGGCTGAATATAAATTCATCAGTGTAACAATGCCTAATTTGTATTTGTTTTGCTCTAGATTTTAATATGCCATGACAAAGTTTTGCAACGTGAGATGTTTCTCATTTAGCGACTCCCTGAAGGTTGCGGTCCTGTTTATGTCCTTGCATTTATTGTGCTGATCTGTGCCATCATGTCTTTCTGTACTGTGTTCATATCTTAATTCGTAGATGTGAGGGCTGTGCTGCCGTAGCTTTGCGTGTTTTCACGTATGTAAAACGGCTTCGTGTTTGCCATTATTGTGTCAACTCAGCGGTGCAAGTATGCCTTTTCTGGAAAAATTATTTTATTAGCGGTTATGTTTTTTGATGTCTATGTGTTCACATATTACCCTTCATTTTTGTGCATTAATCGAGCAGTTCGATTTACTTAATGAAAAAAAAATTATTTTATTTTTTGTATTTGGCCTAATAAAATTTGTTGATTACATTCAAAACGATCTAGTCGTGTTTTGCTCACTCGTGAAGTATGACTTGTATTCATATTTTTTGACATTACTAAGTTTAAGGATTCTGTTGCACTTGTGCAGTAATTAATTGCATCTGCTCTCTTTTCCTTTCCTCGCGATAACACCGTTGTATTTTGGTAGCTATTGGTTGCCTCGTGTAGCAGGATTTTGCCTTGTACTTACAGCGCTACTCCCTCCTTTTTACCTGAACACCGCTGCTGTGGGGCTTTGGAGCTCAGCACTCGCTAGTACCATTTGGAGACCCGTGCGCTTATTTTTGCTCGTCACAGAAGCGCTGCAGCTTGCCAGCACAACAAGGCCAGCACACTGGTTTGATCACAAAAAGTCGCACCTGAGAAGCGTAACTCTGATCTGATGCGGGGGCTTCGGTTGCAGTGAAAGGCCCTGGCGTCACGAGATAAACAAATCTTCAGCTAGAATTCCAAACCTTAGGACGGTGTTATCAGAGCTTGCATGGCGACAATAGCAAGATGGCAAAGTTTTGAGCGTAATCATCAACATCCGGCAAAAAAGAATGAAGTCAATCGACAATCTGTTGTAAGTTCTTGCGATCTGGGAGTCGCTGTGTATAACTCGGCATAGAAATACAGTAGCGTGCGAGTTTCAGCCTCGGTAGATGTTTGATTGTTTAGTTTTTAGAATTTCTAATAGCATTAATCTCAGATTTTTGACGTAGTATCCTCTTCTTAGAAAATAGAAGGATTTGGTTTGCCTTGGCGCTACTGTCCATTGCAATTGAGTCGCGCCGTTAGGATAGAATGCAATATGGCAATATAAACGAGCCGAGTGGGCTGTTCTCGGGTTATCGTTTGAGGCTCGCATTGTTCTCGTCCATGATAATATTCTGTTTTCGTACCAACTGCATTCATCGAAATTTTTGAAACGTAGATGTAATGAAGTCTTTCACACAACTCGGACACATGGTTGTTTTGCTGCACGCGGTATGTTGGGGTGCTTATAACTTTCTGTTAGCTTGTAATTTTGTTCCGTTTCCATTTTGGCATTTATATCATATCATGGATCATCCTCTGATGGTAAAATACTTTTTCTTGTCACTCCAATACATAAGTTTTTTCGAGTATCACAAACGAATTAATTTGTTTTGCCCATCGATTTTCATGACTTCGTTTAAATGCTAGTTAAAAGAGAACACATTTAGGTGGATCAGTGGTATTGGAGGCGCACGAGACTCCTGTTTGAATCTCACGCATGTCGGCGTTTGTGTACATGTACTTCAGGGTGAGATTATTTACATAGTTGTTAGTACGATGGTTAGGTTGCTCTGTTGAATAGCTATTCTGCCTAACTTTAGGAAATTCGAACTTCCTAATGGGCGTTTCAGTTGCGATTCAAGTCTTTTTTGATGAAGCATTGGCAAGGAATATGAGTTAAGCATTTTAATAATAGTTCTGTTTATTCAAACGGTCACCGCACAAAGGAAATGCTCGTATTTTGAAAATTAATAGAGTGGAAAATTACGACTTGATACATTGGTGTCTTCACAGCTTTACCGAGTTGTATCTTTGCCGATGTGTTTTGTGATGATGAGTGCCTTAATATTGCCTTCCTCATGGTTAGTGATGCGTATTTTGTCGGCGTTGTTACTTACGTCCAGATGGTGCTCGTTTGGAAGAGCATTTCATTAAATTATATTTCGTCACTGTTTGTGGAATGATGCTCATAATTTATAGTTATCGAATGTATCCTGTTGATAATGAAAGGTTGTTCATCTCAAGATAATTATTGTCATATTTTGGGAAACAATTCAGGTATGCATTTTAGTAAAGCAGTTCTTGAAGACACCATTTTGTAGTTACTTTCGAATTTCAGAAACCACGAAAAAGTTAGACACCAACGATCAACAAAAAAGAAAACGTTGATGCGTTGGAACAGTAACACCTTGGAAGACACGGCCTTCACTTCCTTCAAGGGGATGCAACTGTTGTATGTATGACAATTAGCACTCCCAAGGGGAAAGTGTGAGGTCCTGAGCTGAGAGTTATATTGCCTTCTTTTTGTTAAAATAAAATGTTTTTTAATGTAAAGGATTTTTTTTCGGTTCACTGCTGTCATGTTTTTCAGCACCTCTTCAACTTTTTCTTGTTCCATGGAATTCTTTCTCAAATTGCCATTTCTATGCATCTTGTGCATAGATTCCGTGTTCCTTTGAGTCCATACCGAATGGTGCCTTCCTATTTCTTCACGTTGGAATGCCTTTTTTGCGGTTAGGAAGGCCTAAACTAACATTTAATCTAACTAATAGCCTCACAGTGATGCAAGAGTCTGTATAATAATAACGTAAGTGGTTAAGAGTAAAATATTGGACAATGAACAATGATGCGTATAAAAAGAAAAGTCAACTGTTCAGCTATCAGATCGTATGATTGAGGCGTGCACTAATCAGAACGAACATGCGTCCTGCATGACCTATTTGCAATATCAAACCCAAATATCAGCTCAAGCTAAAATGATATCAAGTATGGGAAAGGGGTGGGCCAACTTGATTTACAAAAACGTGCAGTTGTCTCTCGGTGGCGTACGAAGTTGAGAAAAGAAATGGACGAAGAGAAATCTAGAAATCAATTTCTGCGACATTTTGGGCCTGGCTCATTTGAATTTTTGTAAAAACGTCAAAAAAAATAGTTAATCTCATTAAAAGTATCATATTGTAGTTCTTAAATCTGAAGAAAGCTAAACAAGCTTGAAATAATTGAAAACTTTAGAGGGCAATCTGAATGAGGGAGGCATCAATTCAGGCGAGATGGACTGTGGACATCTCTAGGAACACTGATGTAGCACGCGAGAGGAGGAGCAGTTCGTGAAGCAAGGAGAAATTATCAAGTTCATTTGAGTACGAAAACAGCAATTGAATGGACATTTAAAAGTAAAAGTTGCATTGAATAAGAAATTTGAAAATATTCTGGAAAATATACGCCAACGGTTGAAAATTTTGACTTGGTAGGAATGCCTTTTGATGAAGATTCAATTTCATATATGAGCGGCGAATCTAAAATTCGAAGGTCATTCTCGACTGAGCACGAACCAAGAATTATTTACTTCGAACCATTACATTTTCAACTTTATTCCCTGATATTGCAGAAGCCTGAGCTCATATGTGCCAATATTCATGGAGACTGTCAAAAGCGTTTCACCCCACTGTGGCCCTGTTTGTATATTTCTTTTATTACATTCGCTTATAAGCATATCAAACTTAGAATGACTTGACCACCAGAGTACATTTTCATGTTTTTCTCTTAATCTCTCGCGCAGAAAAGAAGAAAATTTATTTTCAATTAAAAATGATGTGAAATCCATCATTGTTTTTTACATAATTTATCATTAAGATCCTTAGTTGATTAATACCTCAAATAGGTAGCCTAATATGTCAATTTATCGAACAAATGAATGTTAGAATACCATGAAAAAATTACATTCCTTTTGCTAGGTTATTCTGAGTTTGATTATACATATAAATACATTTAATGGAATAGCAAAAAAAATAATGCCAGTGACGCATTGATGAAAAACCCTCATGTTAGTGCACACTTCATTGAAATGCGAACTTAGGAACTTGCAATATCAGGGATTGGTGTTGGAAGTAAAATGAGTGGATTTAAATAATTCTGCGTCTAAGACCAAGAGGTCGATATTGGGAACAATCTTGCCGTTTTTATGTATGTTCTAGCATGCCCAATAACTAATTCAGAAAATGCTTTACCCCTCCACAGATTTATTTTATTTCCTACACAAATAATGCGGGCACAAAAGAGCTCATTGGAGTCAGAAACATGAAAATGATTGTAGCACAATGCTAACCAAAACATTTTAGACCACAAATGGAGCAATTAGTGAAATGGGCTGCTGAAATAACCCTATCATAATACACTCACCAGCGTCAAAAACGAGAAATTGCTTCAAACAAAAACATTTTACGACATGAACAACAAGAAGACAGGTTATTTCTAATAAAGTTGATACATGAGATGAATTACACGATGCTTTCCAAAATGTCTTAACATAAACGTCCTGAGTTGGTAAACGTAAATGGGTGTCATAACAGCACTTGTCAATGTTTGTACAAGAGTTTGAAAAGAAACATAAAGATGTATTCCTTTAGTCAAATTATTCTAAGTTTTATAATGCTTATAAATGAGTGAAGTTGAGGAATTTTAAAGACCAAAACACTGCGGGGAGAAACGCTTCGACCATTTCTTTATGCATCGTGCATTTTTATGATATATCAAGGATAATGTTGAAAGTGTAATGGTTGGAAGTATGGTTGATTCTGCATTTAAATCTACAATATCAAGATGGCCGTTATTGGAAACTATCTTTTTGTTCTAACATATCAAAATAGTACTAAGTTAACTACCTCAGAGAACACCCTTTAAACCACAAAATAAGTTCATTATATTTCCTTATACTTGAAAATAACAAAGAAATAAATTACGTGCAAGATAACATCATAATTTGAGATGTTAATAGAAAAACACGTCATTTATAGCAGACATACCAGTAATTTTTGGACTAACCGTACTGTGAGTGAGTACATAACACGCGTAAGCATACAAACGATCTCGTCACATACGCATATTACAAAAACTTTCGTTTAAAAATTCAGTAATGTAAGGTAATGAACGAAAAAAATTTGTAAGAACTTCTTCAGTATGTACTGCAGCATGTAATTGTCATTGAGAAGCAAAATAACGAGCGGTTTTGGCCTTAAATTCTTGGATTGTTTGAGGGATTTCGATACTTCATGAAAGATTGTTCCACAGAAAGGCACCTGATATTGGGCTAGCTTCCTGCCCGAAGTCAGACGAACGGTAGTTGACTATAAGATGTTATTTCTCCGATTCGGTTTTTGGTTGGTTACAGCGCAGGAGAAAAGAATTGTTCAATATCAGCATTGCTCTGAGGGAGATATAAAGAAAAAAATACGTAATGGGCTTTATTATAGAGGAATCTTCCTTGAATAGGAGTCTAACTGAGTTTATATAGGCGAAGAGTTGCAGGATTGTTCTTCTTGAATTCACCGTTGCAAACAACCTTAGGAGGCAACTTGATTTTTCCACTAAAATTTTAATTGGTTTCGTTCCAGAGAAATCATCTATACACACATAAACGAGTATTTTAGTGGCTTCGAGGCATGGTCGTTCTTAAATCACATTGAAACACAAGTGATATTAAGTTTCCCTTTCAAACCATTGCATTCTCCAGAGTTTGTGGATTCATAACAATACACTTCCATTTAAAGCCATTAATTACAGACTATCCATCATTAAACCATTGCTTTGATCTGGAAATATCTATGAAGCATCAAATTACAGACAAATCAGTCTCCTACCTGTTGTGCATAAAATGTTACAATATAAACAACAAACTAGCTTTCGTCTCATGTGGATAAATCACACCTACCTTGCATTCAATATACTCACAGGAGGAACACCAATACTCAAGATGCCTAACTTAGCATCACAGAACAGGGGGACTATGTGAGGGCCTGAGCTAAAGGTTAGGTAGGCTTCCTTTTGTTGAAATAGAATAGGTTTCTGTTTTGTTACGGACCATCGTTTTTCGGTTCACTGCTGTCCTGTTTTTCAGCACCTACTACTTTCTTCTTCAACTTTTTCTTGTTTCATGAACTTCTTTCTTTGCTTCCTGTTTCTGTGCACCTTGTGCATAGATTCCGCGTTCCCTCAACTCCATACTAAATGGCGCCTTCCTCCTTACTCTCTTAGAACATCTTTGTCGTGCAATTAAGGGAGGCTAAAAATTTCTCGTATAATAATAATAATAGCATCACAGAAAAAATATAAAATGACATAACCCATAAAATTTATTTTTCTTATTGCTGCTTGGTCTCTCCAAGGCGTTCAACAGAATTGAACGTAAAAAACTGTTGCAAAAATATCGAACCTCAGAATAGACACACAGTGGTTTGACGGCTACATTCTAAACTGCTCTCGTGCAATGTGCATAAATAACAAAATGTCACCATTCAAACCGAGTAACATTGGTATTCTTCAAAGTTCATCCTAGTCTTCCATTTTTATTTATGATTTCCCAACCATACGAGCAAACATAAAAATCTTAATGTGTGCTGACGATGTCCAAAGTGCCATGACAAGTTCGATGGTAGATTTTAAAGAAACACAAGTCAACGCTGAACACCTTCCAAAGAATCGTCGTACTGTATAACCGTGATGACCTTAAACTTAACGCCAGCAAAATGCACTGCATTATTTTTGGATCAAAGAATGCAGTAAGAAAATCACCAAATCTTACGCTGAGCTTTGGAGACGTCATAATCGAGCCAGTCGACGAAGTAAAAAACTTGAGTGTTTGGTTTGACGAAAAAAGTGTCTTTCAAACAGTACGTAGAAACAATATACAACAGAACAGGCGGAACCGTAATATTTTTCCATCGTATTAAGAACCCATTTGACGAAAAAAACTAGCCTAAAAATGAGCTTTTGTATTATCACGTTTGGACTATTGTTCTCTAGTCTTGGGAGACGTATCTCTATATCTTAAAAAAAAATTGTAGAAATGTATGAACTTCGCAGTCCAAGTAACGTGCAAAGGTTTCAAAAACGCGATCTTTGCAACCCTTCTCTTAAAAACACTCGGCGACTCTAACACCAGGATCGATGATACAGCATTCAGAAAACCCGAGACGTGTTCACGTTTCGATCTCTACCTCCCTCAGAGTAATGCAGATATTGCAAAATTTCTTCCTCCCCATATTCCCAACGCAAAATCATAGCGGAGAAATTATATCTTTTAGAGTTACTGTTCATCTAACTTGGGATAAAAAACTTTCTTAGATTCTGAAGCTCTATTGTGGAATAAGCTCCCCCAGCGTTTAAAAAAATCTCAAAATATAAAATAATCAAAGGCAAACATGTCACACCATTTTGCATCTTTGCCATAGATAAAAACATACCACATATAACACCTATCTGTTCTACATTGCTCTGCTGTCAAACGAAATGATCGCCCGTTTGCCTACATTCTGCTCATTGATACTTCGAGATTAGCATTTCAAACTTTGTAAGGCTGAAATATTTATGCCTGAGTTAGTTGATTATTTTTACTTGCTAATATGATGGCATTTCTTTCGGTAGCATTGAAGTTTTCTGCATCTCTACATTGCATTTTTTACTAGTCCTACAGCGACGACCTCACCCTTAGCCTGTATACAGCTCAGGCGATTGTGAAGCCACAATTAGGTTCATTAATTATGTAATCTATGTGCAGAAGTTTTGCAGCCTTTTGTTACTTTTATGCGATCCAAATCTATCACTATGTTTTATTTGATCTCATGTACCACTGTCTGGGATTTATTACTGAGAATACCGAAAGAATAAGTCAACACAATTATTGTGTCTTTTAACTTTAAGTTGATTTTTCCGACAACTGACAGCAAATTAGTGACTAGCTCATTTTGGGGTTTTCTAAGCATTAGCAATGGGTAAAAAATATTAAAATCACAAGTATATAGAATTAACAGTAAAAATCATTCATTAGAGTTTTCCTCGTGGAAATTTTACTTCAAGCCAAATAAATTAATTACCTAAATGATACGTTTGTCAATTACACATCACTTACTTAGATTGTTTTTTTCGAGCACATGCGTGAGTGTATGCAAATAATTCGTCAATAAAAATAAATTATTTACTTAATATGCGGGATGCGCTGAGACTATTTTATTTCCATTCACCATATTTCCACAATATTTGCCACTGACGTAAGACATGTGGCAATGCCCATAGAAATAGAGATCTCCCTTCCTCCCAAAAGCGTTCTTACCAATGTTCACCTTTTTTTACTTTGTAAGTGGCATTTACAAGATTTTAAACATGGTGTAAACCAAGCATCATGTTTAAACTATTGCACCATGCTTAACTATTGTTGGGGTCAGCGTTTCAAACTCTGCGAAGTTGAAATGCCAATACTTATTCTAGCTGACTCAGTCCATTTCCTACTCTTCACGGTGAAACATAGCAAAGCCTGTAAAGTGCAGTTGATTATGAAACCATAATTAGGTTCATATGTAGTCTATGTGTAGAATTCTGTAGGCATTTGTTACTCATAAGTAACGTCAATCTATTTCGGAATCTCTATTTTATCCCATGTATCCATGTCCGTATGTTGTTAATGAGAATACCGAGAGGATAAAAAAGTTCTTGATTTCAAACTGTAACTCGATTTTCTTGGAAATCCTGTTATTAAATTAGAAATTAACTCATTTTACTTTATCTAAGTCATTATAATTTTTATCTTAATTATTTCTGTCGACTATTATGAGCAACGAAGCCGTCAGTTCAATGTAGCAGGGCGAAGGTCATTTTTATAATTACAATTTTTTCTGTATTAGTGTTTTTATACGTCAATTTTTAGGTCGAAAAAACCAAACCCTGAAGTCATGATGATTAATGCTCTGAGAACGTTTAGCACTGAACCTTTAATCAGAAATAACTCGAAATTTCAGTACATAAATTTTTACAGTTGCACTCATTGCTGTAAAACGAGATTTTTCGCTATCCCAGTGAGCGTCACACGTTTCTGTTTCCCAAAATGTAAATTGGCGAATTAAAAAAAACGCAAGCTGAGCAGAAGTTTTTGTATACAAATTTTCTTACCATTCATTCATACGATGAACAAGCTCTGAAATTCATTGGGTAGGGTTGTTTACGTGTTTCTTGATATGCGTGCTGTGCGATGTTTTGTAAAAATAATTTTTGGCTAATCTTGTGTCACTACTTTGAAATCACTTACGGCGATGTTTCTGTAGGATTCGGTAAAGCATTTCTCGTGCATCTCGTAATTATCAACTAAGGACCTTTATAAAACGAATGTTTTTAGAATTCTAGCGCGTAGTATACATTTCATGAATCGACTTTTTTGCAGAAATTAGTATTTTTTTCTTTCTCTCTCTACGATCAACTAGCACTTAACCCCAAATTAGAAATAACTCTGAATTTCAGTAAATAAAAAAAAATAATAGCTCACTGTTTAGTCTACGAGCCAAAATTTTATAGGCATTGGTTACTCATGAGTGATATCCGGCTATGATACCCAGCTATCAAGCTCGTCGTAGCCGTGCGGCTATCGAATCCGCCTCCGTGCAGGCAACCCTGGTTCGAGTCCCGGCGCTGGTGGCGATTTTCTCTGTTGGGTATAGGGGAAAAATTCCAAGCACAATACCCCACTCTCTACCTAGGTGTCTGAAATGGGTACCGGTCTTGACCGGGGGAAAGCGTCATGGCGTCCTGGCGTTAGTCATAAGGCATTTGAAAATCCAATGTACAAGGTGATATGTATCTGGCTTGAAATTGGAAATAAAGCATCCGTAGATGCCTTCATTATTTATTATTTATAAAAAAATTATCACAGTGTCTCCACTTTATCCCATGTACACGTCAGTATGCTGTCGGAGAATGAGGTGATGTGTTCACGAGCCGGACAAGGTCTCGACCCGGACAGTCTTGATTAACCAATGAACGATCGAGCCTAGGATGACGTCAGAGCTATGACGTATGAGGGAGAACGGTCCTAACTAGACGCCATTTGCAAACGTCCCCGCCGACGCTCCGCTTGTAAGCAAGGTAAGAATTTCGATTTTAAGAGGTCGCGATCTTAATTTTCGGCATCAGGATATATTTTGCCATGACCACGAATAAGGCGTGATCAACTTGAGATAAGTTTTGTTATGTAATATAGCCAATTGGCATAAAATCAGTGATAATACGGAGTGCCTAAACAACAATGGACTCGTTTGGGGTGCCCGCTAAACCAAATTATGCCGTGTTCTCGACTCGGACAATTTTTGACAATTCATGCAAATTAAGTGTACTGCAAAAACCAATTAAAAAGTGAATGATTGCATAGTTCTTACAACTATAATGTACCATATGTGAGATCAAGCCATGGAAAAGGCTGAAAATGGGTGTTTGCCACGGCTAAATATCGAGTGATTTTTCGAAGTGTTTTATTGATGGAAGTGAATTATTTTTAGCATTAATATGTGCCCCCCTTATTAGTGTTTACTTCTCCAAATTGAAATATTTAACCTAGGAGAATTGTTTATATTTTTTACGAATTTAAAAAAAATTATGTGCGTGGTCTCGACTCGGACAGTGTGCACGTGATGTCCGAGTCGAGTCGAGTCCGAGTCGTTTTATTATTACATTGATATTTTGCTACCAATTGTTTTATTCCACCTTTCAGTGTCATGTTCTGGATGTTCTTAGTAAGAAAAAATATAAAACATTGGTGTAAGTGTGTTTTTGGTGGACCAAAACATCCGTCCGGGTTGAGACCACACCCCCGTCCGGGTCGTGAACACACCGTCTCGACCCGGACAGAGAATTCTGGATTTTAAAAACGGCTGTAAAACCAATACTATGATATCTATAGATATGAAACTCAAAGCATAGATGGGGAATTAGTTAAGCTTTCTTTTAAGCACAAAATCTCTCCTGTAGCTCAATAACTTTTTTTTAACTAATATGATTCACTTTACTGTCCGGGTCGTGAACATATCACCCTACACAGAGGATAAGAAACCTGCGATGTTTTTTCTTGTTGTTCTTAGACACTAACTTCATTTCCCTTAAAATTCTGTTATGAAGTTAGAAAATAATTTATTTTTAAGTATTTTGAAGTCTTTCTTTCTTCTAATTTTTCCCCAATTATTTATTTCTTTCGATGACACCGAGCGATACAGCCGTCACTTCGATGTAGCGGGAGGAAAGTTGTCTTTATTATCATTATTTTTCCTCATCTTCATGTATATATATACATACGGATGCATATACATACACTTACGTGTACATCCATCCACAATTGTATATGTACATGCACATATGAGTGTTGTGCGATGTTTTTTTTATAAAATACGTTTGACTAACCTTTTCTCACTAGGAATTTAAAAACGAAGAATGCACTACATATTGAAATCATATTTATATTTAATTAAGATGCTACACTAACTATATATTCAAAACTAAGTCAATTCTATAAAACGTTTCGGAGACCAGCTCCATCTTCAGTTAACCGTCTGCAAGTAAAAAGTAAAGAAAATCAGTCTTCTATACAAAACACAAGGGTACAATAAAATTTACAAGTGAATTTGTAATGGGTATGAACTATTGGCGCTATTAAGATCTGGTTTTTCTTTTGAAATAAAAAGAGATTCTAAAATACGTAGATCTAAGTCATTGGATGCTGTGCGTAAGATTGAAAAATTTTCCTCCGCTATTCGGTCACAACACTGCTCGCTGTGAAGGCGGATAGATGAATGAGGCGGTTGGGTCAAAGGTCTTCCGCTACAGTAGCTGACTCCACGGTGTTGGGCAATCCTAATATAGAATGGCAAAGTCGTCATGCCGACATAGCCAGATGTACACTGTACACAACTAAACTTATACACAATGGATGCCCGCATCCGTTTAGGAATCACGTCCTTGTAGCGAAAGAACGACACGATTTACATCAACAAACACGATTTTAGGTCTAGGAAAAACTCATTTTAAAACCCTCCTTGAACTTTCCGTGTTGAATTCTGCGTTTATTTTTGCAGGAAAGATGTATAAGCAAGTTGAGGGTCTCGGTATGGGTCTTCCCCTGGGGCCTACGTTTGCCAATATTTTCATGTGCCATTGGGAAGAAAAATGGTTGGCTGATTGTCCCACAGAGTTTAAGCCTGAATTCTACCACAGATATATTGACGATACGTTTTTACTGTTTAGAGATCCTAGTCATGCACCTTTGTTCAGAGAATACTTAAACTCTAAACACCAGTCAATAAAATTCACAATTGAAATGGAGTCAAATAATTGTTTATCTTTTTTGGATTCTAAAATTACTAGAAGCGGCCATACGTTCAGTTCATCTGTCTATCGCAAACCTACATTCACGGGTTTGGGCTTAAGCTTTTTTAGATTCTGTAACTATAGATTTAAAATCAATACTATAAAAACCTTGTTAAATCGTGCCTTCAATATTTGTTCTAATTACGTTGATCTTCATATGGAGTTTTCTTTTTCACAAAATTTTTTACAAAAAAATGGGTACCCTACGTCTATTGTCAATGTTCATATTAAAAAATTTTTGGCTAAAAAATACTCCGTCACAAATGTCGTGATAGAACCATTGCAACGTCTTTATTGCGTTTTCCCGTATTTTGGAGACTATACTGATAAAATGTCGCGAGATTTGGAAATTCTTTTTAAACGTCATTTTCCTGCTGTAAAACTGTGTATTGTGTCGGTTAATTCACTTAAAGTTGGGTCGTTCTTTCGCTACAAGGACGTGATTCCTAAACGGATGCGGGCATCCATTGTGTATAAGTTAAGTTGTGTACAGTGTACATCTGAATATGTCGGCATGACGACTTTGCCATTCTATATTAGGATTGCCCAACACCGTGGAGTCAGCTACCGTAGCGGAAGACCTTTGACCCAACCGCCTCATTCATCTATCCGCCTTCACAGCGAGCACTGTTGTGACCGAATAGCAGAGGAAAATTTTTCAATCTTTCGCACAGCATCCAATGACTTAGATCTACGTATTTTAGAATCTCTTTTTATTTCAAAAGAAAAACCAGATCTTAATAGCGCCAATAGTTCATACCCATTACAAATTCACTTGTAAATTTTATTGTACCCTTGTGTTTTGTATAGAAGACTGATTTTCTTTACTTTTTACTTGCAGACGGTTAACTGAAGATGGAGCTGGTCTCCGAAACGTTTTATAGAATTGACTTAGTTTTGAATATATAGTTAGTGTAGCATCTTAATTAAATATAAATATGATTTCAATATGTAGTGCATTCTTCGTTTTTAAATTCCTAATGATCATTCGCCTGAAGAAAAACTACTTCTCTGACCTTTTCTCACTTCTTGTTAATCATTTACGCCGGAATTTTCAGTTTGTTTCTGTAAATCGTTTCTGTAAATTCTTTTTTTAGTTTCTACTTCTAACGAAGGAATTCCGAATGATTCTCTTATATTATTTAAATTATTCATAAGTTATCAGCGATCTCTCGGTGGATAAAATTTCCAAGAGATGCTATTTTGATCGTTTATCTCAATGACATTTTCAGCCCCTGACACGGTTATAGTATGCCTCGTATGGTTTGTCTATGAATAATATAAAGGATTTTTGTATCAAGGAATTTATAAAAACAATGTGTTGTAATACAATTCATGTATGAGTAGTTTTTTAAATAAGGTTTTTCTTTTGATTTTTCTATTGTAATACCGGTGTATGGTTTCCAGTTAAGAAAGAAAGAAATGAATAAAGGAAGATAAACCGTTTATTCAAAAAAAAGTTGACACATGAGGTACATGACAACATACTGGCTTTTGAACATTTCTTAATGTAAGGCGTCCTTAGACAAACGTACCATACGAGGAGTACTAATAGACAAACTATACGAGGTCTACTAACAGACAAACCATACGTGGTATACTAATAGACAAATTATACGAGGTGTACTAATAGACAAACTATACGAGGGGTACTAATAGACAACTATCCGAGGCGTACAAATAGACAAACCATACGTGGTGTGCAAACAGAATAACCCTGCCAAGGGCTAGTTCAATCAAAAATATCATTTCTTGGATAGTTTATATCCCAAGAGATGGGTGACAACTTATACATAATTTAAATACTAATAGATAATTCATCGGAACTCCTAAATTACTAGTTGAATTGAAGTAAGAAAAGACACAAAACGCTATACCGAATCAGATTGAAACACCGTCGTAAATGACTATTCAAGCATGGAGAAAAGGTTAGTCACAAAATCATTTATAAAGAGCATCACGCAACACAACACGCACATCTAGAAACGCGTAAACAAACATACACGCAAAATGTAATTCATGGCTTGTTCAGCATACGGACAGAAAGATATTTTTTCACGAGCTCTTTATTTCATTTGTCTGTATATATTTTTCATTTTTTCTATTCACAGATAAACCCTCTGGGGTAGTGATCGATCTAGTTTTGAATCATTAAGCAAGTGCAATTAATATATTTAAATCTGAAATATGGTTCAGTGTTACATGGTCACAGAGCATTAGGTAAAATGTAATGTGTCTTGAGGTTTTGCTTTTACTCAAAAAATAGAAATAGATATAAATATATATATGCATATACGTATGTATATATATATATATATATAAACATGTGCACACACATACACGCACCCACTTACACACACATATTCATATATAGACCGATTAAAACTGGATATAAGAAGGAAAAATAATATTAAACATGAAAAACAATCTTGCTCTTGCCACATCTAAAATGACAGTCAAGCTCAGTGTAATCGTAAGAAATAACCTGAAGAGAAAATAAGTAAAAGGAAAAAATACTTCGAAAGAACTAAAAATGAAAGGGTTTTTAATTTCCTAACAGAAATTTTAGGCAAACTTAAGATACGGTCGAGAACCAAGAAAACGTCATTTTTCAAATCCTCTCGGAATTCTCTCCAACATCATGCGGACATGGGTACATGGGATAAAATGGAGGTACAGTGAAAGCCGGATATCACTTTGGAATAGCAAATATCTACAAAATTTTGGCAGAAATGCGTAAACAAAAAAATACTCAAAATGAAAATTCATGGCTTGTTCAACATACGGACAGCAAAATAATTTTTCCACGATTCATAGGCTCAAATTGCACTTTATTCCATTTGTCTACTTGTATCTTTCATTTTTCCTATTCACAGAAACGCCCTCTGGGATAGAAATAGATCTATTTTTGAATCATTTCACAAGTGCAATAAAATTAATTAACCGGATTGTTTTCACGTAAAAAAAATAGAAAGAAGAACATGAAAGAAAAACCGTTCGTTTCCAAAAACGTTGCCACATGAGATACAAGCCAACATTTTGGCTTTTAAAATTTTCTTAATAGAAAACGTCCTAACACTAACGTTCCATACTAGAAACATGTATATATTTATGTAGATGTATGTATATACCTACACACGTTCGCACAAATATATACATGCATTTGCGTGCGAATATATGTATGCACACACACACACAAACACTCATGTTAATATATATACGTATAGGAGATGAATATAATAGAATATATATATATTAAAGATTCAAAGATACAAAAAACCTACCTCCTACTACATAGAAAATAACAGTCGAGCCTACTGTAATTGTAAGACATTATTTGGAGAAAAAAACTAAAAAGAAAAAGACTTCGAAAAACGTATAAATGAATTAGTTTGGAATTTCCAAATAGAAATTTTTAGGAAAACCCAGGTTACAGTCAAGGAACAACACCAACAATGAAAACATCTCGGGTTTCACATCCTATCGGTATTCTCTTCAGCATTATACGGACATGGGATGAAATGGAATACGATTGTAGCCGGATATCACTTCTGAGTGGCGAATATTTACAAAATTTTGCACGTGGAGGTATATTAAACAGTGGTCCACAGTAATAATTTCAATTACTGACATTTAAAGTTATTTATGACTTAAAATTTTAGTGCTAGAGGACGCTGAACGCACAGAAAAATGAAAAAAATAATAATGCTATAATTCCCCCCCTCCCCCCAGCTCAGCCGAAATCGATGAAACATCTTCGTGAATGATATCGAAATAGTGAGACAACGTTAGCCAAAATTAATTTATTAAAAACATAGCACAACTTTGACATCTATATAACCTGTATGCTGATGTACACAAAAAAAATGCATTTCAGAGTTTGTTTATCATACGGATGTTACATATAAATACAGAAAATAGAAAATATAAATAAAGATGAGAAAATACTGCTAATAATGGAAAAAAACGACCTTCATTCCACTGCATTGAGCTGATGGCTGTGTTGCTCATTATAGTTGACAAAAATAATTAAGATCAATAATTTCCTAGCATAAATTTCAGGTAAGTGGGTAAATTCACACCGAAGTGCGGCCCTATGACAAAGATGTAAAATGACGTGACACATTTACTCTAAATTCTTTTACAGTTTTGGAGTTTTTACTATACAGGGGAAGCTTGTTCCGCAGAAGAGCTCCAGAAACTGAGAGAGCTTTTGTCCCACATTTGATGAACGGTAACTGACCAAGAAATCATTCCTTCGATTTGTTTTTTTTGTTTGGGATATTGGATGAAAATCTTTTACCACATAAGCATTACTCTGAGGGAGGTACAGAGAGGAGAACACTCGTCGAGCTTTTTGGATCATGAATCTGTTCGGTATTGGGTCCAGCCGAGTTTTTTAAAAGAGGGGTGGCGTGATCGCATTTATTGAAATTTCCTTTGCATACCACTTTAGCTGCAAAGTTCCTACATTTCTGTCACTCTTTTTGACGATATTGAGGTAAATCTCTCCACACTAGACTGCAGTAGTCCAGACGCGATAAAACTAAAGACTGAATCCCTAATAACCTAGTTTTTTTGTCAATCGTGTACTTAATGCGATGAAAGAACATTAAGGTTCCGTTAATTTTGTTACACATTGTGTCTACGTGTGGTTTGAAAGTCACATTTTTTGTCGAACCAAACACAAAGATTTTTTACCTTATCTACTGTTTTAACTTTATCGTCTCCAAATATTAGCGTAAATGGTGGTTAATTTCTGGTCGCATTCTGTGATCCAAAAGTAATGCATTGAGTTTTACTTATGTTAAGTTTGATGCCATTATGGTCATACCACAATTTCAGATTTCTTAAAAAGGTTTTCAGCGTTGGCTTGTGTTTCTTTCAAATCCGCTGTCGAACTTGTCATGGCAATTTAATTTGTACATCAGCTTACACTGAGATTTTTGTGTTTGCCGGCATAGTGGGGAAACCATAGATGAAAATTGAAAATAGGAGTGGGCCGAGGATTAAACCTTGCGGAACGCCAAAATTATGAATGGTATGAATGGTTACATTTTGTTATTCAAGCACACTGCGTGAGAGCGGTTTAGCTGGTAGCTCTCAAAACACTGAGTGTTTATTCTGATGTTTGAGATTTTTTGTAAAAGTTTTTTACGCTCAACACTGTCGAAAGCTTTGGAGAGATCAAGCAATAGTAGGAGAATACATTTTTTTGGTCCACATCATTGTAAATTTTTTCTGTTATAGTTAGCATCCGGATTGTCTTGAGTACTGGTGTTTCTTCTGTAAGCATAATGATTGCAGTGAAGTAGATGTGACTCGTCTATGTAAGACGAGAGTTGGTTTGTTATTACTTTTTCCAATATTTTGGACATAACAAGCAGGAGACTGATTGGTCTGTAGTTTGACGCAATGTCGATTTCACCAAATTTAATTGTGTAATGGATAGTTCCGTTGATCAGGAAACTTGTTTGTGTGGCTATATATAGATGTATTTATAATCAAACAAATCTGGGGTGCTCTGTCAGGAATGCTGTATTTTATATATTGGAGGCTAATGCCATCATGTCCAGTCGCTTTAGTATTATTTAGTGGGCATAAGATTTTTAGTTTTTCTATTACGCTAACCGGCTTTGGTCTCCATTTGTTTCTAGTATTTGGGGATGAAACATCGCTCAGCTTTGCACCTGTAGACGTGTCTGAAACTGTCCTAGACACTTCATCGAAAACATCTTTGCTAACTATTAAGAAGAAAGTGTTAAAGTCATTCGCCGTTTTTGAGGGGTCGTCAAAAGTGCTTTTGCAGTCTGATTTTTTTATACTGAGCAACTCCTCTAATGATTTCCCAAGTTTTTTGGGGGTTTTATTTTGCCGCCAATAGTTCTTTGTGGAAGTAGTCCCGTTTTGCTTCCCCAACTTTTCTTCTCATGATCTTTATATAGCTTTCTAAGAGTGCTGTCTGATTTGTTCAGTTTATATTCACACTGAAAGTTTCTTTTAGCTATGCTCAACTCTTTTCTCTCGCTTGTTATCTATTTAGAAATTCTTGGATTAACTTTCTTCGTAGTGAAAGGTGCGAATTCGTTAGGGGCTGATTCGAAATTTTCATTGAACAACAAAACTTGTAGATAGACATCATTGGTGTTTTCTTTTCCTTAAAATTTACTTCATCTGTCGAATAGCTTTTCTTGAAATATTTCAGGGAAGTAGTGGTTTTTCATCCGATATGTAATGTAACGAAATTTCTGACTCTATTTTGCAATATTGATTTGACATTCTACCGAATGGTGATCAGAAAAGAACAGTAAGATCTCTGTGCTGAGTACTACTTGGGGATTGTTTGCAATTGCTAGGTCAGGAAGAGTTTGGGAAGGGTTAGTTTTGGAAGTGTTAGTGGTTCTTGAACCGTTTGTGGAAGATTTAGTCTTTGCAGCATCCTGTTCAGCTGATTGTTTTTATTTGTCTGATCTACGTTAAAATCTCCAAAAGCATGGAAAAATTTTTGGATACAGAGATTAATTTAAGCGTATTTTCAATTAAATCTAATGTTGGACGTAGATATGCTGACGGTTGTCTCTAAAGACTGCCGATAATGAAAGACATGTGTTTGTTTACTTGAACATTGAGCCAAACCATTTCTATGTCTTTTCATTTTTATTTCATCGGAAATAAGGATGTTGAGTAGACATCTTTGATGAAAATGCATGAACCGCTACCTTTCTTACTCTGGACTCGGTCATAACGGTACAATGTGTAGTTGGCAATGCTGAAATATGAACTTTCAACTCGTGAATCGAACTATGTTTCAGATACGCATAAAATATCGATATCGCTTGTGATCAACATTACCCTTATGCCATTCATTTTACCATTGAAACTGCGAGCATTTGTGCGCAAAATTTTTATATTATTAACCTCCATAGGCAGATCTTTAGTCGAGTTATTGCATTTGCTAGGTCTAAAAGATCATTTGGTATCGGCTTCTAGGTCATTATTGTCTCGTTCACTGGTTGTAATTTCATTTTTAAGAAAAAATTCAATTTAATCACTGTTATTTAGTCACAAAATGGGAGCTGGAGCAGCACAATTTTCATCACGCATTTTTACGAGGGCGCTATATAGTGGTCCTGTTTCCGGTGTATGCTCACTGGAGGACAATTTATCAGAGCATTTGATGTGGGAGAGATTGTTGTCTTCCAAAAAATTGTTATCTTTTTCATCAAATATGAGAATTGGTGTTCCCGTCTCATTAGAAAGTATTTGGGGTATGAGGTCCCCAACTGAATGATCGAAGACTTTCTATCGATGTATTTATCCATAAGTAGTTCGAAACTGCCACTGTTCTCGTCAACGAATTTTGCATTCTGGTCTATGTTTCTGGAGCTCTCAGTTGTGATGTCTTCATTCAGCGATATATAATTCCATTGCGAGGTTTGTTGTGATGCAAGCTGTGTCGGTACTGCGTGGAGGAGACAGTGTCCGTCACTAAAGAGAAGAAAGAAAGAAAGAAAAAACTTTATTTCCAATAGAGATTGTACAATATTACAATCATTGGTTTTTAAATATCTTAAAATTAATACACTTAGATGATACACACACACGAGTATTGAAAAACTCGTGTCACTAGTCGAAAATAAATGATTGAGGGCAATGTACTCCTAATCTTGCTTAATCTACATTTGACAATACATGTAATGATAATTATAAGAGATAACGCAAATTCATGGACGATGCATTTTCATTGTGGGGTGAAAAAACTTTTGACAGTTTACATGTACATGACATAAAACTTCGCAATTATTGATGCCAGGAAATAATATATGAATCGCTTGTTTCGGCAAATGTTCAAAAGTGTCATTTTAAGGAAGCATGAAAAAAAAAAATTTAAACACAAATCCATATACATATATATACGTACATACATATATACATACATACACACACACATACAGATATATATATATATATATATATACATATGTACGCATAAGCATGAGGACCAAGAAGATTATAAGTTTTGTATTTCTAATTCAACAATTTTAACATAACGGTCGTTAGTTAATAAGCATTTTATTTGAATATAAATGGATGATCGTACAACAAATGTATAGTTTGTACATGAATGCTTTACAATAATAAAGAGATGACGAGTTAGGTAATGTTACAAGTTGAGAGTGAACAGAAAATGACCATTATCTCTAGTAAAATGCTAGTTGTCAGTTTAGTACACACATATGTGCACACATACATGTAAATATATACACATATATGTACACATAAAAAGAAAAAAAAATGGTTTATTTCCAATAGAGATGGTACAAAAGTACCATCATTGGTTTTTTAAAATATCTTAAAATTAATACACTTAGATGATACACACACACGAGTATTGAAAAACTCGTGTCACTAGTCAAAAGAAATGATTGAGGGCAATGAACTCCTAATCTAGCTTAATCTACATCTGATAATACATGTAATGAAAATTGTAAGAGATAACACAATTTCATGGACGATGCATTTTCATTGTGGGGTGAAAACACTTTTGACAGTTTACATGTACATGACATAAGACTTCGCAATTCTTGACGCCAGGAAATAATATATGAAATCGCTTGTTTCGGTCAATGTTCACAAGTGTCATTTTGAGGAAGCAAAAAAAAAAGAAAAATATATATAAATATATACCCACATACACACATATGTACATATACGTATGCATGTGTGTATATATCCATACACACACTCACACACATACACACACACACACACACACATATATATACACGCGTTTTACGGCCATATGTGTGCCTAGGTTACGAAAAACACCGGTTTCGTTAACATGGACACACACGTGTGTACATATAAGCAAGAGGACCAAGAAGACTATAGGTTTTGTATTTCTGATTCAACAATTTTAACATAACGGTCATTAGTTAACAAGCATTTTATTTAAATATAAATGGATGATCGCACAACAAATGTATAGTTTTTACATGAATGCTTTACAATACTAAAGATATGACGAGTTAGGTAATGTTACAAGTTGAGAGTGCACTGAAAAAAAGACCATTATCTCTAGTAAAATGCTAGTTGTCCGTCTAGTACACACATATATGCACGTATACATGTAAATATTTACACATACACATGCACACATATACCCACGCACATATTTACACCTGACTCGTAAGCATACGCAAATGCATTTCTATGCATCGAGGCAATACATACGCATTCTACAGAGTGTCATACGCATAGCGTGGACACGTACACATTTACACAAGTAAGCATGTGCGCAAATATCAGCGTAAACTAGTCAGTATAAACCAGAATTCCAATCGAGGAAAACGGAGAAAATATCTTTTATTATAGCATGAATTTTATAAAATTTCGTACTTAAGAGTAAGCAGGTACCATTTTGAGCGATCGTTTCAAGTCATCCAGTGTGCCTGCAACGCGTGTGTATATTTGGTTCACTGCTGATTTTTCGGTATCAGTATCGGTATGGTCGTACGATGGGGCCTTGCAGAGGCAGTAGATTTTTTCAATTGTCGTTTCCCATTGCAGTAATTCTCTACGTGACTGCCCACGGGATTTTGATTTCCTGAAAGAGGCTAGATAAACAATAAATTTTTCCGAATTATTTGATTTTCTTTAGAATGATTTTGAATGTCCTTATTCGTTTGACTTGCCCCTGTTCCTGCATACGTACTGGAAAGTTGAGGATTGATTGAAAAGGAGGGCATGTCACAGTCACTATTCGTGTCTGTTGCAAGTGGTGCAAATTTAATGTTCGTACTTTACTCTAAACATTAATCTCTCCAATTCCTAGTTCCTACGTTCATATGCTCATATATTTAGTCTAATATACGCGCGCCCTAAGGAGAGTGTTTTAAACTATGTTTCACAGGGATTTGTTTTATTAGTTACTTATTATTTTTGCATTTTCAAGACCAAATTAATTACCGTAAAGAAAGAAAGGATGTTAATGTGAAGGTATTTTACCATCTTTTATCTCTTTTTTCGTTCTTATTAAAACATTTTAAAAGGCCACGGATCCGATAAATGTCGGAACACGTTTGTTTAATTTTCTTATTCCAGTCTTAAATTGCTCTCGTTAGTTTTGTGTGACAATGCTTCTTACTTTCTTAAGCTCGTGAGTAGATTATGACAACTCTATTTTGGGTAGTTAACTTTTGTACGGTTCCAGCTATGTTGAAAATGTAACGGCTAGCATTGTGCAACAATCCTTCTCATGTCCTTGACTCCGGTGAACTCTTTTGCGTCAGTACTGTTAGCGTAAGTAGGAAATATCATAACAATTTTTTATTTTGTTATAGTATATATAATAATATTTCCGAACTCATCACTTGGCATACTAGTTGGTGCGTTAGTGTGAAAATTGTCCCATATCCCGACTGTCGACCTCATTGTTCTAGAAGCAAAAAAAAACAAATCTGCCCATTTTACATTAGACGTCAATCCCTCATGCTCGTATCACTAGTATCTATGTTTTTATGCTCATATCTCAATATGAGTACGCACTAACGAGAGGGAGGGTTCTCAGAAATATGAATGCTTTATTTTTTTATGTTTCTATATATGTTTCCTTAGTCATTTGTATTTAAATGCGCTACCAAAATACGACTACCGCAACGAATTTTAAAAAATACCGCAACGAAAAAGGAACGCATTTTTTGCGCTTTTCTCTAATCATGTTTCGATAATTAACATGGGTACTACGATAACCATGTATGAATAGCAATTAAGGATCCAAATAATTTGTTTCAACAATTAGCATGGGTATCACAATAACCATGTATGAATAACAATTAAGGATCTCTAATTTAAGGTATTGGAATGCGATTTCTGTTTTATTTCAATTTAAATGAGCACAAACGAATGCATTTTTCAACTAAGCGTTACGAGGCTTGTGTTCTCTTAGTTACTGATATTTAAATGCACTGTCAAAATCAGATAAGGCAAGGAAGGGAACTCATTTTTGTTGTGCTTTTTTGTCAATCTTATTTTTTTATTTCAATATTTGACACGGGTATTGGGTATTACGATACCAATGTGTTCATCAGTTAAGGATGTAACTGTTAAGGTGTTTTAAAAACCTTAACAACATTTCATGTTTATACGTCATTGGAAATAAACTGTTTTTCTTTTTTCTTACATTATAGTGGTCTGAGACCGAGTTAGAGGGAGGCTCAGGTTCATTCACGTTCTCACGCTGTGGGTAGGTGAGTTACTCAAAGCTCTGCTTGAAAACGCTCTCAATTTTGAAGGGTCTTGTTCATTGTGTGCATTGACGTGCATAAGCTTTTTTCAGAGTTTAAAGTAAGAATATTTGTTTCATTCCGTGAAGTTTTCGATTGACTGGAGTGATCTGCAATTCCACTTATTGCTTGACATTTGTTGAAATGAGGACAATCTGCCACGGTGATTCGCAATGTAGATTTCATTGCGAGTTGTCCAAGAAAACAAAAGTTTTCTTCCTGGGTGCGAGGCCATTGAAAGTTATTGCGTGCGTCAGCGTTTTCATTTTCTTGGTAAGTTTGAAATTGTATCAAGCTTAAGCCCAGATTTTTGCAAATTTGATCGCTTTGTTGAATTCTTGCGCACTGCCAAGCATTAGCAATATAAATACGAGAAAGTGCGTAGTTCCTTACAATTAGTTTTTTGATTCGAGCTAGGTCTGAGGGCGAATATCAGAGACCATCTAAGCTTAGCAAATAATTATTAAACCTAGGCATGCGGTTTACAGTACAGAGAAGGTCATCAATGCACCCAGAGGGAACAGTTTGGATTCAACATGAACGATCGACGTCCTTCCTTCTGATTGCGCTTAAGATAGTGTCACCTAGCAGCAAAGTATCATAAGATTCTCGACAATTCGAGTCGACTTCAGAAGAAATACTGGCAGGTACCCCAGGTGCCAGGCCTTGAGAACTTATATGTGAGTGTAAAGCAAAAACGCTGCTCGGTTAAGATCTGAATGTTGTAGATTGTAGAGAAAATCGACGACGGGCTAGAAGGCTTGTAGTGAATCTCTATCCCGCAACCCAGTCGAAATTTCGAAATTCTCAGAATGATCATTTAAACAATTAAACAATTTAAACAATTTATTTACCACAGGTGATACAGGGATAAAATGTTTCTTAAGTCTAGTACAATGGTCAAATTTGAGTATAGCTACCTGTGGGCCCGAATAAGTTCAGTGACTTCTAGGGCATCCTACCATCAAGGTTAGTCTTAGGAGTACAATAATGTTTAACCTACTTCACTTAAACTAGAGACGTATTAGACTGATCAATGAGATAATTAACTCGAAATTAGATACTTCATTTCACAATATAGTTCATATGGACTTGATTTAACAGTATAGTCGACAAACGATTCAAGAACAGACTGAAGATCGGCGAAATTAACCAAGGCGAATTACATTATTAGGACCAGTTATGTAGGTGACAAGGTTTGACTCTGTGATCTTACACGACTAGTAATCTGATAGGAAGTGAGACTCAAGATTATTTTTGAATACCTTATAAGAATTACTTTCACGGATCTCCGCAGGTATTGAGTTCCAAGTTTTAGTTCCAACGAAGAGGATACTGTGTTGTGACCGAGCCTTTGAGTAATAAGGAAGCATGAATTTACTTCTATTTCGGGTTAAATGGTCGTGATGACCAGTTTGCGCAGTTAATAGTTGTTTTAGGCTATTGTCGCCATCATTTGTTAATGTTTTGTAAATGAAATTGCAAATGGAGATTTTGTAGAGATCCGAGAGCTTAAGTATTCGTAAATTTTTGAATGAGTCATTTGTGTGAGCATTATATTCTAGATTCTTTACCGCTCTTATGGCTCTTTTTAGCAGGGTAAAAATTTTGTTGGTTTTATTTTTATCAGTTCCGTACCATGCTTCTATTCCGTATTGCAAGTATGGTGAAATGAGCGTTCGGTAGAGCATTTGTAAGGCTGTTTCAGGCAGGAAATTTTTAACTTTATTTAGGATTCCGATAGATTTTGATAATTTAGAACTTATATGAGCGATGTGCTCTTTAAAGGTTAGATGTTTGTCTATTATGATGCCCAGGAATTTACTTGAGTTGGTTTCTTCGATTTCACCTTCGCCAATTTGAATGCGTGGGAGAGATATATTTTTCTTGTATGAGAATGTAATATATTTTGTTTTATCGATATTAAGGCTTATTTTATTAGCTTTAAGCCACAATGAAACCTTATGAAGTTCATTATTTATACGCTCCGCCATCCTAGCGGGATTTTGGTCTGGAAGGACCGCAGAAAGGGTACTGTCATCGGCAAAGAGTATGAATTTGAAGAATGATGTGGATTGAATGATATCATTGATAAAGATTAGAAATAGGAGAGGCCCAAGGACAGATCCTTGTGGAACTCCATGGCTAATTGTCTGTGGGTCTGATTTTGCGTCGTCAATGACAACGTATTGTTTCCGATTTGCTAAGTATGATCTGAACCAATCATGGGCAGCCCCTCGAATGCCATAACAATGTAGTTTCGAGAGTAATACGTTATGGTCCACACAATCGAATGCTTTTCGAAAGTCAAGAAATACGGAGAAAACAAGCTTTCCTTCATCTATATTAGAATAAAGGTATTGCAAATGATTTAATACCGCTTGTGTCGTAGATTTCTTAGAACGAAAACCGTATTGTTTGTCGTAGAGGAAAGATTTTTGTTCAAAATACGAATACACTTTTTTATACACAATTTTCTCGAATATTTTGCTAATAATTGGTAGTACAGAGATAGGTCTATAATTGTTAATGCAGTTTTTATCACCATTTTTAAAAATAGGGGTGACTCTCGCAACTTTGAAAGAGTTGGGGAAGATACCTTGAGAAAGGGATTGGTTGATAATATAAGATATGCACGGTGCTATTATATCAGCTATAGCCTTAAGAACTTTAGCCGAAAAATTTTTCAATCCACTTGATTTATTTTTCAAGTTGTTTATGCACGTAATTACATCGGAGGGATTAGTTGGCGTGAAAAAGAAAGAGTTAGGTTCACGGACATGGTCCATGTATTGCAAGTGGTCTCTGGGTTCACTGAAGACACTATCGGCTATATTTTTTCCTATGTTTACAAAAAAGTTGTTAAACACAGTTGCAATATCTTTTTTCTCGTGGTATTTTACATTTTCGTGAACGACGGACTCAATTGTTTTCGTAGTATTATTATTCGGTTTATAGCATGAATTAAGCAGGCGCCAAGTTTTTTTAATATCAGTTTTGTATTCAGTAAATTTGCGCGTGAAGTAGTCTCGTTTTGAGGTTCGTATTTGATTTGTCACATGATTCCTGAATCGGTTATACGTTACTTTAGATATTCGCTTTTCGTATAGTAAGTCATCTAAAAATTCAGTAAAATAAATTCAACCATTAGCATAAAATCACATTACGAAATTCACTAATCTCTGTCCTCAATTTTATCAAAATTGTGTAACGAGAAAAAATTCAATCTCTAAGAATTCACATTTGCGTCTTAACGGAACCTCCCACGGACGCGCGACAGCAACATCGTATGCGATCTAGCGCCCATTGTCTCATATCATACAGAGCGTGCATATCTAGGTGTTTCTGGCTGGTGAGATTATAATACTGTGTTTTTGTGTGTGATAATCTACGGGTAACTATATATATACATTATATGTCAATTGTCAACACTATTAATGTGTAAATAGTAAGCTGAATTGCCTCAACTTACCATTGTCTTAAATGTTAGGATTTCTTGCCCAGAACTGTGTTTCCCACAGGGTATTTTCCCTTGGCTATGATGTTATTTTTATTCAAGCTAAATTTCCCCTTTTGTTTTAAAATAATTTTTATCTCAACATTTCAATATGATGTTATTTTTATTCCAGCTAAATTTCCCCTTTTGTTCTAAAATAATTTTTATCTCAACATTTCAATATGATGTTATTTTTATTCAAGCTAAATTTCCCCTTTTGTTTTAAAACAATTTTTATCTCAACATTTCAATATGATGTTATTTTTATTCAAGCTAAAATTTCCCCTTTTTGTTTTTAAAATAATTTTTATCTCAACATTTCAATATGATGTTATTTTTATCAAGATTAAAATTCCTCCTTTTGTTTTAAATAATTTTTATGTCAACATTTCAATGTGATGTTATTTTTATCAAGATTAGGATTTCCCCTTTTGTATCAAAAATAATTTCTTTAGCCAATATTCAATATGGTGTTATTTTGTGATCAATTTAGTTTTGCATCAAATTATCATTTTTATTTTTTAATGCTGTTTCTCAAATCAAAGCAATCAAATTATCATTCTCATTCTTGACAGCTGTATCTTGTCACAGCTGTATTTTCAATTAAGTAGGGTTTGGATATAATTACATTGTTTGTAGTTTGTTTTACAGTCAACAGTAAAAAAAAAACCATCCTTAACCAATTTTGTAGTGAATCCTTGTTGTGATGGTAATCAGAACTACCCTTGTAAATACCAATAACTAAATACCTGATTTTTCTAATAGAATCAGTATTTATACATTAAATATTAGTGATGTTTTTTTTAGGTTTAGTTAGATGGTAATTTTATAATTTTTAGTCATTGTACATCAGTTATGAAACTGGGGGAACATTTTCCCTGGTGCTAAGCTGAGCTAGTTGTAACCTTACTCCGGAACTTCTTATTTAGAGGTTTTCCTCCTGCGCTTGTATTGTTTTAGAAATTCCGTATTAATTTGCATTAACAGATGTTGTAGATATTTTTACCATTAGCTACTAATTAAGTGAGGCAGGATACTCAGTTCACTGCTTATGCCATCTTAGTTTCGCCAGGCAAAGTTTTGCCTGTGTGAATTACTAGTGTAGAATTTTAGCTTCATGCCGTTAGAAATATTAGAATTAATATCTGGCTCCGAGCAAATTGTCAGTGCTCCGAAGCTGATCCCCGCTTGCACTCCGGCGCCAGAGTGCTGGTGGGGGTCGTTTTTCGAAGAGACTCCTCGCCTTGAGGCGGCATGTTAATGCCAGATTGTTTGCAGCATAGCATGTGTTGATATGTGGTTGTTACCGTGTGCATTTTCACCCAGCGTCTCCTCCCCGTACAGGAAGCCACGAGACACTTTCACATTCCACTGCCAAGCCACCTACCTTGCCCGAACAAATCAAAAGGGTAAAATAACCCGGTAGCCAAACTCGGCAGATTTACAAAAACTACCTCCTTCCTTGGTTTCTTTTTTTACTTTTTACCAAACAATCAATTACTGGACGGCAAGCGCAAGTACCGCATTCCTCTTCCACCATCACTCTGAATTGAGACCCTTTTGGTTACAGCTAACCCAACTGCTGCTTAACCTGCAAGTCTACGAGTATATTCACCTAAAACTAGAGGAATAGCCCTTATCGTCCTCACTTATCAGTGACGCTATTTGCCGTCTCTAACCATTGGGTTACATTGCACACGACCTTCTCCACAAATACACTCACCACATCACCAACGCAGCTGTGGGCCTGTGGCAGTTCCTACTCAAGATCGGACCTCAACATCAGCCCATCCTGAAGAGACAATCTGCCAGCCACCCCAATAAAAAGGCCAGATATAAATAAACATATCTACTTTCTTATCCTTCTGATGGTCTAGTTCCGAGGTGAAAATTATAGTGTTTTGATTTTGATTAAAGACGCCAGAAATATTGCGTCCGAACCCCTACACTTAACTTCTTCGGAGTCAGAGGCCGTAAATCATTCAATTAGCAATTAAGTGTGCTTGAAAAGGCACTGGTGACCTCGCCATTATTAAAAGAACATCTTGGGAAATCGTTAAATTCTCAATATTCAACCTTTAACCTTCAAAAATCTAGATAATCATAGAATTCAAACCGGTCTAAAGTAAAACTTGAGTTAAGCCACCAAACTTGAAGTTTACAGGCTCACGTTGTCTTAGTGACTTATTGAAAAATGCTACTGTTAGAGACAGATTGTTAATAGTTTCATGAATTTTTTTCAGAGCTTGTTATTTGCAGGTGCAAGTACCCATTAAAAGAAGTAACAGTGTTTTTTGCATTGCTCTATACGGAAAATTTCTATTTGTTCTCGCAGCTTACGCTTTGGGGTATTTTACTGCTAGTATCGGTCTGTGCGCGAAAATTTTCGAACATATCATCTGGCGAATGAGAAGAGTCTACCACGCTTGAAATGCCTAGACATGATTCCATATTAATAACAACTTTTCTGTCCTGTACCACTGGTGAGGATGGCGTTGGTGTCCCCCGTCGCTGGTGGACAATTCAGAGCGTTGTTGGTGACTCAGAGCTGGGGAGCTGACAGAGCTGTTTTGCACATTGAGATGAGGCGCAGCAGGTGGTTGTGGTGCTGCGGCTGAGGTTTCACTGCTTCGAACCTTCAAATGATTGCTGGAGGTTTGGCAGAAATGTTTTTCCTTATCGGGTGATAAGGACTTATCGGGTGATATTGGTTGAATAGTCTTCACTGACGTTGCCTTGGAAGGTGACACATCCTCTGACGGGAGTACTGGCGACTGTTTGCGTGTCTCTTGTCATTTGAGCACTAGGATCCAGAGGGTGTGACGGTGTAGGTCTCTTTCTTGGAGGCCATATTTTTACCTTATAGGTAACCATTTATTCGAGATGTCTTGGAGGGCAACGTTTGTTCAGAAAATGCCACTTTCCGAGCTGCGAAGCGAGTCCCGTAAGGATACATTGTGCGTAATTTGTTCTAAGCTATAACTGGATTCTGAGAACTAAGTAGCTTTTGTATACTTATTAGTGCTACTGATTTGCTAATTTTTACCTCGCTCGGTAAGTTTTTATGAAAAATGAGGTAAATTCAAGCTGTTCATCGAGGTATTCAAGCTTATAGCTGAGAGAAGATAAGGTGGCCCTTTAATGCTGGAGGAAGGAAGAGAGGAACTGGGAGGGAGGGGGTCGGCCGTGAACAATGACGTCTTCATAATGAAGGTTGGATACGCTTAATGGTGCTCTGAAGTGTGAGTTCAAGATGTCTGTTTCTCGAAATTTGTTTGACGCAACTTCACATTTTGCACGCCCAAGTCACAGTCTACGACACGAGTTGTGATATTTTTAGTTCACCGAGAGTTTCTTCCTGTTTGAAGGACGTTTTGATTATTGAAGAGATCCCCTAAGGATCTTAATGTTAAGTAAGGATCGTTAAGGATTTTTATGTTAATTTATTTTATACCCAAATTTTAGGCATCTTATGAACCAAATTATATCTGTTGGAAATAAACTGTTTATTACTTAATTCTTTCTTTTAAAACTGCGAGACATATCATGTACCATTTTTTGGAAATAAATTTATTTTCCTTTTTTCTATCTTATTTTTTTGTTTTGCATTATTTCGTTGAAAAAAGACTCCAAGTAGAAGTTTAGTCTGAAATGAATTTAACAATGATTTTTGTTTTTGTGGTAAAACGAAAGAATTCGTACTATGTCATGACGTAGTTTACATTACTCTGGCCGTAAGAACACTGTCTGTCGTAACAAATACATCTTCACCCTCAAAGTCTTTCTTCGTCTTTTTGTGTTTGGGAACATGGCGGACATTACTATCCACGAAGAAATTATCCTTAGCGGAAGCGAGGATAGTGACGTAATTATGGAAGAAGTTCAAGTGGATAGCCCTAAGTAAGTTCTTTTTGGTATTCTTCTCTAGTGTATAACTAACTTCGAGTTTGATTTCGCTGTCCTAGGCCTAGTCGCGAGCTGTACTGTGAAGTGATCAGAAGTCACCAGCTGAGTTCCAGAACATTCTGGACTTCAATTGTGTGTGTGTTTGCATGAAAATTTCTACCTACTCTCAAAATTTTTGTTTGAAAAAGAATGAAAAGGTAGTGTAATTCATCGTTTTAGTTGCTATGTTATCTCACTGCTGGAGCATTAACATACAAGCTCAGCTATAAGTTAGTGTCTACCTTCACTGTAACCAACATTAAAAATAGTTGTAGTGTATGATACATGAGTAAGCATAGTGTAATATGATACATGTGTGATGGATTATACCTAGCTGTTGCTGTGAAGTTACTTTGCAGTGTAGCAGTTTTGATTTTGGAATTCAGTTATTCCACTTATGTTAAACCAAGTGAAGTTGAACATTAGTTAAAGTCTATTTGTTTAGAGCTATAGCTTGAATAAATCCTGTTATTAGAGGATAAATCAGTTATGCTTCTAAGCAGGATTTAGACTATATAGAGTCTATTCTGACAGTTTTAAAAATCAGGAAATCCAATTTCTTTCCAAGACATAATTTTCAGTGATGCTTTTTTTTTCATTGTAGAAATATGATACATCTAATAGCCATAATTTAATTTTTTTCAACAGGATAATGTTTGAATGGCCGGTCGGTTCGAATCGTCGGTCATTTTTAGTTAATTTTCGATTTTAACAAACGGTAGCAATCCAAAAGCCGCGTAGCAATCCAAAGTAAGACGCGTAGCAGATTACACCACTACAGGCCTTGCGGTTGAGTTTTAATTAGATAGCTACCGAGCTCAAAAATTAAAAATTAACTAAGAATGACCAACGATTCGAACCGACCGGCCATTCGAACATTACCCTAACAGATAAAATATAAAGCTCTGAAATAATTGGGTCAATATTGAATTTAATGTTGTCAATGATTTCAATAATTTCGTTGCCAAGAATCAATAAAGGAAGACCTTTAAAAACGTTTTACAAGAATGATATTCTGCTTGCTGTTGTGTTATTTTCAAATTATTGGAATCTGAAGTTAGGTTTTGCTCGCAAAAGGAAGCGAGCATACCAACCAGAATTTAATTAATAGCAGAAGCTAACATCCTATTACAAACATTATCAGGTTGGGTTGTGAGGGGAGCCATAGTTCTCCTAACTTGGTGAAAATTATAAATAAAATTTCAAACCCATCCATTAGGATAACATCAACAATTGTGTTGACATGAGCTCCAAGGTGGCGGTTACCTGGTACGGTTGCAGCCATCTTGGAACTGATGTAAACACAATTGTGGACGCAACCTTAATGGGTTAGTCAGAATCCTAATTTATAATTTTCACTAAAAGAACTATGGCTCCCCCTCACGACCCAACCTGTTTACTTTTATAATGGGAGGTTAGCATCCATTAGTAATTAAATTCTGCTTGGCGCGCTTGCTTCCTTTAGCTCGCGAAAGCCAACAATGAAGTTTAATAATTCAAAAATGAGGCATCAGCGAGCAGAATGTCATTTATGTAAAACTTCTTAAAATCTTTCATATTACTTATCTATGGCAACAAAATTATTAAAATTGTTGACAACATTAAATTCAATATTGACCAATTATTGTATCACGCATGCTTCTGTGAGTAGATAAATTGGGTGAAAATATTTTATAAATCAAGGTTAATTTATCATTTGAGTGGAACTTTATTTGGATTTTATATAATTAGAATGAAAGAAATTTTGTTATGAATAATATGTCTTGAGTAAAGTGATCTCTATTAGCTTCCTAATATAAGAACTTTTTTGTATAAAAAATTTGCTAAAATTTAGCAGCATAATTATGCAATGCTGTAGTATTATTGTTGTTAAATAACCAGATACTGATTGATTCTGGTTTTGTATCTTGCATATGGACACATATTCAATTGGCTGCTCTGTTTTGATGGGTTTTCTTTAAGGGAGTCAACCGGCAATTTTTAAATTTTGGTCCGATTGGTCTGATATTTTGCCAGTATGTGTATTTGTTGAAAAAATATTTTACTTGACACTTCTTTTGATTTAGGCTTTAGTTTTTGTAAGAATTGATAATATCAGTTTTTAGTTGATTTTTGAGAGTTTTCCAACAGAATAGAAGTCTGAGTTTTCATGCTAGGAAAAAATAAAATCAGTTTCAACATTCTTGTCACATTTCAAACAAACTAAAGCTCTTGGAATTTCAATTTTTGTTATTGTTTTCTTTGTATGTGCAATATTGGATCATTATCTAAACTATAAAATTTTGGCTTTGAAGTGTGGTAAAATAAAATAAATGCACAAATTGGGAAGTTGAAAAGCTTTAATTTGTTAGAAATGTTTCAATTATTCTAAACCTCTTTGATTTTTTCCTAGCATAAAAACTGACTGATGTCTATTTCTTTGAATGTTGAAAATGAGGGATTTTCTGTATAAGCCAAAAACAAAATGTTTGTTGAAGTGTAATATAACGGAGAATAATTGTAATTGAATGCTGTTTTGATATTTTTCAATTATCTTCATGCATAACTTCATATTTACATGCTGAATTGTAAATTAAAAAAAAAATAACATGAAAAATGAAAAAATCATTTATTGAAGAATGATAAATTTCTTATTTTTAGTATGATTCTTTTAAAATTTGAACATCATATGTAATTTTTATAAAGGAATGCATTTCGATCTATTAATTTTTTTGGTTTAGGTCTTAGTTTTTAAGAGGAAGCTTGAAAATATTAGTTTTTCAGCTCATTTTTGGGAATATTTCAAATGAAATAAAGTCAAGTTTTTATGCTACAACAAAACCAAAAACAGTTTTGGAATCCATAAAACTTTGTTAACAAACTAATAAATCCAGATTTATCATTATTCTATTTTTTTTTCTTTTTATATGGGATCAAAAATTCATGATTTTTTAATCTCTTACACCACCCATGGGTGGGATCTAATGCCCATAGCCCCATAAAATTTTAGGGCACAATAATCCATCACCTAAGGAACCTTTTTCAACAACAAAATTTGGCGCATTGGGCCGCCATGGGCCTCGGATGACCCCCTTAAGGGCAGCGTCCCCTATATGGACATTTTTTATTATTACTGTACCTAGAGCAATGAAATTTGGTATACTGATAGGAAATCCAATTTGGAATTGTTTGTCTTCTATGAAAATATGCAATTTTCTTTAACGAAAATTTTATATTCGTAGATAACAGAGTTTGAGGAGGGGGGTTTCAATATGCATCTCCTCGTACAGTTTTCAAGCTACAGTAATGATTTTGATGTCATTAGATTGGGAATATTGTGGACATTACAGAATACTATAAAGAAAATCTCTGAAATTACATGAAAAAAATTTTAATTTTTATTTTATTTTTTTATTTTCTTGAAAATTTTCATTTGTGACGTTACAACTTTTGGGCAACAAACATCAAAATTTTTTATAGAATCCTTTATTTTCCATGCTTTGTTGCATCCAATGATACCAAAATCATTGCTGTAGCTTGAAAACTGTAGGAGGAGATGCATTTTGAAACCCCGCATTCTAAACCTACAAAAAAGGTCAAATTAAGTAAACATAAACAATCTAAATCATTCTTCATTATTATTTATGGGGCCAGCAAGGACCATTGAAATCATTTTACAGTAATAAATAGACATAGAAGATGACATAGCAATGTTGTGCTGTGAAGAAAGAGCCAAGGGGGAGTTGTAACTCATTAAAATACCATTTTCCCCTCCCCTCCCCCCATTCTTCAAACTCCCACAGCGGGGTGAACGAGCGAGCTTACGAAATTCATGTTTTCACAGGATGTACCTGACCTCTTTCCTCTCCTATAGCAGCTAAAATCTATTTTTCACACATTTACCCCTTTTTATAGGGGATGCTCCCCTTAAAGGCATGAGATAGACATAGGTTATTCAATCGTATGTAGTTGCGGCTAGCAGCACCCTACCTAAGGGTGAATAAACCTTTCAGATCAACTAGCCCACTTCCCCCTCTCTCCATTATTTGTAATGAGATAGGGTGAAATGAAAGAATGGCTGTAAAAAATGAAAAATATTCAAGCTCTCGAGAGTTGATGAGGCCGAATGCACACGGCTCATCAAAAATGAATGATAACGTTTGACAAATCATATGGAACAGATTCCCATTTCCTAAGAATTCATGCGATATTCATTCCTACTCAAATCTGATGGATTAATACCACAATAGAGAAAACATGGTATGTTCAAACCAGTCCTTTTTTTGTTGATGTGGATTTGCTGACGTCGCAGCAACGAACCAAAAGCAGCACTCACATGGCATCTGGTAGCACTGCTACTCCTAAATCTGGCTTTGCAGTTGGCCTAACAACATTGCATTTCAGTGACATCATAAAGTTTGTTTGAAATAAAGCTTTTCTATTGGCTAGCAAAACAAGAGATGTATTTTCTCCCATAGAAATGACCCTACCTTGTTTCCTCTACCATGATTAATACACTGGAAATTGTGGAGTTGATGAAGCTTGTATAACAGATACGCTCATCACACACTTTGGCTAGCTTCAGCCAGACAGACACCCTTCTTATTTTATAGTGTAAGTTTCTTCTGCAGCCATTATTTCAATTCACATATTTTAAACTTTGCTTGATTAAATCTAATTAATTAGTTATAAATTAAAATTTTTGCTTCTCTTTTATTTTCCCTTTTCTGCCCAACTTGGTGTTTAAATGTGTATTGGGTATTCTATGTAAAAACTCCTCATGTGTACATAAATTTCCTGTTTCTTCAGCCTTTGCAAATTGGTCCTTCTTCATTGCTATTGTGACATTGCCTCTGTATAAACTGGAGGCAAATAGTCATATTATAAAAATTATGACTGCATTGTTGGGCAATGGTGCACAAATACTGTACTATGATCTGCTCATTGCTACTTTGGGGTCAGCATTTCAAACTCTGCAAAGTTGAAATCCCTTTTTTAATTCTAATTAATTTTGTTTATCTCCTACCATCCCTACTGAACTGATTATGAAATCATAATTGAGTTGTCATATAATCTATGTGTAAACATTTTTTAGCTATTTGTATTTTTCATAAGTCATATCAATCTCACTGTGTCTGTATTTTTCCATTGCCCCACATCTATAGCTCAACTGTTGTACTATAATCTATTAATACATACATATATAAGGATTCATTTGTTACATCTTTGAACTGAAATTTTGTACATACCAATGTTTGAAGACACTTCAGTGATGCTGAACTGTTAGAAATAAATCAATAAATAAATAATTATGGTCTGCTATTGATAAACAAATGTATAGCATGATATATTTTCCTGCAACTTTTTTTATAAATATCATTATGAGAGGTCTTGAGTCTCCAAAGTGCTGATAACTTGAGCTTCTGTTTGGATGTTCGGGATATCTGGAGTTTGGATATTACCCTGTGTTTTTTTTTTAATATCACAAAAACGTGAAAATATTGAGATTGAAATGTGCTCTAAATTTAATTTTATGTTGAGTATGCAAGGTTCATAAGAATTTGACCATATTTGAAAAAACTTAAAAAAGGTAGCAGAAACAACAAAAGCCTTCCTAATGAAATTAACCCAATCAACAATTGTATGAACACTTAAATTCAATTGATCACAGTCATAAAAAGTTCCAAGAACAAATGAATTTTTTTTTTCCAAAATTTATGCAATGAAACGATGGCTTCCCTCAAAAAAGCTCTTTCTCCTTGTGGAAAGAAAGTATATATTACACTTCCCTTTAAAAGAATATTTGGAACACCAAAATTTTATAGACAAAGCATCAAATTGCATGGGGGAGCCACATTTTACACAATTCACATTAATCAGAATCAAATTGTAACATTGCGAGTATGCTAATAGCAACATTTTGCAATTCAATAAATGCTCAAGATCAAATGTACTAACAAACATGTTTCATTTTTGTGAAAAATAATGGAGAAAATCAGAATTATAAAAAATGTGTTCCAAATTCAAGTTTACAAATACTCTTCTAGTTTCATAAAAATTGCACTATAATTAAAAAAATAATGCGTGGGTTCGTTAAACTCCAGAATTGCCTGATGTTTCAGTGCTTAATAGACTAAAGTTTATTTCAGTGAGACATTTTTCTGAAAATGCACTTCTGTAGCTGGTTATGTAAGGCTGAGAAATTTAATGTTCCAAATAATTCAGTAAATTGAATTAAACTATCCTAATGCTAAAGATTAATTTTATGTCACATGATGGACAACAGATCTCAGGTGGATCTGCTGCAGGAGATTGTCCTCCAGTGCATCTTGGGGACTGAGTGCTCATTTGGGGTATGTGGATTGACTGAGTGGCACTCATGAGCACAAAGGAGGGTGTGCTGATAGTCTCTGTCTAGGGAACTAGTCCTTCTCAGTGGTGACTCAAGCTACCCACCAGTTGATATGATGCAGCAATATTTCACCCAAACAAAGGCTGCTTTTGCTCAGTTCCATCTTCAACCATTAAGTGATAGTGCGAGTATAATGTATTGCTTGTCACAATCGTGAGTTTAATTGATTGCGCTGCCTAACTTTTTTGATTAATCAAATTTGGTATTCATGTAAATGTAACTAGGCCACTCAAAACAGAATAATACTTCCCAAAAGTATGCTCTGAAGAATTATTCAAGTTTAGAATTGTGGTCTAGCCCATCTTGGGGATTTAGCACTTTACAGGATTATGTAGGATTTCTGAGGAACAACTAAAAAAGTGACCAGGCATCATTTATTGCCAGTTTGCTTTAGGGAGGAACTAGCGCTTCCAGGTGCTACTCGCCACAATTGTGGGTTTAGATTTGTGGTACGATTGTGAGTCAAGATTTATAATTAGAAAGGGAATATCTTTCATTTTGTATTCCTGGCTAGTTCATGGGGAGGCTTGTGTGCTGTGTAACTAACCTCGTGCATGGGAGTCCTTGTTCATATTCTTTATTCTTACTTTGCTTTTTGTCTCATAGAGATACTAATGCCCTATTTTGTCAGCATAGCATGGTTGGCCAACAAAGACACTAATTTTGTGCTTCCGTAGTGCAACTTGAATTTGGATACTTCAGAGTTTCTGTCATTATTGTCTAAATGAGCGGGAATGAAGGTTAAATCATGAATGTTATATGATGGGAGCCAATCTACACAACTGGAGGGGCGTCCTAGCATCATGAAAACTTTCAACTGGACATAAAAGATCTTGCATGCAGCGGAACTTGCCCTAGAGCCCGACTTGGTGATAGATTGATACCTACCTTTGTATTTTTTAACTAGAGCAAATTTTGAGTGCTAACAGCAAATTGGCGTGAATAGTTAATGAGCATAGTGCAAAACTAAGCACATATACTACTGATAAGTTTCAGTTTCACATGGTGAAATCTTGCTTACTTTCAGAGTCAATATTATTAAGTTGGTTTAGTAAATTACATTTACAACCCAAAAATTGGCTTCTAAGATCTCACCTATTCAATTTTGTAAGAGTATGTATTTCTATAATGGCTGAAATTTTATTTTTGGTTCCTTAGACATGGTATGTGAGGTTAATTGACTGTTTGAAAGTGGAATTTTGAAAGGAGTTGAATATTTTTCTTAATGTAAATTAGTTCTCAAGCATTTTATTTTATTTTATATAGTATAGTAGGTGGGTATTTATCTTCAATGCTGAAAAATCAGAATCTACTCTATATATATTTATTATAAAACATTGAAATAATTGTTTCAATAACATCTGAATTTTCTTTATCAGATCATTTGAGATCTTCCAAATGTTACAAGCAGCTTGTCACATAACTCAATTGTACGCCTGGCTTGGTGTTCATGCATAGGCACAAATCTGTTCTTGAGAATTGTACAAACCATCTCCAGCAAGTTCTTGCTTGGTGGTATGTACTCCCATCATTGCCTGAATGAACACTGCAACCTTAGTCATCATTTAAAGTGAACTTGTAGATTGGCACTTTGACTGTAAAATGCGCCATGTATGGCACATGAAGACATGTCCCAAACTGCAGCATGTGCAGCACATGGGGACGTGTCCCAAACTGCAGCATATGCCATGTGTGGCACACGAGGACATGTTCCAAACTGCAGCATGTGCCATGTGTGGCACACGAGGACATGTCCCAAACTGAAGCATGTGCCATGTATGGTATATGCACAGAAAAGTCATTTTGTTCAAGTATTGTGTGAAATCTATATTAGGTTAATTTTTGTGTTCACACATAATAGGCTTGAGGGCAAAATAAAAACCTGAAATACAGCACCATTATTTAGGTTACTTGAAAAAAATTAAGGCAGTATAAATCTAGCCTGAGTTGGTGTTTTAAAAATGTAGAGTTAAGGCAAGTATAAATAAGCTGCTGTAAGTTCATTTTTAAAAAAACATTTTTATTTGAAGAAATGAATTCTTTAAATAAAAGGAAAATAATGGGTACTATTTACATGGGGCAATGCACACTCTCCCACCTCACTGTGGATAAAGAAATAAGGCCTGCAGGTCACATGTCAATAATCTGGTATTTTATCTATTTTGCAAGTTCTAGGCTAATAAGTAGTTAAAATTGTAGATTATCTAAAACATATCAAATGCATCTAATATAAGTAAACTTATAAAACCAAACAACCTCTAATTAAGTGAAAAAGATTCAAAAAATATTTTGATTTGCAAGTATAGCTATACTGTTCAGCATGTTAAGTAATGCAAAACAAAGTTTTTTCTACATATTGAACTATTTTTTAAATTTACTATTTAAATCACATTCAACTATTTTAATTGTGATGACTATACTTCAAAAATTAGGTCCATTTCAATCATGATCTAACACTTCTTCCACTCTTCCCTTTAAAATTTAATCATTTTTAGTTCTATTTGTATGAGATGAACTTGACGTAAAATACTCAGAGACACTTAAGTGCTTCAAATTTCCTATTAGAATTCAGTTTCCATTTGCCTATGCAGCAAGGGTCAGTCATATAATTAATAAATTGAAACTTTCCAAGTAAATATATTTGATCAAAATGAAATTATTGATAAAACCAATAGACCAGAAAAATTGTAAAAGTGAAATATAGTACCTTCATGCGTTGGACTTTCTTCTAAAAGTTCTTTTATTTTCCAACCCTGGGATTGAGGACCTCAAATGCTCCTCAGACACTTTTTCAGGGCATGGGCTGCAATGTGGAATGTCAAGCATGCCTCTGTAGAACTTAGTTGATAAGGTAGTACAAGTTTATTAACTTGTAAATAGGGAATATTTATTTAAAAAATGCTGTTCACTGAAGTCGGACATCATTGACCGGCATGCTTGGGTCAGGCAAATATTCTCCCTCGAGGGATGAGTGCTGATAGTACAAGTATGTCTGACAGCTTATTATGGATAGAGAGCTAAACTGTAAATATACTTCATGATGATGAAAATCCGATAATTATATTTTTCTACTAGGAAACATGATCCCCAGAATCCTGTATTCCTTAGGTCCTTCCTTATTTATATTTTCGTCCGTTGCCCGATCGAGGAGATTCTTCCGCCCTGTTATACAGCATCCATCTCCGAGCGCCCGTATGGTGACGGCCTCTGACCTTGCCCTTTGCGCGCAGAATGTCGCTCTGCCTCTTCAGCTCCCCAGCCTTGCCATCCTTTTTCACTTTCCGGCTCCCTGTCTCGTCAAATGCCATTTAAAGACCTTTGGTCCTATGAATAGTATCCTTCGTTTATTTACCCAATTGAAAATTATCGCCCTTTTCAGGTAGTAAATTAGTCGTAAAAGGTCGAAAACGGCCCAAAAGGGCCAAAAATAACGACTTCAAACCGACTCCTACCTATACTTGGCCTATTAGGGCTTGAAAAGGGCTCTTCATTCAACTGGCCTTTTATAGGTCTAGTCAATGGCTGATAGCGGGCTCATTCGGGTCGTTTAAAGTCGTTTTCAAGCCTTTTCGACGACCTCTATTTGGACGCGTAATAGATTGTAAAAGACTCGTAATCGTAAATGTTGTACAAGTCGTATTACTTCAGTAAATGTAAAGAACTAAATGAATTTCAACTAACCTAACTTAGTTAAGTTAGATTAGGTAAGGTTCGTTAAACATCTTCAACAATACTATAAATAATTAATCCAGTCAACATGAAAACTAGGATAGAAAAGCTAACTGCTGAGCATAACATCAAATTGGCACTTTATTAATGCATTATATAAAATAAATATGAATGATAGCTTATAACTGTTGGAACACTTGGGTTGTCGAACGCTGAGCATTCAACTTGTAATGCTTTACCCTAGTTACCCCTCAAACCTCGATTCTAGTCCTTCTATGTTCAGTAATCTTAATATATCCCAATGTAAATTTATTTTAGAAAAAGTTCCCGCTTCTCCGCCGCTCATCATCGATACCTACAGCCGGAGAAGTATAAACGTAAGTCCGCTGCTTCACTCGCCTCAAATCGGAACTCACTAGGCGAAGCAGCCACAAGACCCGGCCTTACAAACTCTTTATATCGTATAAAAAAATCTGATGTTGGAGCTCTTTGAGGTCGTTGCAAGGCTCACTATAAGTCGTACGGAAGCCTAATAAGGCCGGTATTAGCCTTGATCAAGCAGTAAGGAAGCCCAAAAGGGCCGGTATTAGCCTTGATCAAGCAGTAAGGAAGCCCAAAAGGGCCGGTATTAGCCTTGATCAAGCAGTAAGGAAGCCCAAAAGGGCCGGTATTAGCCTTGATCAAGCAGTAAGGAAGCCCAAAAAGGCCAGGACGAGACTCGTTCAAGCAATGGAAAAGCCAAAAATGGTCGTGAATAGCCTCGTTCAGGTAGTAGAGAAGCCCAAAATGGCCGTTGCATTAGCCGTTTCGATGCCCAGAAATAGCCGTTTAAAAGGGCTTAAAATAAGTAGACATTTGCTCCGAAAAAGGCTAATTTACTGCTTGAAAACGACTAAACTCTTGGCTTATAACTGCCTGAAAACGATCTGTAAAAGGCTCAGAATTTCAATTGGGTAGTTATGTGCGTAGTCTTCGAAGTTTAATCTAGTTAATTAATCTTCAGGTTTGTGGCATTTTGTTCCATTTCTGACTTATTTCATTCAAATATAGTGTTATTTCTCTGTTATACTAAATTGAATCGAATCTGTGTTCTATTTAATTCTGAAGAAATCGGACAGAAGTTAGTGTATGAAACATTTTTACAACCTAATCGCGTTCTAATTTTGGAGTGAAAGAATTTTTCTTGAAAAAGATTCCGTCTAAAACCCCGCAAGGTGCAGCTATACTGAACGTGAGTGCTAGGTCTGACAGGTGTTCCACTGTCGGATGGTGTGCAGAAATTGGAACGGATTTCAACTCGCGGGCAATTTCCCTGCGAAATGGGACAGCTGCGTGTGAAACATCCCGATTTATACGAATGTCTTGTCGCTGAGGTGCTTCATCGTTGTCAGATTTGTATAATATTTATTAACGCAGAAAATAACTGTTCTAATTTGCCACTTTTTGCATCTTAGTCGTGCAATACAAAAGTACGTCTTAAATTATGAATTAATTTTTGTCTTGTCTCGAAAGAAAGTTCTTACTGTGTCTCCCATCACATAGAAACTTGCATGTGAGCCAATTTATTCGTATGGTGTGCGTTCTTCGGTCAACGTTTTGACAATGTGGAAATTGTGTGTAATTTGTGTAATTTCCGATGAGATGCGGTATATTTTCGCGCTTTTTCTCACCGCAAGACAATTCACTAAACCTCCAATTGGAATTATGTGTTTTTTAAGCGTGATTTTTATATTTTATTCTAAAAGTTCTTATACTTACTGGGGAGAAACTTCCAGCCTCTTCCCGTTCCAGTGGGTTGCTCTCTCAGGGGGATACAACTAGTGATGTACCGATGTATCGGTATCGGCAGTATCGGTCATTTTTACTGGTATCGGTATCGGCAAAATTCGGCCGATACTTCACCGATACTTTCCAATAATACGTATTTTATCATGAAAATGAAGGCCATAAATCGTGAAAGTTAAAGTATCTAACCTAATAATACCAGCTGTGTGTTTATTTATATATTTGTTTGGTGTCCGCTTCTCAAGAAACATGGGATGTATGAGTGTGCGGTATCATGGATACCGAACATCTCAGTGTAACAATGAAAGATGGCCCTTGCACGCATTAATATGTTTGATTTTATCAGGATAGCTTCTGTTAGGATAGGTTAGGACAGGAAAGGTTGAGTAATGTTGACGGAATTTTTTCAGGGGCCACCTAGCTTAACGGTGACATTGTCCATAGAATTTCCACGGGTCCTGCTACTCCCTAAAAATACCCTTGGTTTATTTGTTCGGAGTCCGCTGCTTCCATTTCTCCGTTACGCTCATAAATGTCGCCATAATGACCGTATCTGTGATACGAGCTTCACCAGTGCTCAAGTACAATGATATTTTTTATCACGGGTACTGTTATGATGAATATATTTGCTAGTCATCCACGTCTGGAAAATTTCATCAAGAAAGGTACTGAATCCCGTCATTTTTGGCGGGCCGTGCACACTAGTAATCAAATAGTCCATTCATACCTAGTAAATTAGTTAGCTAACTGTTGAATTACAGCGTTAAATCAGGCCCGCTAACTGAATTTACTACTTTTACTTCCCGATGAATCACGTACTGCCAATGAGTGAAAGCTATGTAGCATGAATAGTTAAACACAGTAAAACACAGTAGCGACATAAAATTATTATACTTTTACTACTAAAACCAATATAGTTAGACCCAATTTTCATTTCTTAACGTATGTGACAGGCTAACAAAAATCAAACCAAATAAATAAAGTTGAAGGCGCATTTCAAAGTTTTTGTAAATTTAATATAGAAGTAGCTGATAATTCTATTTTGATTTAGCATGTAAATCGCCGTACATTACGAATCTTGCATTTTTCTTCTATTTCAAGATGTTTGAAAAATTCACGAGCAATTTTATGGTTGATTGCGTATTTGCGGATCTTCTCGGTTTTGGGGCCTATCGAATTTTAATGTTTTCTTTTCGCCAAATCATGTATTTTGGTGTGAAAATTACGAAAATGATGACCATTTTGTGGAGAAATTATTCATTAAGTGTTACTAACCTAACCAAGGGTACAATTTCAAACACCTCACTGTTAATCATGGTGAAAACTTCGTGGACCCTGCAACAGGTGCACACACTCAAATGATTGAGAGTGCATAGCTTAGTCTAAAAATGAAAAAAAAAGCATCAGGGAGGCACTCATCGACAAATGGACTCATATCTGTGTGAATTTGCGTGGCGAAAACGTACCGAGAAACCGCAGTATTTTCATAAAATATCAATGGATATCAGCAAATTTCAGGCCTAATAAATAATTTCTCCGCAAAATGGTCATCATTTTTGTGTTTTTCACACCAAAATGCATACTTAAAGGTAAAGAAAATATTAAAATTCGATAGGCCCCAAACCGAAAAGAGCCGTGTTTGCTTCTGCACACTGTGTGTGTTAGTACATACGTGTGCTACTTGCGTTCACGCTGCTTTTCTGAAACTAAATGCTACATTATATTACTAGTTTACGCCTGTAAATGGAGAAAAATATAATTTTTAATTAATTTAGTCGGATAATAACCTCAGCTGGCAAATAAAGATTGTTAAACAGTGAATACTTGTTAGTTCATGCATGCTGATAACGGTATCATACGAAATAAAGCGGAAAGATGACGCAATCGAAAAACTTTGTGCGGGAAACGAATCAAACTATATAGGTTACATAGCAAGAGCAGTTTTATCATTCTTAATCGAAAACTTTTTGTCAATATTGTTATATTATTAGATAATTAGTAAATAATTTTATTAAAACATCCATGTAGGGCTTATAATGATTTTATTTTAATATAATTGTAAAAGTATCGGTATTTCCAAGTATCGGAGTATCGGCCAAAAAATGGGTATCGGTATCGGCCAAAAAAATGGTATCGGTACATCACTAGAAACAACTATCGTATCTATAAGAATTAGAACTCCCTGAGGGAAAACGTGAGGGCCCGAACTGAGAGTTAAATAGGCCTTCTTTTTCTTTAAATATTTTTATGTTAAGGACCATCTTTTTTCGGTAGACTGCTGTCTTGTTGTACAGCACCTATTACTTTATTCTTCAACTTTGACCTTGTTTCATAATATTCTTTCTCAATTCACTGTTTCTGTGCCTCTTTGCATAGATTCCGCGTTCCATTAACTCCGTATTAAATGGTGTCTTGCTCCTTCCTCACTGTTTCCAGGGGGACAATGTGAGGGCCCGAGCTAAAGGTTAGGTAGGCTTTCTTTTTGTTAAAATAACATAAGTTTTTTGTTTTGTTACGGACCATACCATCCTTTTTTCGGTTCACTGCTGTCCTGTTTTTTCAGCACATACTACTTTCTTCTTCAACTTTGGTCTTGTTTCATGAACTTCTTTCTCATCTTACTGTTTCTATGCCCTTTCTGCATAGATTCTGCGTTCCCTTAACTCCATACTAAATGGTGCCTTCTTTCTTCCTCTCTTTGGATCTCATTTGTTGAGGATAGGGAGGCTTAAACTAACCAATAATCTAATCTAACTTTCTTCCTCACTTTGGATCGCCTTTGTGGCGGATAGGGAGGCTTAAATTAACAAATAATCTAACCCACCATTCCACTGGAAAAATTGTGACCTAGTTTTAGTGGCGTTTTTTTTTTACTTCGCTGTATGTATATAAAGGCAAGTACCTGGAGACTCAAAATTTTTCAATTTTTGAACTGGGAAAGTAAACATATTTTTTTCCATATGACACTTCACTCGTATGTTTTCTAACAACTGACTTCTCGGGGCTCAGGTTCTTCTGCGAAATGATCAACCAAGTTACATAGTATAATTCTCAGACAAATGTCATGAATGTGATTAAACGATGGCCCTGCAGTAATAGTTGGATGTTTTAGCTCGTTAACCTGCAGATGTTTATGGTCTAGTTGGTCCTTGCAGATTCGAGAATAGATCGACGTGTTCTCGATGGTTTCTCGCATGGAAAGACCGCTCATTTTTTGGAAATATCAGGGCCGTAATGCGGTTCTAAACCATGCAAGCTCACGGGTATGGTAGAGTAGGTAAGAGTTACAGGTCACGCTTTCTGTTTTCCAGGTGCAATTTGGGATTTGCTGTTTATTTTAGTTTGGATACTAGCATTTTTCTAGGAGTTTCGAGCGAATATTTTAGGTGGGACTAAAGTCACTTATATGGGATGATTCTTTCATATGTTGATGCGTAGAGCGTGAGGTTTTGAGTACGAGTTGTTTAATTTTGAGCGGTGTTGAAGTACTAACGCAGAGGCAGTCAGTGGTCTGCTGGCATCATGCATGCTGTAAACATCGTTAAAGCATGACACAGTGTGTCGAAGGAAACTATGAATTTTCTTGGACTTGGTGTACGATGCAATGTACCGGTATAAGACCTGGCAACCATGACACATCTTAGCGAAAAAAACACATTTGAAATATGTTTAAAAATATGTTCTATCTTCTCTTTGTTTCCGAGAGTAGAGGACGAATGTTAGATGTATTCAAGCTGCGTGTGGGTGATTTGTCTCATCAAAACGCTTTTTTATAAACTAACTATGGTTACATTATTTAAATAGACGTAGAAAGCGATGTCGTTCTGCAAGGAGAATGAATCTATATTTTACGCATGAATTAACATCGATAGCATTTATACATTTTATTAAGCACTTGTTCTCCTACACTAATCACTAAAAACACGACCCTCGTGCGCACCGTGCCCCCTGCTCTATGCAAACGTGGATCGGAATGCATCGGACGCGTCGCCCTTTGCTCTTCGCAGTCGCTCTCCTCCATTAGGGTATAGTCTTTATTGCGAAAATTGATTCCTTGCTCTTCTATTGCGTCTCATTGATGGCATTTGACTGCGGCTCACCGAGTCCTTAACTCGGCAGTGGTTAATCGCATGTCCACCTTAGCTTGACGCACCTCACATTAGCGCCATAGAGATAGTGCATTCTGTCACAGCGTGCGCTGTTGTTGGTTTCACGACCGTAATGCAGTGGATTTGTCAATACTTTGAGAATTTTATAAGTTTTCACGACTGGATTACTGGTTGTGCTGGGGTTTAGAATGCATTTCCATCAGGAGACATGGAATGAGCGCTACGTTTAGATCAGTTGAGTTCTTTATCCTATGCTGTGGAAGCTTGCGCCTCCAGGACAGATCTGTTGGGTTACCTCCGGTATAGGTAGGGTTCTCGACTTGCCCACTTAGTTTTTTGCGTTTTCTTTCCACCTTCTTCGCCATCTCTTCTTTGTTTTGTATTCCTCTTCCTTCCTAACTAGTGATTTCTGTGCATAAGGTATTCTGCATGGGAACATACAGTGTACATAGATTCTACGTTTTCCTTCGTCCAGACTGAATGATTCATTCTCCTTCTGTGAAAATATCTTCCTAATGGAAACGAGCCGTGAACTACTATACGCATACCTACATGTAGCTCCCTCATAGGGGTACAACTTTTGTATCAGTGGAAATTAGCGGTCCGAGCGAGAAAATGTGAGATCCGGAGTTGAGAGTTGAGTAGGCTTCCTCTTCGTTGAAATCGAAACATTTCAATTTTGTTAAAGATCGTCTTTTTCTGTTGACTGGCTGTTCTTTTTTAGCATCTATTACTTTCTTCTTCAACTTTTATCTTATCCAGCAAAGTTCTTTGTCTTTCTCATTCTATGCCCAGGATGTGGAGACAGACCTTGTGCTTTGATTCTCGTTCCTTTGATTTCATACTGAGTAATTGATGCCTTCCTCCACCTTTATGAGACAACACCTAAGTTGTAATTAGGGTCACTTAAACTAATTTATAATCTAATTATAATATAACCCTCAATTGACTTAAATGTTTAGAGTTTCGTAACTTCACACGCTGAGTATTGATGAAACTTTCATATCATTACTTGGCTGCAGTCCGTTCAGTTCACTATTAGTAATCTTCATTTGAAACTTGTCAGAATTCTGATCTTGACGTTTTTAGCATAACACTCTGTGCTGACAAATGCGGCGCAACTCCGCTGTTGAACGCTTGTGTTGAAAATACTGTGGACCTTGAGTTGTGTGTCTAATGAATTTCAACTTCCAGTCAGTTGTTCCCGTGCGTCTAAAAATACAGCTTTGTGTGTGGCTGTGATCTTCGCGCTTCCCTGGTGTCTTTCTGAATTTGACGGTGGCTTTGTGCGCCCAGCGCGCGCGCCTGAACTTCACCTTGTCGACGCCCGCACAATTAAACGGCCTGCCGTTCTTGGCGGCCCTGTCGCTGCTGCCACCGTGCGCTGTCGCCCCGACGCCCCACTCTAAAGTTTACGTCCTTGGTGGTTGCGTTATGTGACACCTCGGCTTCAGAACATTAAAGCCCGATCGCAGTAATCAGCAGTTCACGTTGTATGGTCGTGTAACGGTGAAGTTTTTGAAGAGTGATGACGGTTCGATTGAGTTCAGTGGACAGCTTAGTTTTCAGTGTAAGCACTTTCAATTGAGAGCCTTGAACAGTCAGATGTTAATGATAACGGTTTTTTGACGTGTGTTTAGTCGTTATAACCTTACTGTTCTGATGAAGTTCTTGGTCTGATAAAACTCGATAGAAGGTTTATGAGCTATTCTCAGCTTTTAAATATTAGTTTTTTCTAGATCAATTTTGCTCTTCTTTAAATATTTTAATGAAGAAATTTTTCATTGTTACAAAAGGAAATTTTTGAAATGGCAAGCAATTACTATGATAAAGTATTTAGATTGACAGTGAAATCTCGTGAACATGGCTTCGTAAACAGTGACCTAATATTGTATAGCTTGCTGCGACCTGATACGGGCTGCACTGACCATCCGGAGGCAAAAAGATCAGATGATGTGTTCTGCCTTGGTCGCTCAATTCGATCCCCAGGCTCGAGTTTCAATTACCTCGTGAAATGGTTTTATATCTCTCTCGCTTGAGGACTCTTTCTCGGACGAAGGTTAAAGACTTGCTTCTGTTTGTTGGCACGATTTCTTTGGGTATGCTTGCAGCAGCAACTCTAGTAAGGCAACGTTTGGTAATGATCCGTTCAACTCGTTATGTTGTCCTTGCTTGAAGCACGCATTTTTTTGCGGCAGTCAGTTGTATATGTTTGCAGACATAGTTATTTTTTCCCTTTTCTGTCATGGGGAGCTGGTGCGCAGTGGTACCGATTTCTTGCACGACTGTTATTAATAAGTTCGCAGTTTCATCTCAATCAGATAAATCTACATCTCAATCTGGTTCGTCTTTTTGGCTATGGCGGCTGATTTGCCTAAATATTAGTGAAACTTGGGTAATACCTTTGAAATGTTACAATTTAGGCGATGTACTCTTGCCGTCAGGGGGAGCAACTATTGATCGATGGGAATTAGTGCTTCCTGGGGGAGATATGAGAGACCGAGCTGAAGGTTGGGAAGATCTTCCCAACCCTCAGGGAAGGTGAAAATTTTGTTGAATTGAAAATCTTTTGTTTTATCGTGGACCTACTTTTTTCGATTCACTGTTGTTCATTTCAGTACCTCTTTTCTTCTTCAACTTTTTTGTTGCTAACTTCTGTCCACTCAGGGGGGGTGCAACTATCGCATCTATGGGCATTGGCGTTCCTCGTAAGAAAAAGTGAAGTTCCGATATAAGTGTTCAATTGGCATTCTTTTTGTTGAAACAAACTGTTCTCTATTTTGTTGCGGATCATCTTCTGATCACTGTTTCCCTATTTTCATTTATTGCTCATGTCGCATTACTTTCCAATTCTTTTTTTATCTTGTTTCATATACTTCTAAACCTACTTTTTAGGGAGGTTCAAACTAACTTAATAATCGTATTTTGTGTGAGCTTTGAGAAGTCTGTTTTTGCTGGGCTCATTTACCAGTTCCACTCGTACAGCACAAGTTTTGTAATGCATTCCCTCTGTCGGGAAATTTCCCGTCGCAGTTCCCGAACCGCAAGCTGCCACGCAAGGATTAACGCTCGAGCTATTTTAATTTTTACGTTGTAAAGTTATTCAAATTCTATCCTTGACCTTTAAAACAATTTTTTGTGTTTTAAAATACGGATTTATTTTTTGAAAGTGATATTGCGGGTTCTTTGCCTTGATTTATCCGTACATTTTTTTTATCGGTGAAAAGTAAGCTGTTCCAAAAACTTACCAGTATCTGTTGTCTTGACATGAGTTAGGAATTTCCTCTCGTGTCCATGTTTGACTTAGTGTACTACTTCCTGCATTCACATATTTCTACACAGTTTCATTTTATTATGAAGCCATCACGTCCGTTAAACCCATTACACGTGATTATAAGCAAGCCAAATGGGGGAGCCTCTGGGCTATGTTGTATAGTACACTAACACGAGTTCGACAGACTTAGACTTGTCTCCGGCTACTGACGACGCTGGGAATTCGTTATCGCTGCCACTGCCCCGAGCAATACGTTTAACCCCAGCTTGGCTCCTTGATCAAGAAAGTTGGCATCTTTATCTGTTGATGGATCTTAGCTCACGATGGCCGCCCGTACTCACTTTAACCGGATTTCCAGTCCACTACATCTTGGCTGCGATCGCCGGTGTGTAGCTAGCGAAGCAGTTTCTGTGGCGTGACATGGGTGTTGACGTCAATGCAAGAGCGGTGGAACTCTCGCTCTGTGTAGACAGCGGAAACTCGCTTTCCGCCTTGATTGTTGGCTGTAATTCTTACGTGATATTTATGGAATGGCCTTCGACAGGTGAAGGATATTCTGGATGAAAATTCGTTGGAGGGATTAATTGCTTCGTCGAATTTTTTTATGGGAACGAAATATTCATATTTTTAATCAACTTTTACATGAGGGACGATTTTTAAAATTGACGTTTGAGTTCTCATTTTCTATTCGGCTTCCCATATTCTCATTACTGGGCTGAGAGTTGCTTCGCTTGTTGTAGTCATCGACAACTTAACCGGGGTTATGTGTGCTTTGAGGAATTTAGACTCCCCAGCCATTACTCGCTGCAAATTACCAATTTCTTGGATATGTATCAGGCCTTTGGTTTTCTTTTTTTAGTCTACTCAGAAGGATGCAACTACTTTTCCCAGATAATTAGCGTTTCCAGGAGAAAGATGTGAGGTCTCGAGCTGAGGGTAAGATAGGCCTTCCTTTTGTGCAATTTATATGGGTTTCCATGTTGTTACGGACAGTCTTTTTCATTTGACTGCTGTCCTTTTGTCAGCGCTTCAAGCCCTTTTCTTCAACTTTTATGTTTTTTGAAATTGTTTCTTGATTCGCCGTTTATATGCACAGGGGTGTTCTGGGGAAACGCACCTTGTGCATGGATGATGATTTGAACTTCATAAAAATGGTACCTTTCTCTCCTTAGAACACTTTATTCTTGCTGAAGAGACTTAAACTCATATAATCTAATAAGTCTTTTTTATAGTTCTTTTCGTGGGAAAACGCGTTCCATTCCAATGACAACCCGCTTGAGTGAAATCGTGTATTTTTGTCTTCGATCATTTGTCTTAGTTGTTTGATTTAGTTTTCAATTTTTTCTTAATTAATTAATTCGTAGCTAGTGTTTCAGTTTTTTAACTGGCGAGTTGGTTTAATTCATTTACATTATTTTTAATCCTTAGTACATATACCATGTGGGGTCTTTCACGGTTCCCACGATGGTATTATGTTATATTCTTGCTAAACTTGAACAAATAATGTACTCCTAATTTTATATGTGTAGTTCATAACTCTCACACAAATTTCTCTTGACTGAACTTATAATAAATTTTTCCTCGTTCAAAAAAAAAAAAAATCAAAACTTACTTAGGGGTCTTTCCAGTACCCCTCTTCTTATACTGTCACTCTTTTACTACTTTCATAATTGTAAATTCCCGCACTTTTTGAATGTTTTGAATTGTGCACTTATCTTTTAATTGGAAAAGTAAACCGTCTTCACAATTCTGTCTAATTTTTTCAGAATTTTTTGAATATTAAATGTACCATTTTATCTGCGAGATACACAGGAACACCACTACAACTACCGTTTGCTCTCGAGACTGTAGTGACACCACTAGTTAGATACGTATTGTCATGTACTGAAATATAACTGGTATATAATTTGTTTGCAATCGCATGTAAAAGTAGAACAAACTTGATTAAAAAAAAGTATATTTTTACAGCTGATTATAACTAAAATTATCCTTTAGTTATGATCTGTAAGAGGTGTTTTTTTATGGCAAAGACTAAAAGGAATTTTTTTCATTTCAATAAAGGCTATACTTCAAATTCTGATTCCTACTCCCTCAAAAACCTAGTTTGAGTATTCTTTTTTTATCAAGAAATGGGTTGGTACAACAAAAGTTGATAAATAAAGTGGGGTCCTCTATTTACCCTTTGGGTAAACAACGTTGGTGAATTTACCTTGTTATACTAAGGGTTAAAACGGTCAAATGTCTTCGATGTCGTTTTTGGTCAAGCTGGAAAAACACAAACTGTAACCCACGCAATTTATTGCACACTATTTTTCGTTGGCACTAACACGGTGCTGAAACGATCACTTTGTCAGTGCCAAATGGGACTGATAGTTTTGCTTTTGATACTGCGAAAATTTAGTCCAACTATAGATGTAAAATAATATTTTTGGAGGTAATTGATTAAAAAATTACTTACGTGTCTACATGCACGCTTACCTGTCACTTGCATGAAGGAAATTGACCGTAATTTTACCGCAAATTCATTCAGCTGGGGTTCTACATGAATGCTCAGATGGAAGTTGGTCAGGATTAATATTACGATAGTGCTGAACCTATCAAGGGATTATTATAATTTTTCCTCACCGCAAGTTCGAGCAACGTTTCGAATAGTCGATAATTTTTAGCTGAAAACGTATGAATTAAAAAAAACGTTCCATAACCGTTCAGCGCAATTGATATTAAGTTGCCGTCCTGTTCTTTAGATTTGACCTTATAAAATTTTTCTTTGAGTGCGCAGAGAGTCAATTTTACGAGTGTCTTCACATCAGATCTTCGAGGCAACACGAGCAGTGATGTGCGGTTGCATGAAGTACAAAGTCGTTCGAAGATGCTGTTGTTCAAAATATTTCGAAAACATGTTTGAATACATTCAAATATGTTGTTGATCAACTGTCCAATGATTTTCCGTCCAAATATTTCAATTTTATGGCAAGAACAATGTTGTCTTGGTTTCTGAACTAAAGGGTATAAGTTACTCTGAACCTGTTCTGCCTCTCAGTTTTTGAATATTCTGGTGCTACATATTATGAAGAAACCTTGAGCGGATTCGCTTAGCTAGTCCCCTCAGTCGGACTCAACTTGAGGAATAAAATTATTTAAGGCGCTAAGTGTTGGTTACATTGTTCGCTACTCTTGGGAATTTTTTTTTGTATTAATGCGCCGTATATGACAGTGAAATATGACTCCTGTAGGTGTAACGTGGAGTCAAATATGCAGGCATTTTGGATCGTATCAGAATTGTGTTCTCCGCTCACTCATACGTGTGGAGGAGAGGATTTCCTTCAGCTAATTCTAGTGGCAGAACTGTTGGTGTGCTTCGTATTGAGTTCGGGTGTCGGGGGACGTTGTGGCCCTGCGCCGCTTGGTGTTGGCGCGGCCTGAGCAGCATTCCCTCTTGCTCGAGTCCGGCTCTTGTGTCACTTCTGAGCCTTGCCTGAATCTGCCCCTGAGATAGTTTGGCTTTGCTTTCTTACTTGAGAAATAGTAGCCGTAGCGTGCTGATCATCTCTAGCGGTTGTGACGGTTTTACTTTAACTTCATCCTCTTATTTCGCTGAGTCGCTTGTTAGTTTTGATTTGCCGCCGCGATAACGCTTGCACCCTCAATTTTGTGCCGTCATGTGCACACTACTTGCGTGTTAGTGGGAACTGAGCTCTCAAGAGTGAGCTCTCAAGATGTGCCACTCCAAGCTGAAAATTACGTATAAGATAGAGTTTTGGTTTTATTGCGGGGTATGTTCTTTTCATCCCTTGTCTTTTTTCAGGACCTAGTGCTTTCTGTGCAACTTTCATCTTGTTCCTCTAATTTCTTTAAATTTCAATGTTGTTTCTGTAAATGAAGTGTAGTATCACACCATGTGATTGGCTTCCCCATGCCCTCAATTACCCCCTCGGAGGGGGTAACTTGTATCTATGGAATTAGCGGTCACAGGAGGAAAATGCGAGGTCCTAAGCCGATCGATATTTTTTTTGTTGAAAAATGTTTTTTTAAGCCCATCTTTTTTTCGGTTCACTGTTGCCTGGTCCTTCAGCCTCGCTAACTTCCTTCCACAACTTTTATTTTGTTTCAGTCTTTCTTCTTACCTTACTGTTTCTATGCGCTAGGGATCTTGTGTGCGAACACACGTTGTGCATAGTATCCATGTTCTCCTAAGTCCGATGATACTTGCATCCTTTCTTTCTTCGGAATACCTTCGTTGCAGTTAGGGAGGCTTGAATTAACTCCCTCAATTGCACAGTTCGTCTTTCTCATTCCTCTCTCGGGAATATTGTTGTTCTGGTTGAGTAGCTTGAACTTTGTTCTCTAATTCAAGTATCAAGTGTGTGTGTGTGTGTGTGTGTGTGTGTAAAATCATTTTCTTCGAATTCTGTTAATGTTTAGCTTAATTTATGATATTTTTTCCTAAAAATTAAATATCTCACGATTGAAAGATTGTGATGAAAATGAACGCAGTGGCTAAGGGTCACTGCAAGGTTTATTGATAGAGGAGGTTGAGGCAAGGAGTTGTATAGATTTTGTCGTAACCATGGTGTTTGTGAGAAGAAAGATCACCTCAAAATCGTGTTCTGTTTGGAGAATTTTGCGGAACCGGAGCGAGCACCGTACAACATCGACGCCCTGAAGACCTTGAATTGTGTAGACCCTGAAGACCCTCTCAGAGATGCGAAGCTTGAAGCCCTGGAGCAGGGCTCAACGATATATAGAAGTGATACGATTAATCTGGTGGTGCCTTCCGAGCTTTTTTTGACAATCTCTGTCTCTCATGGTGATCTGAGACCGATAATGGGCTTAGCGTAAGCGGGCTCGTTGTGACTCTACTAAATTCTAGCGAAGTGATCAGTGAGAAATGAAAACATTGACAGTTATCAACCTTTGTGACTTTCGGAGCGATGTGTACTTAGTTTGCGAAACGCTTCGATAGACATGGGTCGTTCAACGTAGTAATTGATACTTGAAAATAACCGAAGCTAGAAGTTGTTAGTATGGTATTAGCTTTTGTTTGTCGTTGATCGTGGTGGCTCAACCGCAGCATGGAGGAAAATTTGGACGTAGCGGTGAAAATGAATGATGCGGCAGTAAAAGCTCTAACTAAGCGAGAGTAAAAGTGGCTCCAGCGCGTCAGTAAGAGTGGCGCTAACGCTAAGGCGATAGCAGTGACGTACATCCTGGTATGCAAGATTCAGAATGTCCTTTTAACGTGACTCATGATCTCATTTCCGACTACAGAAGCGTTCTTCTCGATTGAACCGTTGCAAAGGATTTGCTTCAGAACCGATGTTTTATGAGTTATTGCGGATGAGTTTTTGTGTTGGTGTTCTTGTTAACGAGTTACGAAATAGTGCTCGTTTGTCGGGGATTGAACTGGAGTAAGTTGAAAATCCTTACTTTTTATACGTGTTCAAGCGTTGAGATTTATCTGGTTCATCGAAAATACTTCCTAATTTCTATAGAATTATACTTTTTGACTGCACCGAATTCTTACATTTCAGGACAGTGGTTCTTAACCTGTGGGTCGTGACCCCCGGGGGGGGGGGCGTCGTTTGGGATTTCTTAAAAGGTTAAATCAGGGTTCTGGAGAATAATTTATTTTTCATATACGTTATACACGTATTTGAAGTAGCCAGTAGGGCTTTTACCAGTTTGATGAGTACAACACTGGTCACAAGTTGGGTGGTCTGCTGCACATTAACTATAGCCAGTGTTACCAAAATAGCGTTAAATTCCTATTATAGCTCAATCGCCCCTCAGGGGGATACAGGTATTGTATCTATGGGAATTAGCGCTCCCAGGGGGACCATGTGAGGGCCTGAGCTAAAGGTTAGGTAGGCTTCCTTTTGTTGTAATAAAATAGGTTTTTGTTTTGTTACGAACCATCTTTTTCGGTCCACTGCTGTCCTATTTTTCAGCACCTACTACTTTCTTCTTCAACTTTTTTCTTGTTTCATGAACTTCTTTCCTAGCTTACTGTTTCTGTGCACCTTGTGCATAGATTCCGCGTTCCCTCAACTCCATACTAAATGGTGCCTTCCTCTTTCCTCTCTTGGAACATCTTTGTCGTGGTTAAGGGAGGCTAAAACTTTCTTATATAATAATAATAATATAGCTCAATCGGATACTCCTCCAAGTCACGTGATACGTGACGTGAATATCTTCTTCCTACGTGAGAATCTTCTTCATGAATATGAAGATTTTCTTCATAAAAAGATGCAGGATGGTTGTTTTGTAACAAAGGTTGCTTACTTGGCAGATTTTTTCTCGGAAGTAAATTCTCTGAATACTTCAATCCAAGCAAACGTTACAATGATGCACACAGCTCGTGACAAAGTGGCAGCGTTCAAGTCTAAGATTCAACTTTACCAGAAAAGAGTTCAAGACGGTGACATCACTTTCTTCACGGAGATGATGACTCTCCTGGGTTCCATGCCAGATGCTGAATGTAGTTTCCGTGAGGAGATCTCCACTCATCTTTTGGAAGTAAATGACGCCATCGATTGTTACTTTCCAGGACTAAATGACCGTTGTACGATGCGTGGATCTCCCCTCAGGGGGATACAACTATTATATCTATGGGAATTAGCGCTCCCAGGGGAAATATGTGAGGGCCCGAGCTGAGAGTTAGGGGGGCCTTCTTTTTGTTGAAATAAAATGTTTTTTGTTTCGTCAAGGACCACCTTTTTTCGGTTCACTACTGTCCTGTTTTTCAGCATCTCTGACTTTCTTCTTCAACTTTTATCTTATTTCATGAACTTCTTTCCTATCTTACTGTTTCTATGCCCTTTCTGCATAGATTCCTCATTTTCTTATCTCCATACTAAATGGTGCCTTCCTCTCTTCGATACGCTCTATTTTTGCATCGGTTAGGGAGGCTTAAACTAACTTATAATCTAATCTAATGCGTGGATCTATAGACCCTTTTCAGTAAAGGATAGTGCCATCAGTGATACTGATGTTGCTGCTAAGGTAGAATTTCATCAAACTCGTGAGGATTCTCAGCTTCAAGTCGATTTTGCCGAACAAGAGCTCCCAACATTCTGGGCAAAAGTGAAGGCCTACTGTCCTATTCTCTCGATGCGTGCATTAACCATGTTGATTCAGTCCCCGTCAACCTACCGGTGCGAGGTTGGATTCTCAGCAATGGTTGCACTGAAAACGAAGGCACGCAATAGGCTTGTCATCGATGCTGACATGAGGTGTTGCCTATCGAACGCTGGTCCTCGCTTTGATAGACTTATGGTTGCAAAACAATTTCAACCATCACACTGAGTGAATAAGGAGTAGGTGCTAGATTTTGTATGGTGTTGAATAGTTATTTGGAATTGATAATTTTATTGTATTTGTAGATGCTATGTAGGTGGAATTATTCAAAGTTTTTGTTGTGTGGTGTTTCCAATAAAATTGTATTGGAGTAAACCATGGTCTTCCTGTAATTTTTTTACTTGACCCTTTGCCAACATTCATTATTTCCAAATCTATTATAGTATAATAATACTCTGATTAGTCCCGGGGGGTCATGGGATGAAAAAGGTTAAGAACCACTGTTTTAGGGCTCGACACAGTCGACGCACAAATTTTCATGAATGAAGATGTAATTTCCCTTCTGGGAGATAGTACTGTCATGTCTATGGGAATTAGCACTCCCAGGGGGAGAATGTGAGGTCCAGTACTGAGAATTATGTAGTTTTTTTGTTGAAATAAAATGTTGTTTGTTTTCAGGATCATCTTTTTTCGGTTCACTAATGTTCACCTTAATACATCGATTGTATCTTGGAAATTTTATCTTGTTTCATGAACTTTTCCTCAACTTACAGTTTTCATGCACCTTGTACATAGGTTCCACGTTCCCTTAATGCCATTCTAAATTCTAAATAACGCCTTCGATTTTCCTCTCCTTGGAACGCCCTTTGTTACGGTTAGGGAGTCTAAAACTTACGTCTAATGAAATTGAGGAGGTGCCGATAGAAGGTTCTGTACGAGTTGAGAGCAATTACATGGTCCTACAGGCCCACACCGCGGAGTGGGATCTTCAGAAATGAGGTGTGAACAGAGTGCGGCTCGCTAACTCGCGTCTTGGTTGCAGATTAGAATTCCAAGATGAGCTTCGAGCACCTTCTTGCCAAAAAAACTTGAACTTCAAGGCCCTGTTCTTGGCTTTGACTTCATCAATTCGATTTACAACCTTCAATTATTCTTGAGAGATTCGCCCGAGTATCGGCCTCTGCTACCCACATAGTCGACCTTGATGTGCTGCTTGCGCCTCGAAGTAAGAGTGCTCGTATCGGAACTCATTTCAAGTCATTTGTGGATAACTACTCGTGTACAGTACGTTAGTATGTCCGTGTTAGACTCGTTGAGTTTCACTTTTGGGAGAGACGCGTAAATTACTTGCCGCTCTTCAGGTGCAGGGGAGTCCCCGTTTAAAAATCAAGGCCTCTATTACTTGATAAAAACTCGACCTTGGTTCTTGTAGCCGTGCTGAATTTCTGATCCTCAGGCAAAAGAACCAATACAAGCTCGCATCGTTTGTTCAAAGATTTGGACGTCTTCCTCGGGGGTATTTTTTCTCATCTGTCCTCTAAAATTGCTCCTTCAAAATTCAAGGTAGTGATGGCCTAAAGCATCCCGAGATGAAAAAATTGTTAGAGATCACCAATGAGTTAGAAACGTGGTTTTTAGTGTTGTCCTTGTACTTTTAACGTTTGACCTTTGTATGTTAGAAAATTTTGTGGTTGCGAATTAAAGAAATGGGTTTTTATCCATATGTGGATTCAAAGAAGCCGGACTCGTGTCGTTTTTTCCAATATTTTCGTTGTAGTCAGGGCTCCTGAACCTGAGGTACGCGGCATGTCTCTAATATTGCATCAGTTGTTTATGATGCGTCAGAGTTCAACAACATTGGATTAATCAAGTATTTCCATTGAAGTAAAGTTACCATTGACGAAGAGAGATTATTTTAGTTCGAAATGTTCAGAGGCCAGATTTTTATACATTTTTTTGCTGTCGTTTAGGAACAACCGGCAGTTCATTTGTTGACTTGGCTATCCGTGTTGATTTTTTCGTCTTAAATCTTTAGGTTTCAGCTTCTCAAATGAAATTTGAAGATATAACTTGTAACAACCTCTCAGCGTTACCAGCTGTTGTGTTTTTTTTAATAGTTGAGAAAAAACGGTGCGTTTGAGCAGCAAAAATTTTCCTTCGTGTCACCAAGTATTACAGCTCACTTTTACCGTGGGCTGTACCGCTACGTGAAATATTTGATAAGTCGGCCGCTGACCTCGCGTAGAGCGGCGTGCTGCTCGTGCCGCTCTTCCCGGCGCTGCCGTGCTCCTGCGCGTCAGGCAGCGCGGGCTGTGGCAGCGTGCGCTGTGGGAATCAGGCCGTGGTGTGAGTGGGGTGACGGACGACTTTTGCATTTGGCAGCTTTGCTGCTGAGTTGGTAGTTAGTGTGTTCCAGTAGTTTAGAAATGTATGACTTCGCTCAAAGGAAACTTGAATACGCTTCGTAAATGGTTTTCCGAGACAGCCAATCTCGTAGTTCTAGCACTGGTCATTTTCCGACTCTGCCGCATTTTTACGTAAGATAGCCATGTACTGATATAATATTTTGAAAGTAATTTCTCGGACTGGTCTGAGCTAGAACCTTAACGATGAAACGAACGTCGCTCCACGCTACGCGCGCACTAAATAATTAAACAAATAGTTGTCACACCGTTTCTTCCAGGGTCGGTTCATTTCTGCACATTTATTAGTTTATTCTAGATATAGTCAGTCAAGGTACTGTTATTACCAGTCTAGATTATGAGAATGGGGTTGTTCTTGACCGCAGGATTGCGCAGTAAAAATGTTCGATACCTCAAAATTTATTCATTGTGCATGTGACCCTAAGAAACTACATGCCAAATTGAAAGTGTAAATGGATGAGTGTTGAGAAATTTTTTAGTAGAACAAATCTTTGATGATATTAAAATAAAACTGGAAGTTACTGGTAACACTTTACGAGATCAAGTAAAGACTACGCCAAATACGTAAAAAACGTATATTTGAACTTAAATAATCAGTTATAGACACCGCGAATTGTCGTTGAAGTTTTCGGTTCAGTTTCACTCTTACATCATGTTACGCGCTTAGCATTTTAGATTCGTTTTCGTTTGTGTGAAAAATGTAATTTTCGCCTAAAGATTTCAATTTTACGTCTTGTTTCGTAGTCTCCAAGGGAGAGAAAAACTAGCGTATCTATGAGAGGCAGCGCTCATATGGGGGAACACTTGAGGGCACTATCTGGAGGTTAGGTAGGCGTCTTTTGTTGAAATGGGGTTTTTGTTTGTGCTGACCATCTATTTTTGTCCATTGCAGCTCTGTTCTCCTGCGTCAACTACTCACGTCATCTTTCATTTTGTTTCATAGACTAGCTTCCTAACTAGCTCATTCTATGCGTGAGGGCTCTTGTGTAAGAACATACCTTGTGTGCAGATTCCTCGTTCCTTTAACCCCGTACTCACTCAATGGTGCTTTCCAAATTTAACCTAATTTTTTACGGATATTCCTGGTAGTGAGACTTGTTATTTAAGTGTTTCAACAAAGGTGCGCCCAATTTCCAGTATGCGAGAACATTTCTGGAAATTTTGTTTGGAGCCTTATTGAAGACAATGTTTCTGATTTGCTCCAGTTCATCGCGTCTAAAGAAATGTAGATGATTGCTGATCATAGTTACTAATATACTCGATTTTTATAAAATTTTATAACACTATGAAAATCATCATTCAACATCATCTCCAGGCAGTAAAACGTGGTACAGGATACAGTAAAGTTTTTTTATTCTTCACTTTACCACGTTTTGCTGCCTAATGATGTTTGTTATATCGAAACGCTTTTTAGTCAGCGTTATAAATTTTTTTTAAATTGAGTGTTTAGTAAATATGATAGATATGTTTCTTCGTTTTTCAACACGTGATGAACGTGCATAGTTTCGCAAGATCGAAAATTAGAAGATAAATTATGCGAGGGTTTTGTTATTTGATGAACACCTGTATTCCCACGTAGATGACAACTCGTGAAGGGTTGCGTGTCACCTACCCCAACCAATATTTTTCCGGCTGGAATTTTATGTGCAAAAATTGATGAATTTCTGCTTTGACTCATTTGAAGTCATCATAAGTGTGGTCGTACAAATATTTTTACTACTCTGAATTGCATTTTGTACTTGAAGGTTTTTGCGAACCTTTCTAATTACTATCATGGTGCAATGAAATTTGCCTGTGACGCAACTGGATAGAACGATCAAGCCCAAATATTTGCGCAAAAAGTGAAATCTAATTCGAAGCAAGTGTTTGTTTAAAAACGTTGGATTAGGAGTCAAATGTGATAGTGCTGTCAATGATCAGTTTTAAGTAAGTTTAATTTCACACCTCAGTGGCCTGGGTCATGAGATTTACTCGGTTACAGTTCATTTGTGTGAGAGTCAGAGTGTGGTTTTGCTCTTGTTGTCAAAAACTTGTGTCCCTGCCCCTAATAAAGCCTTCAGTTTAAAATTAGACTTTCGCTTTCAAAAACTCCTGAAGTTTATAAGGAGCTTTTATTTTTCTGCGTCATATTACACGTCGTAATGTTTCCAATATTTCTAGATGTTATTGCTAAAAGCTCTGAACGTATTGAACGAAAAATCTACAAATTTCAATCACTTTAGTATTGTTCATTTTTTTTGCCCTTCGAAATCTAAGTCCGCTCCTCTGCGAAACTGTCGTGTCAAGTACGATTTAGAACTAGCGGTAGTTATTACGGTGAAACTCCTCGCTACGTTTCATGAATAATCGAGCAACACAAGTGTGGCCGTGCAGACTGGGCGATAGCGAACCTTCCGTGATGGTCTTAATCGTGCTCTTAATTATGACCATCTAATTCATGCCAACTTTATCAATGTCATCTTGCCGGAGGCAAAATATTCAGTTGCAAGTACGAGTGTTCAAATTCGCCAATTAAAATTGGCATTGAATGTAAACGTCTGGTCAGTTCCGACTAGTATTTTAGTTCGTTAGTAGAAGGTGTCGATGATTTCTTGTTTTTCTCTTGCTGAGGAGCTGGAAATCAGGATTGGGTGCCAGCGGTAGATATGTAGAACGTGCAACCTGCCTAATGCTGTTTATGGGCTACGCCTTCCCCAATTTATCATCCTCACTATTGTTACTATTCATCTCCTTGGAGCAATGACCAAATGCCCCACGATATAATTGCGTATTCGTTAACCTTCAAAAATAGAATCCTGAATTTTTGCTTCGATTCTAAGCATCTTGGCGGAGATATGACCACGTGTACTCTTGAGTTGAGGCAAATTCTGTGCTACGTTCCTCTAGGAACTCCGTTAGTCTAAATGTACTAGAAGTGTCGACGGAGGTAGCAATAGTTGAATACCTCGCTTCCAATTGTTTACGCTTTGAATAGTGTTTATTTTTTGTACGATACACAAACTCTTTAAAATCTTGAACTCTAGTCGTTAACATGTCGTTAGAGTCGTTTTCAACAAAAGTAGAAGTGCTAAAGATCAAAATGGATGCAACGGATATTACTAACTGTCGTAGTTATTATGGCAGCTTGCGTGTTGCATCTACGTTACGTAGCAGAAACAATTAACTGAGAGCGAAAACTGGTCAAGAGTTGAAGTCTTTTGGTACAAGTGCCTGGAGCAGGGGCGGCATCCCAGCGACCTTGCTCTTAACGCGCCTTCCTTGCCTCGCAAGTTTTTGTGCGTTGCGTGGGTAACCCTCCAAGAATTTCGGCCTTCTAACGTCTTGAGCTCCTTCTAAAACGACGTCCTCGAATTTCCTCTCATGCTCTGAACTGTTACGCATTTAGTGCTCGTGCGTGCGATTTGCGCTCCAATTTACCCGACCCGCGCTGAGTGGTGTGGTGCTTCAAATGGAACTCGCACTCATCCGTGACGGCCGTAGCGTTGGTGCCTTCCTTCGCTTCATTTTTATCAATGTTTGTTGAATGCTTATCTGGCCGTGTGAACGACGAATTCCAATTTCATTTTCGTCTTGAAGCTTCATTTTTGTATTGCGTCTCCGGAGGGAGCAACAACTGCTACTTCTATAGGAGCTTGTACTTTCAGAGGAAGGATGCGGTTCCATACTGAAAGTTAGGGAGGTTTTCCTTTTTTTGAAATGAACAGTTTTTTTTGTTAAGGGTAATCTTTTTTCGATTCACTATCGTCTCTCTCAATAGCCATTACTTTCTTCAACTTTTATCTTGTTCCGTAAACTTCATTCAATCTGTTTGTGTCAGGGTGAGGGTACACACCTTGTGCATGAATTACTCGTTCCTTGATTCCATGCTAAATGGCGCATTCATCTATACTCTTTTACGAACACTTCTGTTGTGTGTAGCGAGGTTTCAATTAATTCGTCTTCTCTAGCGTATTTCATAAAAAGTTCAAGTGTGTACGGATTTGGTTTTATTTGTTTCTGTTCGGTTGGACTGATATTTCGAATGTTTTGCGCGGCGAGGGTGGTTAATGTTCCTTCGATGCTCGTCGGACCAGTTCACCCTGGCATGAGGTCTCGTCATTGCTCCTTGCGCACAGTGCCCCCCAAATGATCCCATGTCCAGTTCACGGCCTTGCGCACCAGTGTACGTTGGCGGAAGATATTCATGTGAGCAGCCTCCGCCTCGCTGCAGCTCCACTACCCTTTTCTGCTCGAACTTGAGCGCATGTCCTTCGCCTCCGAGTAATAACGGTAGAATTAACGAATACCTACACATATTTTTTATGAATACGTGAAAGATATCACTTGGATTTTGAGATTGTTAACTCGGTGATGCTAAGCTATCTTGTGGAAGTTTCGGTCTCCTAGATGGTCATAGAACAGTAAAATTGATTACCCTACGTGAGAAGATAAAGGGTGTCCTCAAGAGGGAATACTTCAAGGTTTCAAGATATTAGCCCTGTTCTTAAATGCTACGTAATGATTTATTCCCTCAATTGCTGACTGCATGTTCTTGAAACATAAGCTGGTGGCCGCATACCTGAAGCTTGAATAACATCGATCCTAACATTACTTAACATATTCTGTCTTGACCTATTCAAGTATAATTTAGCTACCGTTACTATAATCATTTAACCTCGCGTATCCCAACTTAATCTTGAAATATCTCCTAAGGGGGACACAACTGTTGTATCTACCGGAATTAGCACTCCTAGGGGGAAAATGTGCGAGGGCCCGAGCTGAGAGTTAGGTAATCCTTCTTTTTGTTTCGTCTCTTCCTTCTCTTCCTTCTTACCTTGCTGTGTATATGCGCAGTGTATTCTGTAGGAAAATTCGCGTTGTACGTAGATTCCCATGCGTTCTACAATCCATGGTAAACGTTTCCTACTCTTAGTTCTCTTGAGATCGTCTTTGTTGTGGCTGGGGAGTCTTAAACGAATATAATAATGCAATATATCGGTCACAGTGCTTGCGGTATAATTTTACTGAGCTTTCTCGAAGTCCTGTTACATTTATTTTGCATTTAGTGCTTGAAACTACGATGCTTCAAGTATAATCAGATACAGTTGCTCAAATATTTGATAGTTTCTACTACGTTAGTGATTTACCCTCCTTTAGCAGCAGCGAGACGAAGTTGAGGAGCCGTCGAAAGATCGAATATATTTCATGGACTTGGTCTTCTCTCATCTACGCCCATTCTTTGTTTACTAACATTGTCGTCATTGCTTTAACCTACTTGAAAAGTTTTATTTTTATCACGCTTCTTGATCCTATAGTTCAGGCAATTCAGTCCCGGCATCTGTGGCAGCCTGAACTTCATGTTGGACCCAATTTTTTGCACGACTTGGATATCTTACTCGATGTATTAGGATACAGTCTTACTCGAAGACGTTGTTTGCGTTATTATTTTTTCACCAAAAGCCGGATTCGTGCTGCCAGGTATCCCTTTTGTCGACTGTGGCTAACTTGTAGTTAATATCGAACTAAACATGCATCAGCTTTTCCACGTCTTGAAGCCACGTCTCCAAGCATCACGGAGATGATGTGTTTGGTAGTAGGGACTAGCGGACGTCTGAGATGTCCTGGGCCAAGCTATCGGGTTAGAACGTTTCGTCCGACATCGGACCCTCTGTGCAGGTGTTATCTGAGAAGCCGTCAGCGCGAAGCTTTGGGTTCTTTAAATTGCTGAAAACACGATAACAATGCTACTAACGTTGGATGCAAGCAGTTCACATCTATCTTTCCTTGCGTCTACGCTCTTTCGTGCTTCGTCTTTGACGCTTCTGGACACTTCATTCTTTCAAGTTTTTATTTTCTCTGAGTCATTTTCAGCCTCGGATCAAAAACTTTTTTCTGATCGATTGACAACTCTTGATTTACCCTGGATTAGGTCGATCCCAGCGACGTTAAATCGCGCTCAACCTACATGCGGATTGTCACGGATTGTCATTTTACTGACTCGGCCGCATGGTGATGTCCGACTTGTGGCACACATGGAGGAGAGCAGACGATTGCATTCATTTTTCTTTTCTTGTGAAATGCCTGCACATGATCATTTTTACAACGTGTGATAAGTGCGTTATAAAGACAATATTTTGAATCGATGTTGAGGAAGTTCATTTTTAAATTTCAAAGCTTTACACGTAGATGCAACTTTTGCTTCATCTGTGAAAATTAGCGCTCTCAGGGGGATGATCTGAAATCACGAGCTTGTTCTTAGGAACGCATTTCTTTTATTGAAATAAAAAAGGTTCTTCGTTTGGTTACAGACCATCTTCTTTGGTTTATTGCTCTCTTGTTTTTCGGCACATATTTAAACTTTTTACTTACTACATAAACATACTTGTTTTTATGTGCTAGGAATCTTGTGCATGAATTCTCTTTTCTCTTAACGATATTTTTCTTGGTGCCTTTTGTCTTTCGCTTTTATGAATACCTTTGTTGTGGTTAGGGAGGCTTTCAAACTCACTTGTAATCTAATCTTCTAGCTTTGAAGTTGATCACAAACGTAAACAGCAGTGTTGTTAGGCCCATTATCTAGTAAATCACATAGTGCTGGAATTGAAGATACATAATCTGAAGTATAGTTTCAAGTCGCCATTGTCGAAGATTATTTTGCAGTGTAACATTCCTTTTCCTGAGTATTGTCTTAAATTATAAGGATGATGTACTTGATCAAAATCATGCAGCATGAAGGAAACATTTGCAATGGCTTTATTGATTTGAGTGTATAAATTAAAATTGAATTGAATTATTTTGAACGTGCATTTTTTCAGAGCTGTACGAAAATAAAATGATCACGAGTTCTTCTATTGCTTACTAGGGTTAACAAGTGACGGCTTATGTTCGAAATACGTTGTTACCGCATGTTATCTAGGAGGCATTCAAGAAGAACTTCACATGATGAGCTTATTCGATTGAAATTTGACCGGAAAACTCGCATTAGAGTGAGGCCTGAGGGAGAGCTCCTGCCAGGAGCTGATGCTGCAGCATGTCTGGCTGCCGCGGTGCTGCCCCGTTGCCTGCCAGAGGGCGGTGGTGCCTCTCGCGCTTTGCGGTGTTGCACCTCAAGGACGCTCCTAACGCGTATCAAGGGTTGCTCAAGTCATCTTAGGGTCATTTTTGCCAGTTTCCGCCAGATACGTTCCGGCTGAAGCGTGTGTGTCTATTAAGTAGTTTCATTTTAATGCGGCCAATTCTCATTTAGGTAGTTTTCCATTTCTTCTGTTTTTTTTTGCGCTTTCACATGAAATACCTCGTTATTCGAGAAAACTTTGGTAGCTAATATGAGCTATTTAATATGAGCAATTTTATATGATTATAAAATGAGAGCAGTAATAAAAATACGGTAATAGAAACGTGCACCATCTACGATGCTGTGAGCCAGGGACTCGGAATACTTATGTCATAGCGTTCTGTGGGTCGCGCTTGAGTGGGCGTAAACTCTAATAATGCGTAGTTGGCTCCGGCCCGTTCCTGGACGTCAGTATATGGTAGCGCATTTCCTCTCTCGTCGTCTTAGTTCGGCCTGCCGAAATTAGCTATTCCATGTTTACGGTGGCACAAATATTCTGCCCGTGTTTACTAACACAGCGCTTCCTCCTGTGATAATTATACTATCTATCGAATGAAGAACTGAAGTGGAAGTCTTTGATGTTCGTGTCCATATTTGTGAAATATTTTCTCGGAAAATAGTTACTTGGTCACGCTTGATCAAGTAATCGCTGTTGATTGGATGATATGGTTGATCATGGTACTACAACCAACGTTTCATCGAATCTTAGTGCGCGTTAGCTTTTTATTGTTTGCGTGCTTATCTGTTGTAATTGCAATTTCTTGGTCTCCTAGATTTTCGAATTTTCGTGGAAGCGCTGGTAGACGCTTACACTCGCTGACGTCTATAATTTTGATTGAATTTTGACTTGTTTGAGTTCTAACCGATTCATAAGGAATCGAAATTTTTAATATTTTGTAGGGTTCGGGAAGCTTGCACATCATTTTGTGTTTTTGTAGGAAGCTTTTGTTTCTAAATGTTTAATAAATATTCGAAATTTATGATCCCTCGTTTTGCATTTTTCAAGTGCAGGCCGTAGGGTTGTGTTCATCTGCATCAAATGAGCCCATCACTCCAACTGTAATTATGGGCGTTGCTGTAAAGATCATTTCGATTCCTTAGATGAGGGCATGTAGTAGAGAATTTAATGTTTTTTTTTTTTACCTCTTAATTCTTTTGTTACTTTTTGCAACGTTGACCGGTAACACCATATTGGTCCAAGAATTGACATGGAAGCTAGTAGAAAAAACAATATCAAGATCCTTTATTATTCTTGGTGCTTAAGAAGTATTGTGTAAATTGTAGATATTTTTATGTCTCAAAGTGACTATTTTGTGAATAACTAGAAGAAAAATTGCCATATAGCTTTGTTTTTAGCAACTTTAGAAATTATTCCTCTTTCTTTTTTTCATATCGGTGACTAACTTGGGATAATCGCCGTTGAGCTTCAGAATATCAATGGCATTAGTGTGGGAGTGAAACAATAAGAGTTTTGCGCTGGGTTTCCGTTTTCAGCAGATACTCTGTGTGAATATAATTACACCACGAAGATGATTAAGCCACGGCAAACTAAAAAATAGTCTTACGTATGATAATTCTATTGCACGAATCGTTCGATTTCAAAGAAGGAAATAATTCTTGCTTTTTTATAATTAGCTTCATACGCATCGAAGCCTTTGTTGATTCTCGAAGTAACGAGTTTCAAAAATGTATGAGGTGCGTTTTATGCTGCTTGCGCAATTGTGAGGTTACATTGAGGCTGAAAGGTGCGGACTTTCATTACTTTCCCAAGTTCAAGCGTCCTGAGAGCTTGGGAGGGGGGAGCTTCAACTATTGTATCTTAGAGAATTAGCGTTTGTGGGAGGAAGATGCGAGGACTCGGGTTAAAGGCTAGGTAGACCTTTCTTTTGTTGAAATGGGTTTTTTGTTTTGTTACGCACCATCTTTTTTCGGTTTACCGCTGGCATATATTTCAATACCTAATATATTCTTCACCTTTTATCTTGTTTCATAACCGTGTTTCCGTACATCTACCCCATGGGATCTTGTGAAGGGGCACACCTGTATAGATTTTCCATTCTTTATAGTCAATACCAAACCGTGCCTTCCTCTCTTAGGAACACTTTTATAGTGGTTAGGGAGGTTTCAACTTGTTTATGTAAGGTGGAGAGGGTATTGTTCGAAAGCGTATGCTATGGATTATGTAACCCCAACTAATGTGGCTGGTTATTAAGACTTCCTGCATTGTTCCTTCCTTTTCTTGGCTGCGGTCATAAAAGAAAGAGGCTTACGTGTGTCGCACATCTGATTTTTTTGCACGCTCCATCATTTCTGGATCTTTTACTTCATGTGCAACCCTTTTATTTTTCAACGCCATTTTTTTTGCTGCCTGGCACGGTCTTCGCCACGAAATACCGATGATGCGCTGCTGACGGCGGATGGTAAGGGTGTCGTTACGGTGATTGTTCTAATTGACACAGCAGTGGTTGTATTCGACACGAATTTTAATTTTAGTGAAGAGTGCGGCGTATAGCCTCACAAGCACACACTGGCGCGCAGTGTCAGGGTGAGGACTGTATGTCATTACCTACGAGCTGAGGCGCGCAACTGCTGGAGAGTGACGCGCCGCGAGTTGCTGCAGCGCTCAGTTCGCTGCCGTGCCGCTGACCTTCACGCTATTTCAAGGGGCGTCCCTGGCTATTTTCTGTATTTTCCACGGGCCTTCCTTTGTGTTATTTTTCTTCTACCAGACTCGGTTAAGATATTCTTTTCTGGTAATGCGCGAGTCGTTTGGACGCTCAAGGAAGTTGTGATCTTTCGCCTATGCGCTCACTTATTCTAGACTTACTCTTCAGTCACAGGGGAGGGGTTCATGTGAACTTTGAAATATTTTCTTTAAATATGTATATGCTGATCATTTTCTCGCTTGTACTTTAAATTTATTAGGTATGCAAAATTATTATTTTTCGTGCATGGTTTCGTGGGATTTCTCGGATCAGATACTGGAAATTTTTGTCGTTTTTCCTTCCTTATTTTATTATATTTACGTAAATTCGTTGTTAAATTTTGTAGTGGGTGTGCTCACGATCCCTGTGAAGTTGACACACGTGCTGTCTCGACTACTTTGGTGTAAATTCATTCATACTGTTATTTACTTGACCAATTTCCCAATGCATTTCTATGCAATTTTTTTGTGTAAGATTATTTCTCAGACTCCAGTTAAGGAGGAAAGCCTAGAGGAAAATCATCACCACTAGGAATGAACTGAAAATTCAGTCCTTAGTTCCGGTACATAGCAGTCGTACTCGTTTTAACTACGAGTATTGCTTCCCCTTGCGCGTCCAGGTTGTGCTGTTGCTGCACGTGTTCTGTTCGTCACCATTTTGCGTATTAACTTGATTATTCTCACGTTTGTCTTAGGCTATTTCCCACATGTTGGCTATTGTTGCAGCTTTTTCGTTTCTTATTGTTTGAAGTTATTAGTCATAATTACAGTTGTTTCAGGAGGCTGAATTTATTACTTTATTATTAACTTTACAGCTAGCTACGAAGCAGTATCTCGTCAAGGCTACTGAAAAAAAGTCGTAATTCTGTTATAAACTCTTAGTTCCGTTTTGATGCAAAAATGTTCATTTTAATATACTGAAAGTATGACGCATCGAAAGCAACCTTGGTCAGACAATTTCCTGGTTGTCTGCGCGTTGATAAATATTTGTTAAATAAAATATATTTGTTCCCCTCAAAGAAAGGCGCTAAAGAGGTTTGTCCTTCATTTTATCGAGGGACTTGCGTAGCGGTTCTTATGGATTTGTAAAATATTTTTGCTAGTCCTTCGTTGATGATAGTATCTCTTGATTAGAGATGTGCGCTTGGAAACTATGTAGCACTTACGGTAGTAACCCTTGCTATCCTATCTACACCAGAAACACTTATTGTAACAGTCAGTTGTGGGTTTCAATTTGTGTTTCTTGTATTCTTGAATGTATTTCTTTTATTCTTTATTTTATTTCATAAAGATGGTTTCTTGGCTTCTCATCAAAATGCTTGCATTTTCGCTCGGCGTTGGGAGCGGTGTTATCCGAGACGCTAGAGCTTCTTGTCATTGTGGTACGACTTGAACTTGAATATCACCAAATTGCTCTACAATGATCACACAGCTCTGTGTTCACCTCAAATAAAAATTTATGAACCAAGTTTTTTTGTACGCCGATCTTTGAATCAGACTTTGTCCGGCGAGTTTATTTTTGTATTATTTGTCATATTACTACCAAGGCGAGGAAATGAACTCTCATTCATATTTGAGGTGCGTTTCCTTACGCCTGCTCCGTTTCTTTGAGTCGACAGGAGAAATAACCGGTACTTTTCCCCTCTAGATGGTACAACTTTTGTATCCTGAAGAATCGGCGCTCGCAAGGGCTATTCATGGGCTATTATTATTACTCGTATGCACTAATTATTAACTTGTAGCTTAATGTATTTTCTCTATCTTTCGCTGGAGCACATCTACAGTTGAGAAAAATCGTACCATGAGACTCGTGTGTAAGATTTCCAGTTCACTAATTCGCGATGAGGTTAACCTTCATTTCGCTCATTTGTGAATGAATCGCGAGATCAATACCTACGTTTATTTTAGTGTAGTACGCGTTTTTTTGTTGGTGAAGAAGCCTTCTTGGTGGGAAGTCGTTTAGCGAACTCGAGCATTCGAATGCGATCGTATAGCTCAAAGTTGAATTCGTTTACTTTTATATTGATTTGAAATTCGGTTTAGGTGTTAATCTTCATATTTATTTCATAAAGTAGCTGGGTTTCGCGGTTGAATTATGTTCGGATTGCAGTTGTAGTTTGTGTAATAGTCTTGGGCAGTTTTAAATAAATTCGAGTGCCTATAATTGCAAGGCACGCTGCATGGAATTTTCTATAGTGTCTACATTCGGGTAAGTTGTTTCCTTTCCTCCTTTTCTTTTGAACTATGCGTTTTGCTGTGTTATTGCTTGTTTTACGATTAGACGGTAAATTGCATACAAGATGAATAAAAATATAATTGTGCTCAATAAATTATTATGGAAAATAAAAAATCCGAACTGCGAAAGGCGTCTAAAATTAAATTTGAATCATGAGCTAATCTTCAGAATTCCCATCTCTTGCGCCTTCCGCATCCTGGTTCTTCACTTGCGAAATTTTCCTTCCCGAAAGGAAGACAAGAGGATACTATTAATTATACATCGGTACACTTGAAGTATATAACGAGGAAAACTTCAGTTTGTTTACAAAAAATTGTATCTTTCCAAGCAGTACAGAAGACTGGAGTACTAATCATTCGTTCTGAAGTATAAAACCAAACTTTTTGAAAGAGAAGTAAAGTTGAAAGTATTTCAATATCCGGCTGAAAGCTATGATTTGAAATGTATGGTAACAAATTCAATTTCAACAAATTAGGTCTACTTCTGGAACCGTATAATTAAAGTGCATTGCTGACGAGGGTATATCGCAAAGGTCCAGGAACTCGCTATACTGACCCGCCTTTAAGCCGTCATGGTGTAGGCGAGACTCTCGAGTGCTCCCATGTCGGAGTCCCGAGCTTTGTTACCGCATTGAGTGTATTGTGCCGTGTCGGGGTGGGTGCCGCAAGTCGGCCGAATAGCTCCCACCGCTCGAGTCTCGCGCTGACTGCGGCATCTCAGCGGCGTTGCCCGCATGTCAAAGGATGAGACGGGAGTTGCACAGATGCAATTACAACCGTGCCATACTTGAAGAAAAAAAAACGGATGCTAGAGAGAATCGCTCACAGAGGTTCGAGAGTCACACTCCCACTGAAAACCCACAGCGGAAATTAATAGGAGATGCTATTTTTAAATGATGGTAGGCTGCTGTGGTGTCAAAACTAGGTCTGAAATATATTCTGGTTCTCGTCTTCAGGTTTGAAAAAGATTTTCTGGATTAGGTTGGGAAAAATGTGCCTACAATAATATTTCATACCTTAAAGACTAAGGGTAAAAATATTGGATGCAAAGGTTACCTCGACTACAAATGGAGTGTACTGCCATGTTCACAAATTATTAGAGGTTCTATAGTGTTAGAGAAGCATTTTTTCGAAGGAATTTTACATCACCCTTTTTCGTCTTTGTGTTATGCGAAGATCACTATACCATGCCCATAATCATTCAAATTTTTAGACTAACCATAATGAGTAGTTGTCGACGGACTTCATGACCCCATTTCATGTCGTCTTCCGACTTTTCTAATGTTCAATTTCTTGAATTCCTATGAGGAGAGTGAACTCACCTGAAGCGACTTGGCGTGTGTGCTGGAACGGGTAGTTTCCTGTATGGTACCGAGGTTATTATATGCTTGATAAGACTGGTATCGATTTTAATATATTTTAATACTTCGACTCAGAGAGAGAGGAGTCGTATTTTGTGCTATCTTGTGTGACGTGACATCAGCTAAACTGAACAACGTAGACCGTTTGCATGAGAGCACAATATCAATTTGGTAACTGCACACTACACGGGCCTGCCTGATGTTGCAGACGCCGCCCGAGCGCAGCCATGAGTCCAGGCGCCGCAGCCCCCGACGATGCGGGGCCCTCGAGCCCTGAGATCACCGGGGAGTCGGCCAAGAAGCGGCGCTCCAGCGACGACGAAGACCCGCACAAAAAAAGCAGGTAATTTTTGTGCCGTTTTTCTAGGATTATCTCTCAGGGGGAGACAGCTAGTGTAGTTATGGGAATTAGCATTCATAGGGGGAAAATGTGATGGCCTAAGCTGAGAGTTAGGTAGGCTTTCCTTCAGTTAAAAAAAAATATTTTTTTGTTATGAATCATCTTTTTAAAGTTCATTGCTGTCCTGTTTTTCAGTACCTACTATTTTATTTTTAAACTTTCGTCTTATTTCATAAACTTCTTTCTCAACGTACTGTTTCTATGAACCTTGTGCATAGATTCTGCGTTGCCTTATCTCTAAACTGAATGGAGCCTTCCTCCTTCCTATATTTGGAGTGCCTTTGTTGCTGTTAGGGAGGCTTGAACATCTAATCAAATTTTCTGGAAATTAATAAAATTATATTGTTAAAATAAATTACCTAAATTGTATGAATATTTTTTCTGGAACCAAATTGAATGAATACTTTTTCTGGAGTTAGATTGGATGTACTGTGGTAATTGAGTCGAACTCATTATTTATCTCAGTTGTAGGAGCGGGAGTTACTTCAATGAATGTGTTCTTGGCTTGTAGGAGCTGAGCATTATCATTTGAAGTCCACTGTTTTCGACTTGGAGCATGTGTACAAAATGCACCTGTTCTTTTATGTGAAAGATCAAATGCCTGTAATTAAATTTATCGTGCATCTTGTTTTTTAAGCGAGTGGGTGTCAAATTGAGAATGGTATGTCGCTTAAATTTGAACACAGACTTGGGTATTCTGGAGGGAATTTTTGAGTTTCCCGTGGAAGTCAGGAATTTACTGAGTCAATTGTGCAACTCGATATGTGAAACGCTTTTAATTTCACGATCCTGCTCTTGCTGCTGATATTTTAGAACTGTTGTGTTGATATTTAATAATGTGGTCGCAGGGGTAATCGGGTGTTAATGTGGGGCATAGAAATATTACAGTAATGAGAATGGGGGGTTTGAGAAATTAAAATCAAGTTTGAAAATTGTAATGTTTATTTAGGTGAGCATGTGCATCCTTAGGCACACGAGACGAAAATGAAAGTACTCAATCTTTAGTAGTCGACAATATTGGGATTGTAGGCTAAATAAGCTACGCGGCTTCTATGGCACTTAAGGAGATGAAGGAATGCTGAAGTTACACGAGTAATTACTGAAGTTACTTATGCCTCTCAGATTTAGTTACACATGAAAGACAGTATGTGTGTTAGAATCAAACCGCGAGAAAATTTTGCGAAACAGTCTGGTCATTGTTTTTCATCGGAATTATATGTTTATATATACGTATGTAGATGTATAAATGCGGCTACACATGTACACGCGCTCGCTCATATACGCATAGAAACTTACGAAAGTTTCATCTTGAATTTCAAGGTTCAAGGTGAGGAGTAAAGTTCGGAATGATACGTTGTTTGGTTCTTTCTGTTTCATTTTGCCCCTCAGGGGTTACAACTATTGTATCTATGGGAATTAACCCTTTAACGCTCCAGAGGACACCAGTGTCCTCTTTCAAAAATACCCTCAATATATTGTATTTCTTGTTCAATTAGTTCCCTAATGTGTTCTTTGAAGTTCTCTGCCGAGTGGCAGTTCCTATCCCATCCTGATATTGGTGACTGCATGATGCCAGCGCCAGTTTAGTGACGGTGGTTGTGTTAATGGTAATATGAGTACAAAAATTCGGACGTTAAAGGGTTAACACTCACAAAGGGAAAATGTGCGAGGGCTTTAGCTGAGAGTTGGGTAGGCCTTCTTTTTGTTGAAATAAAATGTCTTTGTTCTGTTAAGGACCACATTTTTCCGGTTCACTCTTGTCCTGCTTTTCAGCACTTACTACTTTCTTCTTCAGTTTTTATTTTGTTTCAAAAACTTCTTTCTCAACTTACTGTTTTTATGCCCCTTCTACATAGATTCCGCGTTCCATTATCTCCATACTAAATGTTGCCTTCCTCTCCTCTGCACATATTTTTTGGCGGTGAGGGAGGCTCAAACTAGCATCTAATCTAATCTTTGATTCATTTTGCTCTTCCTTTAATATTCATTCATCTTCCATTTGGCTAGTCATTTGAGATCATGTAAGATTCAAGTCTACCGTTGAATGCTGAGTAGGTGGGAGCATCGCACCCATCGTCAGAGATGGAGTTCGAGAATTTGATATCACTATCCCCAGAGGACACGGGATAAACATTAGGTTTAGGTTATTTAGGTTTGTCCATCCTATGCTATGGGGGACTGACGCCCTCATGGGAGATGCCGTTACCTCAGCTATGGATTAGCCTTGGGGATTTGTCTTTCCTGTCCACTTTGCCTTTCAGTTCCCACGCCTGCTTCGCTATCTCTTTGTTTTTTCTTTTTCTTTCCTGACCCGTTGTTTCTTTGTTCATGGTTTCCTGTTTGGGAACACTACTTATGCATAGATTCGCCGTTTTCTTTGGTCCATACTAAACCGTCCCTTTTCTGTGTCAACGGATGTTTTCAACGAAAACGGAGCCTTAACACGTTTCCCGCGGTTGTCAACAGTTTGGCTAGGTTATAAGTAGCAAAACTGAGAAATTGACTTCACTGCTCGAATACATTTTCATCCTTCCTAATTAGTATGATAGCAATTCACTTCGTATGATAACGGTTGTTTTTAAGAAGGTCGCGAAACAGATGAAATGTAATATATTTATACTGGTACGTGAATGAGCAATTTACTTATTGGTACACATATGGCCCAATACGCGAGGTACGTGTTCAACTAATAAGTATAGTAATGTAATTCGTGTCGAGAGATTTTAAGGTTTTGTAGTATGATAAAATTCTGTTGAAAATAGGTTTTGCATAACTGGGCTTACAATGATACGCAAGTAGTCAAAAATATAATGCTGACGAAGGGAAGTTCCTGGAGCTTGGTGGCAATGAAGTGCTTGTTCTGTGCAGATGCGTTGACGTATTGAATTGAGTCTTGAACAGTGTACACGAGTTTGACAAATGAAATTTTCAGGTGTTCAAAAACTGCACTTCTGATTTTAATAAAGGAAGAGCACACGACTACTATATCCAAATATTCGTGAGAAGAGCCGCATTCGGTGTTCCTTTCTTGTCATTGGTTCAGTCTTGAAACGCTAAACAACTAATTCCATGAGCTCGTTCAGTGCATTTAATGGTTTAATACTATTTGTTAATAAAATATTCCCAATTTTCCCCCTCCCCAGGTGAGCTTCCCTTCCCGCGGAAAGTTGCGTGCGCGCGTGAGTATGTGCAATAGATCGACCCTGTGATTAAAGGTGTGAATGCATGCCAAATTTGATACCCTGCTCTGATAATCGAGCTTGTCCGACTTTTTCTCATTTTTCATTTTATTCTCTTGTTACTACACACAACTAATTCGTCTCACAGGTCTGAAATCGAAACTTTTGAGTTATGCATAACCTCGCCTGAGTTTACTCGCAAACATGGAGGTAATGCTCTTGTGTAGCTGTTGCCTGAGGGACGAAGTGCTGTTTAGATTAGCATTCATGGTGCGTGTTGTTCCATGGTTTATATCTCAACGCTTTGTATGGTTTATATTTTAAAGTTCTAAGGTTTATTTTCGCTCAGCTTATTAGCGAAAGTGATCACTTCTGGGTATGTCTCGTAATCCTTTTTTTCTATTTTTCGGTAATTTTCCTACGTTAGGGATTTCAGTTTTGCTGTAGGGTGCAGATCGTTGCGACAGTTGTACGGACAGTTCCGAAATGCATTCTGTAGTTTCGAACGCAGTTTCATGTTTCCGAAAATTCCTTGACCTTCATTGTGCACTAGTGAAGGTGAGTTGATTTAGGCGAAATTAAAGTGTTCAGTAGCAAATTAGGTTTCATACTATTTTCAATAATTAATTCTATGAATGGTATAGATTTTCTATGAATTATTTTATTAACTGGCGATAGTGAAAAAATGTGTAAATATTCATGCATCCATGCTTTTTATAGCTTTACTTTTTTAATCAGAATGTTAAGCGATGCCATCGTTGCATTGAATGTTCTCTCTGCAGAACCCTTCGAGCTGGAGATCATTAAAAGACCATTGTGCTGCAGTATTTTTGCGGGATCAGCTCCCCTTGATCTCTCCCCCACGGAACTTAATTCCTGGTGGCTGATAACGTATTCGCTTCTCCTTTAACGTCAGCATTTTTTAATTATATTCCCGTTATCACAACCACCGTCATTCAAGTGGCACTGGCATCAGTTCGCCGCCGATATCAAACTAAGAAAGGAATAGCCACTCGGCGGTGAACTTCGAAGAACATATTAGGAGAGAAATTTTATATAAAATTACATTATTTTAAGGCCATTTTCGAAGGAGGGACCGTAAGGTCTTTTGTGGCGTTGATGGGTTAACGTTGTGATGCCATTTGCAACGCGGTCTTTTCTGCACGGGGACAGCTAAGAACGCCGTTATTGCAACGATGTTTCCTCGTCCCTTTTCTACGACATCTTCGTATTTTCAATAGAAATAGTATTGGACTGGAACTCAATTCATGGCGCTTCTTCCATGTCCTTCATATTTAGTCAAGACATTTCTGCCCGACCGTTGCGATGATATTTCGTTCTACGGAATGATAAGCTCTTTTCCAGTTTTTCTCACTTCTCGCGATTTGTGCCTTTAACAACTGATGCTGCAATACATTTTATCTTTATATTTTTTAAACCATTTTGCGTGTTAGTAATATCTGACGGCATTAAATAGACACTAAAGAGCGCTTCCCGCTCCAGTATTTTGGTCTAAAAGTTTTAATTTTACCTTATGAACTACGTATTTATTTCCTGTAAATAATATACGTTATTCAGAAGATAATTGAAAAGAGAAGCACGTCCCAAAGAGTTTTAATTTGCATATCATCTTTGACATTCTGAAGTGAACTTCCCTGCTGTAAACAAACGTAAGAAATTGCGTCGCTCGGCGGGACCCCTGACAACCAGTCCCAGGCACTGCGCAGGTTATCTCGGAGGGATTGGATATTTCTTCAATGCATGTATTAGTAGAAAATTCTTCGATAAATTTTCGACGCTGAGTTTCTACTTCCTGAGGTGTTAAGTGATCCAGGAGTTTGCCGGTGCAACATTCCACTGCTAGCCATGTTGCAGGTACTCTTGATAATTACCTTTGTGTTCTTGCTTTTTATCTTCTAATGAAGCCAGCTTCTGAGATGGTATGATTTAACTTCTGTTGTTGAAGAAGCTTCCCAAATTAGTTATCGAATCCTGTCCCTGTTGTCGGTTGTGCTCGTCTAGTTCTGTGATGTGGGCCTCCCTTTATTTCTTCGCTTCCCGTGACTTCATCAGTTAGACAACACGCTCGCGGTTGAAACTTGGGTAGAGGGATTGAAATTTAAGAACTTTAGTTATTTTTATCGTGGAGTTCATGAGTGTGCTAGTAGAAGTGTTCGGCACTTGGCCTAAAGTAAACAGTTGAAAAAATCGTAGTAAAAGACGTTCTTTAACGAAACCTTTGTTTTCTTACTACTTAGGTAATGCTTTTGGAGTGGTATTGCTTGTGAATGCTAGTGACTTCCCAGTGCTAACAAGGAGGTGAAATTATCTCACCTGGATTGCTACATAGCCTGTGCAATTCTTTTAGTTTCGAAATTATTTTACAACACACCCATCATGTGTTAAAATTGCAGAGCTTGCTTACACCTTGCGGCATACACCTTGCCACATTCGGCACACACCTTGTGCGTTGATTTTGATGCCACCGTGCCTTTTGCTTCCTCTACCCGGAACACCTCTGTTGTGGTTAGGAAGGCTTAAAGCGCCTTAAACTCGATTAAATTTGAAGTTTAAAGAGGTATTCCTAATTTAGTACCTTTGGTGTTATGCTTCGACGCTAGTAATAGCAGCCGCTGAGCTGAGACAGCCGTAGTTAAGTTCCGCAGTAATGTCCGGGCAGTAGCAGCAAAGGTTAAAGGATCAATGCACACCAAGACTGACCGGTTGCAGGGAACAGGTCCGCACTCCCACTTCTGGTCTTCAGAAGCTGATCCAGCCTGTCGCGCGTCTGCAGTTCCTCCAGGTGTCCACCGCAGTTGCATTGTTCTGGACATCTTCAGCCTGAGATACTGTTGATCAAGTTGTAATGATGTTCTTGGTTATAATATGCCGCAGCGATATCGCCGTTAATAATGAACTAAAGGTATTAATTTGTTTCCCTTGTTGTTCTCCTTACCCGTAGGGGATACAACTATTGTATCTATGGGAATTAGCACTCCGAGGGGGGAAAATGTGAGGTCCCGAGCTGAGAGTTAGATAGGCCTTCTTTTTGTTAAAATAAAATGTTTTTGCTGTGTTGAGGACCATCATTTTTTCCGTTCACTGCTGTCGTGTTTTCCAGCACCTTCTGCTTTCTTCTTCGACTTGGATCTTGTCTCATAATCTTCTTTCACAACTTGCTGTTTCTATGCTTTTTCTGCATAAATTCCGCGTTCCCTTTTAACTCCATACTAAATGATGCCTTCCTCTCTTTTGATCGTCTTTGTGGCGGAAAGGGATGGTTAAACGAACTATTAATCTTCCCTTGTTTAATACCGGTATGAGTTCCTAATAATGGTACTTTGTCCTATTTTCTAGTGTGAAATATGTGCCACTGAATGTCCGTTTTCACGATGATATTTTTTGCAATTTAAGTTATTACTTGCTAAAAATTTGAACAGAATACCCAATGCTGAGTTAGTCATGATACGCTCAGTCAGGCTGTTATGTTGCGTTGTATGTTTAGGTCTGCCTGCTTATCTTGTATTGAAGGTATTCACATATTCATTCTAACCTTGATTTGTAAAACATGTGGCCAATTTTATGGATTACTCCTGTACGTATTTGAAACCTGACGTATAGTTGAATTGCATTGTGATAGACAACCTTGATTAATGCTTTTTTCTAGTCATTGATGTTACTTCGTGGTATTTTTAATTTAGAAACTGTCAATTCAACTTAACTATGCGTGAGTAAACAAATTTGTGGTAAATTCCAAATCAGCTTCTTCGATAACGTTCCTCGAAGCTAGAGCAGGAGAATGTGCCCTGGTTGTAGCCGTGTGGTGCTCTCGACGTCTCGTTTGTCAGGACGTTGGCTTCAGGATGTACCGAGCGTGGCCCTCAATGTCCCGAGTCATCGAGGCTCGTATTGCACAATCGCCGAGTTTATCTCTGTTGTGGTGGGGCACTTAACGCCCTTGTGAATGAACTTGATTTCCTTGCATGCACCCCCCCCCTGCTCGCTACCCTGCGCACTTAATCGCATTTTACTGTCGCCGCTAATCACCGCCGAGTACCGTGTTGCGAGAGTCGGGGTCCGAGCGTGACTCATTTTGGACTTCGTACCGGTGCGTAAATTTGGAACGAGCGTCGCCCTGCCATGCACGCGTTCTTGCTTGTCGGTCACTCGTTTACATCGGGTAATCCTTTATACTCTTTTTCTCCCAAGCTTCTTTGATGTGCTCTCTTCTTTGCAAACCGCTTTCATTACTGCCTGCTTTTGGCTCTTAGATGCTAACTTTATTGCTCTTTACGAATGGAGGTATTCAATGTTGCCTCATTGTGTTATAATTTACCATAAAACAAATGCTGTAGCATTCGCACGGATCTTTGATCGTGTGCTGTTTCCCAAGTTTTAACTCATGTCCAACAATTGATTTCTATCGAAATGATAATTTCTCGTATTTTTCTGATTCTTAACGTGTTCTTAACTGAGTATTAAAGCGAATTAATATTAATATTAATATTAATTTAAATTTAGGAATTAATTAAATTAAGGAATTAATTAAAATAGTTTTGAATAGCCTCGTTGCAGTCTTGATGCAGGTGACGAGCAACTCGAATTTGTTACAATTTTCCATTAGATGGGGTTCGTTTGTACCAACTTGGAGGTGAGCGTTGTCGCGCTCTTTGAAATGAACCATTATTTTCACAATTGAAACGAATAATTGTGAAGGTAAAAGCAAGACATCGCTGACTTGAGTGTTGACATAACACTCGAATTAAGCTCAAGCGATTTCCGTCGCCAGTGCCAAGACGGCAAGCGAGGGAATTCCCGCCTAAGACGAGCGGTATTTATGCGACGGGTGCCCAGACGCAGACCAAACAGACTGCTAATTCTTATTAAATTGGCGTGACGGAAACAGTTGCGGTGAGAGCCCAAGCTAATTAAATATTGTCTCGTTTTCTGGTAACAGCCGAGCGTTCCATTTTCTTAGTGTTTCGTAATAGCCTTCGTATTAGTGAGCTAGTCTCCGGATTAACTACACAAAGACAGTTGCCGTTTCACGACTAGATGCTAAAATTACTTCTGCGTTACGAAGACGTGTTTTCATTTGTAATTAGTGCGAGCAGTGTTCAGAATACCAGTGCGGAGCTGAGTTCTGATTCCATTCCATGTCACCCAATGCTCCATTTGAACGCGAGTAATATCTGTTGAAGGTGCAAGTGAACGATATAGCTGCTAATGATGTTGCCATGGAGGTCGGAGATGACTATTCATAGCCATAGGGTTTGTTATGAATTTAGCAATCGTTTAATTCGTCTTCATTTAATCAACTCTTTCCTAGTGCAAAATAAACAATTTTTTCTGAATTTGAAAACTACTATGTTCAGCATCTATTTCGCCTCGTGTATTTCTGAAACCACGAATCGTATTTCATTCTATTTTCTGTTGGTGGAAAGATAGTCGAGTGTACGAGGTTCTGCAGCGTGCTATTATATTTGCTGTCATGATTTGCTCCGTGTCTCGGAGACTTGCGGGAACACTTCACTTGCATTAGCAAGCATTGAAATTCTCAATTGTCAATGAAAGGCCTCTGATCTTTTTACGAAAATGTACAAACTTTCAAGTGCTTAAATTGAGGAATTGCCGTGAATGCTTGTCCTTTTTGTCACCACTCAACGCTCTGTTGATATATTATATGGATGAGTGTAGAACCCTAGGTCAAGAGCTCATGTTTTACTGCCTTATCTACGGGTCATCGTTCAAATGCTCTGTTAGTTTTTGTCTAGTGTTTGTGCCAGTTATCCTTGTCAAATGCGCTATGTACACGTGCGTCACTCGTGTTTTTTCGTGGGTAGCTGTGTTGGTCTTTGGCCTTCCGTTGGAGCTTTGTTGGGTGGCGGTGCGGCAATATTTGTATGGCTGGCGGTGTGCCACCACTGCCGCTGGCCGCCTCTCTTGCGCGCACCGCGGGTCCCGCTCTTGGCGGCGGCTGGTGTTGGTGGTGGCCTGCTGCACCGCTGCTCTGCAGTCTGCTGCGCCTCACTCCTCAGTCTTTGTTCGCCTTTCGTTCTCGTGGATGTTATGTGCAACTCGCTGTGCTTAGCAAACCAACAGCGATATGTTCATCTTAATGACTGATCATGCATCAAAACGAAAACTACAGTTGAATCTGTCAAAGCTCACTCCCAAACTGATTTATTGATATCGCTCTTACTTTCTGAACGCATCAGGTCCATATTCAATTCTGAATTGTAAGATAATTTTTTTCAAGGGTTGAACGTACACCCCAAGAATAAAAGTATAATCGGTTAAAATAAAATATTTTATAGGCGCCAACAAACGTGGGTTGGGACTAGAACAATGCTATTCAAATTCCTGTGATATTTTTCAACAGATTTCTGATGGTTAAAACATTTGGGTGGTTGTTTGGTCATGTTATGCCATTTATTTACTAGCGCGTCTTGGTTTGATGTTCTCTATGTAGCGCTCTGAGTGCATCTGGAGCGGTAAGAGGTGAAGGTGCCGGTTGCGCCGCGCGTTTCTTTGGAGTGTTACTAGCACTTCCGTCGTCCGGTAGACGAAAGTATAATTTTGTGCAGTCCATTGCCAAGTTAGTTGTTGCCATGCAGTGTGTCAGATCTGATCAGACCTGCCAGAGCCAAGCCTGACGACATGCTGAGGAAGTATCTTATTGAGCGTCAATGGCGGGTTCTAACACCATCGCTGTAATGCTTGTGTAATCGCTCGGATTAATGCTCGCAGGAAAATTGTTGCTGCCTGAGAATATCGGTGACTGCTCTGTTTGACGCACAACTTTTCCTCCTCAGAGGTATACTAATATTTTATCCATGCGAATTACCGCTGCGAGGAAAAAAATGTGAGGCTCATCCCGAGCTGAAATTAAGTAGGCCTTCTTTATGTCGACATTCCATATTTTTTTTTTGTTAACACGTTTCCTGCAATGGATTAAACTGAAGTTCAATATCCAATTCTAATTTTAAGTCAATTCTAGTAAGCAATTTTGAAGATATCAAACATCAACTGGATCGGTTATCACCGGTGGGTTTCTTCGCAGAAAACGCGTCAAGGACCATATTTTTTTGATTCACTGTTCTGTTTTTCACCACAGACTACCTTTTTCCAACGATTATCTTGTTTAATAAACTTTTTTCTACAACTACTGTTGCTAAACACCTTTTTCATAGATTCTGCGTTCCCTCAAGTTCATACTAAATGGTGCCTTCTTCCTTCCTCTCTTCGATACGCTCTATTTTGTAGCGGTTAGGTTGGCTTGAACTAACTTATAATCTTATAATAATAAAACTCGAGGGAAGCTTCGTTATTACATACAAGTTTTAAGTGAGAACAGCAGGTGACAATTTGATGGCGTCTCTATTTTTTTTTTTTTTTGAGAATCCTGTGAGGTTTCCTTTTATTCTTGAGTCGTGACTTATTTATATGTAATTCCAACAGGGTAAGTGCTTCAAATCTCAGAATATGAAAAAATCATTCGAGTTGGCTTCCAATTTCTGTTATCTTTTGTTCAGTTCGAGGTTTTTATATGTGACCCAAACGATCTAAAGCTTAAATTGAGCGAAGAGAATTGAGTTATGTTGCATCTCAACAATAGATAATTTCTCAAGGTATCAGTGCCGACTGAGCTTTACGTAGACCTCCATGGTTTGCATCAGTGAAGCTGAAGCCTGTTGCACGGTAGCCTGTCTTTGTGTAATCTTTCTTCTCTCCGTGAAAAGTACAATAGCTGCTATACGAGTGACCTGCTTGTGTGGGGGTTTCCCGAGCTTTGTCGTTCGTTTTATTGGTAGTTTGCTACTCTCTTCTGCAGCGTCCAGCTGCCTTCGTGCTCACGTCATTGCCTGGGAGAAGAGATGACCACCCGTTCATGTTTCGTTTCGTGTCCGCTGCATTTATCTGAAACCCTATTTACTGTTATTTTTGGTACTTCTCCATTATATTCGTACGTCTTATTTATTTATTTATTTATTTATTTATTTATTTATTTATTTATTTCCTCTAACAATTTAGCGCTCTCTGATGAATATGTGAGATCCACGGCGACTTAAGATGTGATCTTTCATTTTTATTAAAAAAGTAGGGCTTTTGCGTTCGATATTAATCGTTTCAGTAGTACTCGCTGGAATCTCGTGAAGGAATTGTTAGGTCGGCCATAATTTGCCCATGTTACTTGTGTTGTGGCACTGGGCTACAGCCCAGTCGAACTTGAATGTTAAGTTATCCTTTTTATTATACGTAACATTTTCGCATTATTAATTTTTATTTGGTTGGTGTTGTTCAGAGGTAATTAATTTGTCAATAGACGTTATGAGTCTCGTTTGCTTGAGTTAGTCCCTTCAAAGAGATACAGCTATTTTTTCCATTGCAGTTAGCGCTTCCTGAGGGCATATGCGAGATGCTGAGCTAAAGGTAGGTAGGCTTTCCTTGTGTTGAAATGAATAATTTGTAGTATTTTATTTTGTTATGGACTATCTTTTTTCGGTTCACCATCAAGTGCACTTTAAGATTGGGGTTGGACTCATCCTGACTACTCAGTTCATGTTGAACAGCTGTTTCCATTCTTGCATAGTGTGCAAAATAAGCACAATGACATACTTGGCTGTGGGATTTAACTTTCGGGTCATTGATTTTGAGTAGCATCTATGTTGTTCCTTCGTTACTGTACTGGTCGCAAAAATGTCCCTAAGCTTCATCGCAATGCCGTCGACGAGTAGCCTAAACCGGTTAGTTATACTTAAACTATTATGAACATTTTGTGACAGTCAGAAGAACTTCACAGATTAAAAATCAAGTTTATGAGGCGTACTCGTACACTTGATCTGAGAGATTTAGGCGACTAAGGAAAAGTTGCTTGTATTACCTTGAGTCAGTCTGGCCGAGCAAGATAGAGGGGAGCCTCGGTAAGTTCCCCTGCGACAGAGCGGTTCCGTTTCCTCCGGTCGGAGGAACGCGCGACGACTGCATTTTTCTTGAGCAAAAGCCAAATCCTGCTGATGTATTTTCATCGGAAAAAATATCCGGATTTCTTGAGATTCGTGCTCTCCCAGGGGACAATGTGAGAGCCCGAGCTGAAAGTTAGGTAGGCTTTCTTTTTTGTTGAAATAGAATAGGTTTTTGTTTTGTTACGGACCATCTTTTTTCGGTTCACTGCTGTCCTGTTTTTTCAGCACCTACTACTTTCTTCTTCAGCTTTGATCTTGTTTCATGAACTTCTTTCTCATCTTACTGTTTCTATGAATTTTCTGCATAGATTCCCCATTCTCTCATCTCTATACTAAATGGTGCCTTCCTCCTTCCTCTCTTCGATACGCTCTTTTTTTGTAGCGGTTAGGGAGGCTTAAACTAACTTATAATTTAATCTGAGATTCGTGCTCTGGCATATCTTTGAAACTTAAAAGAATTGCATTGGAAACATTGGAATATGAAATTGCATTGGAACATCCAGAATTTGAAACATTGTTTCAAGTTGTTGAAGTGCGGTGTTTTTACTACTCAAACGTTTGCCATTTGTAGTTATTTTCTCACCGAAGGATTCTTGATTGCAAAAAAAGTGTTATCCAGGTAAAATAATGAAGCAGAATGTCATGGTTTATTCGTGAGCGCAAAATTTTAATTCCTCGCATACAGTATAAGATTCGTCTGTGGGAGTTATTTATTGAAAACGGACAGGTTAACGATTCTATGAGTATGGCGAGATGTCGGAAGCAAGACAACCAATAAATTTGTTCTATGCCAACGTGTGTTGTTGGTGTCTGTCCTCTTGATTGGAGGCGAAATGGCTGGGAAACAAGACAATAATCTCTTGACGTAGAAATAGATCATTTCCGTGTAAGCACGAGAAAATTGTTTTGCCTAAAGTAAAACTAAATTAGGCACAGTATTTTCCTCCGGAACTGCTCACCTTAAATGTTTCACAGTAGAGACAAGTGTCCATGATGTACTTGTTTCCGTTGGGGAACCCGCATTAATTAACTGCTGCACCTATGGCTACTCACCATTTTTTTTACAGCGTACCTCACAATATGATTATTAATGTTTTATTTTTTTTTGACGATGGGTTTTAAATTATTTCAAGAACGAAAAACGATTTCTTTCTTACTGGTGCAAATTCTAAAATGGGAGGGGAGGGAGTTCCTTTAGGAGAATTCGCCCACCATAATGGGAGTGACTAAAACAGCGCGTCTCCGTGTTGTGCTGCATTTCGGGGGTGAGAAGGTGAGCCGTCGTTACCTGGCCACCGCTGCGGTTGCTTACTCGCGCGATTAGATTTAGCCTCAGTCTGTCTGTGGTGCTTGTGAGGGTAGGAGTGTCTTGGCTGCGCTGCAAAATGAAGTGTTCTGTTTTACTATGATGCTGATGCTATTGCCAATAGTAATTCATCTCATTGATTCATGTCGTAGAAGTTTGGTACGAAACCTGAGTATAGTGGACCTAGTGCAAAATACTGATATTTGAGCCCGGAAAATTCGTTTTAGGCTTCATTCTAACTAAAATTGGAAACGAAACTTTTTCTTTGATGCTGTCTCCGTGGTAGACATTTGCGTCATTTGTTTGCTGAAGACGCAGACAATTTTTTTCTGAGTTGAAATCCTGCGAAGTAATTTCAAGAAAAACAGTCCACGATCTGGTATACGAATTTGAAATTCAACTCGCATTAATTATATAAATCTTCTTGTACACCCTTGCAATTCTGATCGAAATCTTCATACACTAAACCTCTCGTTACATGTTCCATCGTTCAAACAAGCAAATTAATTGAATGAGTTTCACTATTGTATCGCTCTCGAAGAGTACTTTGAAACGTCATAATCCATTCCAATAAAGGTAATGCGTTAACGCATCATTCTTGTGCTGTTTTTTCTAGCAGTCTGTGCCACAGCGCGTTACTGTGTCACAATTGTTGTCTATTTGTGAAGGGTTTAAATTTATCATCACAGTACTCGAGCTCCACTCTTTCTGGTTGTGTTATGGGGACTGACGCCCTCAGGAGAGATACTCTTGGTAACGTTAGCCGCAGGTAGACCTTCGGCACTTCTGTCTTTTGGGATAATTTTGTGCCTCAGCTTTCATGTTCTTTTCACTGTCCCTGATTTGTATTTTATTCTTCTTCTTTTCCCTAACTTATTTGTATGTGCGGCGTATCTTGGGTGAGGAGCATTGTGTTTAGATTCCCCGTTTCCTACAGTCCATTCTAAAGGGTCCCTTCTCTCTTGAGATTGCCTTATGTGGCTTGAGTCGTGAAGAAATTACTCGATTTGGCTTGATTGAAGTATAGGGTATTAATTTGTAATGTGCGCCTCGAACTCAATGCGTTCTGATGCCTGTTAATTTTTCGTATAAATTTACTCGTTTCATGAAAGCAAATGAACAAGTTAAGAGTAAAATAACATCGTCCTGTATAATCTTATATGTTGATTCGTCAAAGTTAACTGCGAGAAATTAGTAAATTGTTTTATTACTATAATAATTCCTGTGGCTCTTCGTGTTAAATGCTTACCTTCATAAGTTAAAATTGCTGAAATTTTAATGCAAAAGTCCGTAATTGAAAGCAATATGACTGCCACTTTCCAAGTGGCCCCCAAGTTAGCTACATTCGTGTGAAGCAGCTCATACATTATCAGAAGCTGTAGAATACGTGCAATTACAATACCTTTTTACAAGAAATTGTTTACGTAGACATGTTTCTAAACAATGTCAGTCAATCATGAAACCAGCAGCCATGACAAAAATTGCGTAGAATAATTTATCGTTGTATCAGAAGTTTCGAGTCATCATTATTATGATTATTGTATTAGTTTAGGACTTCCTAGCCTCGACAAAGGCGATCTCGAAAGAGCGGAGAGAAAGGACAGTTGGTGTGCACTGTAGAAAACGCGTAATCTATAAATTAGGTGAGTACCGAAGCAAGATACCCTACTAGTAGAAACATCAAGTGAGAAAAGAGAAGGAATAAAAGCAAGAAAAGATAAAGAAAAACGCTTAAAAACTGAAGGGAGGAAAATGGGCATGAAGACAGTCACGAAAGTCTATGTGTAGCTGAGGACACTTGACTATATCTCTGCTGGAGGCGCCAGTCCCTGTGACGCACGAGAGACTAACCCATAACCAACCCTGTGCCCTGTGAGGGCTTAGAAGTTGTTTCGAAGGTGCATTTTTCCCCCGATTCATCGTTTTTTTCGCTTTGAAGTCATCTAACATATATCAATGGCAACCCTTGATAAGCTACTTTATTTTCATGTAGTTTTTATTTCTCATGCATCTTTTATGAGACTGAAGTAAACTTATTTGTCATTAAGCCTCCCTGTGATGCTTAATGTACTAAATGGTTTGCTTTGATTATTGCCCTAATGGTCTCCTTTCTCAGTTCCAAGTGTGATGATATCCTGACATTTTTAAGGACCTCATACCACATAAAACTGGTTCCATAGAAATTAGCGCTTTCAGGGAATAAAAAGATTCCAGGAAATGAAAACCAAAGTTTTTTTGTTATGGGACATCTTTTTTTTACCGCTATTTTTTCAACATATTACTCTTTTCAGCTGAAATCTTCTATGAACTATAACTTTTTTCTTCATGCTGATGCAATTATTCTATCTATGGCAGTTACAACTCCTAGGAGGAAAATGTGAGGTCCGGAGCTGAAAGTTAAGTAGGCCTTTTGCTGAAATGGATTTATTTTTGTTTTGTTACAGAATTTTTTTGGTGGGTTCACTGCTGCCCTATTTTCAACAGCTACTATTTCTTTGTTGTTGTTCATGTCTTTCTGAACTTCCTGTCTCTATCGCAGGAATATTGTGTGGGAACACACCTTGTACAGAGATTAACCTAGTTTTCTCTCACCTCCGTACTAAATTGCGCCTTCCGCCGTCCTCTTTATTGAACATCTCTATTATGGTTTGGGATCTCAAATTAACTTATCGAACATAATCGTTTAATCTTGCTGTTTCCCCCCTCAGGGGGATACAACTATTGTATCTATGGGAAGTAGCACTCCCAGGGCTGAGCTGAGGCCATTAGCTGAGAGTAAGGCAGGCCTTCTTTTTGTTGAAATAAAATATTTTTATGTTCAGAACCATCTTTTTTCGATTCACTGCTGTCCTGTTTTTCAGCACCTACTACTTGCTTCTTCAACATTTATCTTGTTTCATTGAATTCTTTCTCAACTTGCTGTTGCTATGCTTTTTCTGTACAGATTCCGCATTCCCTTATCTCCATAGTAAATGGTGCCTTCAGCCTTCCTCTCTTTGGTACGCTCTTTTTTGTAGCGATTAGGGAGGCTTAAACGAACTTATCTCATTCTTAATCTTGCTGTTCCTCTGCGCCCCCTCAGAGGGATACAACTATTATATCAATGGGAATTGGCGCTCCCAGGGAGACAATGTGAGGGTCAGAGTTGAGAGCTAGGTAGGCTTTCTTTTTGTTAAAATAGAATAGGTTTTTGTTTCGTTTTGGACCATATTTTTCGGTTCAGTGCTGTCTTTTTTTTTCAGCACCTACCACTTTCTTCTTCAACTTTGATCTTGCTCCATGAACTTCTTTCTCATTTTACTGTTTCTATGGCCTTTCTGCATAGATTACACGTTACCTGTACTCCATATTAAATGGTGCCTTCTTCTTTTCTCTCTTTGAACCGCATTTGTTGCTGCGGGTAGGGAGGCTAACACTAACGGCTAAACTAATCTAATCTGTTCCTCTGCGTAGGCACACGTGCATAAATTTCCCGTTGTTTTAACTGCACACTTTATGATGCCGCGCTATTTTCTCATTTGGGAACGCATTTATTGGGTCGCGAGACAAACTAAATTAGCGAACCTTTTTTCAAGGTCCTGCCAGGGTCTTCTACTCACTGTCGTTAAAATTGTACTTCACTCACTAAAAGTTGCAACAGAAGCTTGTATACAAAGCTGGAATTTCTGAAAGTCGGGTGTGTGTATTCACAACTTGAAGTATGGAATTCAAACTCGAGAAAATTTTTCTTGCATACTTATGAATGTTGTCTTAATGTTTCGGTAATTTCCAGGTAGATTTAGAATGTTCGATTGCAGAGTTCTATTTGAGGGGGTTAGCAATTTTTTTTAGTTTCTTTGTGAAATTCTAGAATTGAATCTGGGATCATCAACAAAGCGTGCAGAGTAGACGTGAACGATGGCTCGCCAGACCTTCAACGAAGCGCAGTATCTGTGATGCAGTGATGTAGTCGGTATGGAGGGCTACTCTCATGGCCAACACAACTCCATTAGTGTCTAACAACGCCTTCTACGGCACTCCTGCACAAGGGTCGTTCTTACATCGCAAAAAGCCGCCCACAATTCCGCCTGTTTCTACCACTGCCGCTGCTACGAAGCCTGCTCCCGGTCCCGCAGTGCGAACAGTTCCCATACGGCTTATAGTCTCGGGTTCTACCCGAAGTGCTGCGGGAATAAAACAAACTCCTCTAGTTGGCAGATCCAAAACTCAATCCCCCACCCGAACTGATGCTGCGACTCCGACACCTACGATCGAAACTTTGCCGTATGTGCCTCTACAGCCACCCATCAATCCTAGCATTGCGAATCACAAGCCCCAAGTAGGGTCTATTTATATCACAACTTCTCCCATAGGCGCCCATCCAAGCATTCCGCGTGTCATACGCGTGAATACTAATCAGACAGAGAATCCTCCGCCATACGAAGCTATTTTTAATGTCGCCGCTGAAGAGCACTGCGAACCCCTTGAATGCCCTTCAGTGTTGGTTACTGGCAGTCCACGGAAGGAGAAAAAAAGGTCTCTTCGCAGTAGGCTTCTGCGCCACATCACCGGGAAGAAAGCTGCTGCACGAGCTAGCATGAGAAGTATGGCTAATGGTGCAACAAAGTCTTCTGCTGAAGGTTCCCGTAATTCTGCGACACGAGCTCAACTGGTGATTCAGGCTCCAAATGGAGTGATAGGCCAACAAAGAGTTTCTACTCCATTCGGCGGCATTCCTAATGATGCTAGGTACGTCGATTTAAGTGCGTACAATAGCCTCAACTTAACTCATCGGATGGGATTTGAGGATCACATTAAAACTTTTGCTAAGCAGAACTCGAACCTCGGTTCAGTCAATCATGTTATAGTCCTCCATTCTGTGGCAGAAGAACCTACACAAACTTCATCCGCTTCTCAGTCGACTGTTACAATAACCACATCACCTTCATGTACTGTCAGCAACACTCACTTTGTTTCTAGTCAGTCACCTCAGACATCGACATCAACGTCAGCGCAAGCAAGTTCTTTCAGTAAACCGATACAACCAAAATCTGCTCCTGAGAAACTCAACGAATATCGAAATGAAATCCATCTCCCAACATATTGCGAGGAGAGCAACTTAAGAGTCAATAATGATGAACTTACAAACGGGAAACCGAAGCACATGTCTCGTCTTTCAAAGTCCGAGGAAAGTATTCTTCGTTCCGTTCCTGTCGAGCCGGATTCCAAGCCTAGGCGGAAAAAACGGCCTTCGTCTGCTGCCAACAATCTGCAGGTTGAAGATCAGACCGACTCCTCTAACAACTTGACTATCAATCTCAAACCTGGGATGTACAAGCTCAATTTAAATTTTGCTAACCAGAAAAAACCTTCCCAGACAATCAACTTTACCGTTCCTTCATTGGATAAAAACAGGAACACCTCTCCACAGCCTGTCGGGCGTCCTCCGGATAATCCTGAGCCACTTTACTATGAAAGTTCGAAATTTTCTCTTCCGAAACGTTTTGTGCATCTGCTCAAACCTTCAGGATTGAGTTCGGCGAGAACAACCTACGCGAACTGCCGGCCTAAAGTCACCGTTGTCCAACAGACCAGCGGTAATAAAAATTCTAAAGTCATAACAGTTCTCACACCAGGAGAACATCAACAAGTTCTGACCCAGCAAGCGACCGGCAAAGATGCAGTTAGGCGAGGATTCGGAAGAGGATGCCCTGCACGGTCACACAAAAAGGAACGTTTCAGGTGGGCACCATTTCCTTGCATGCATGTGAATAGCAGTGGTATTGATGAAACGGTTAGTGAAGCTTCTGGCTGCGATTCTTGGTTTGGGTATGAAGGTGTAGAGCATTTGAAGAGACAGTCAGAATGTAAGAAGATTGTTCCTTATGGTGCTCCTAACAATACTGTTTATGAAGAGCCCTTATATTGTGAGGTATGCCATGGCAAAGTTATTGATAATCAAATTACGAAGTCTAAATTACCCGAATATTATGCTTGTAAAGAAAGTAGCTTCTCTTTCAGTGATACACCGGATAGTTGCGTGTTGTACGATAATTACAAGTTGAGAAATTCTTACAGTGATGATAATTCAAAGGAGATATTTGCTGATAAAAAATATTCTAGCCCGAGGTCAGTGTATCCTAAACTTGAAAAGAATTGGCTTGAAGACGAAGCCTTTTTAAAACGAGTAGTTGCTGAGTATTTTCTGGACCCTCTGTCTGACTCGGAAAGTGACGAATGTTCTTCACCTTACGAAAGCAATACTCTCAGCGATTGTAGTACAGCGTTGAGCAACAGTGAGAGCGATTGCCCGAAGCTAGTTGATTGCAATGCTACTGTTCGCAAATCTGAAGAAAGCGCTGTCAAATCCGTTCAAAAGTGCAATAAACTCAGTTCTTTAGATAATAGTTTGGATGAAAGTACGTACTGCGATCTTAATGAGACCATCAGCTCTGTGTTCTCAGACGACTCGGTCGGATACGATGGTGATGTAGAGGATCTTAAATTGTATGATTGTTTGTTACAGCCTGCCCATCAACATCTAGAAAACTTTCGGCTCATTGAGAGAGAGAAAGCAGACTCTAATATAAACACTGAATGTTGTGAAAACTCTGGCGAAGACGTTTTCACGCTGGCTGAAATAGGGAGAAGATGCGGTAAAGTGAGACGCGAGTGCTGCGATGAAGTCCATCGCGCTAAGCTGTCGGTGGTTGGAGATCTTGGCAGCGGCACTGGCTGCTCTGTAGCGAGTGTTGCGCCTCCATTACTTCACACTGAAACGAGGGAGTTGGCGAGTGGAACAGAAATAACCCGAGTTGGTGAAGGTAAAGACGGGGAGAGTGAAGAGTGCACCCCCGCTGCTGATGTTGGGCCGCCCCTCGGGGAAGTCGCTGTAGCGGCAGATCGTGGCTCACACCATCAGTGTGGCGCTGGGTGCTGCTCCGTCGAGGGTGACTTGCAGTCATCGTGCACCCTTGCCAATTTTCACGATAACATTTCGAACAAAACTGGCAACCTCGAATTTGGCATTCAGTTTGTCAAGCCTTTGAAGCTGAAGCGCTTTAGTGACTCGGTGTTCTTGTCTCGCAATTCATCCCTCAAGTCAAAACTGAACTTACGTGATACGTGTGCTAGTTCATTATCAAAAAATTCACGACCAATTAGTGTGCATACGGAAGACAGTTTGTCTAGTTCGTTTGAAGATCATGTGGTCAGAAATGGCTTGGTCTTTGAACGATCTCGAGCAGCTTCGAATCCGGGAGAATTTGATTTGGTGTCTGCTCTAAATAGCTTACGGCTGCTCGAAAGTGATGAATCAATAAATTGTAGCCTATTGTCTGATTCCGTGTTTGAAACATCTCGTGGAAGCGAAGAAGAAATGGCAAACATTGATTTTAGACACGGTGCTTCTAGATCGTTTAGGCACACGCCTCGCTTTCAAGAAGCTATAGCAACAAAAGAAAATACTTGGGATAACGAAGCTTGCCGATCCCCTTATTGCCACAATGCAGACGTTAGCGTTGGTAAACTAAATGTTGATGGAAATTGCGCTCCTTCTGCGAAAGTAAGGTCACGACGTTGTCCTCGTATCTTGAAGAATAACCAAGGTTTTGATGATAAATATGAACAGTACGAGTTTCCTTCATCCCCCTGGTCTAAAGGTAGTGAAACACGACAATCGGGTGGTTCTGATACGTGTTCAAACCCTGGGATTGTGATACTTTCAGAATCCAGCTCAGATGATCATAAGGCAGCGACAGGTTCACCCTCCTACAAACCTGGCCGAAAGCGGTTTGCAAAAGCTTTCCAGCGGGCCGTGATCCAAGTGCCTGTTACTGCTACACAGGATGATCTCGCTCCTTCGTTGACTGAAACTGTGAAGACTGAGTTGATCATCGACCCAATATTTACCCGGACTCTCACTGACAGCACTACTCCCACTGCGACGTGCATTTCCGAGTACAAAATCGGTGAGACCTCAAGTTCTATCCGACCGTGTCTTACATCATCTGATAGATCTGGGAACCCCGATTCATCCAGTTCTGAAGTCGACGGGAAAAAAGGACTAAAGCATAAGAAACAAAAGAGGTCAAAGCCTCGAAAATACTTCTCTGGAATACTTGATGCGATTGGAAGTGCTGCCCCTATATTTCGGAATAGCTTCTCAGGTAATTCTTTTGAGAATGGATCTTTCATTAGCAATGACCTGGGGCCAAAACGTGATGTTGGTAGTCCCAACGATGTGCAGGAAAAGCCCAAGCTTGGCGCTGGCTTTTATACGACTCACGCAGTGGTCGACGGAACTCGTAAGAACTCTTCCGTTGCTTCAGGAGGTATGCGTGCATCATCACCTCGACTGAGTGGCTCTCCCAAATATAACTTCGCTCACAGTGCGGGTACCCACGACCATTGGAGAGCTGCTTATCTTGGTCACGTGGGTTGTGACTCAGGGCGATCTGAAGGCGGTAGCCCCAGTAATTGCGTCCTGAGCAACGTATCCCAGCACGATAGCATTTTAAAAAACTCAAGCTATCCTCGAAGTTGCATTAAAAAAAACTTCGATGTAAAGTCGAAACAGCGAAATAGCATTTCTGCATCTGAAGCTATGTATGAAAACGTAATATTTCTAGACAATCTTGAAGAGAACAGATCGAAATTTAAAACCGAACCTCCCAATTTTGATATAAACGAAATAGGAACAATGACCAACGTGACAACTACTGCTACAATTACTCTAAATGCTAGTGATCTATTAGATAGTAGTGAATCAGAAACGTGTTCAAAGGAACGCAAGAATGTCAAGAACTCAAGTGAGGTGTCGGTGTTTAATGTACTTGACGCACCTGCTAGAAATGCGTGCACAGAAGGAATTTATGAAGATTGGTGTTCTGCTATTGGAGACCAAAATAATCAGGATACAAGTGATGATTGTGACGGTGAATTAGAGCAAGGTTTGTCGTCTGACCAACGATCGAACTCTAATGGCTCAATTCATTCCGAAGCGTCTTCGTTCTATTACACAGCTGGCGCCAACACTGTATATGAAGCTGTTAAAACTGTGAGAAAAAGCTTCGCCGATGAATTCGATTGTCCTGGCATTTGTGAAGTCAGTGACTCTAATTCAATGTGTGATTCGTCTGACGAGATGACTTATAACACCACTATGCACGAAAATGCCTTCGAGAATAGTGAAGTAGGTGACTTTCTCGATCGAACTTTTGGCGCCTGTAGCTCAGTTAGCAGCAACGGCTCTGATTTAATGGGACAGTTCAACGAGCTGCACGAGAAGTATTTTGGCAAAGGAGTTCAGGCTTCTGCTGACGCTCGAGGAGAGAGGGAAACCAACAACGAGCCTTCGAACAATGGGTCTGATTCGTGTGCGTCGGGCGATTCTCAGGATGGCATCGTTCGTGCAGTGCCGTGCGTGGTTTTGACGGATTCAGACTCGTCCGAGTCATTTCGAACGTCTGCTAATAATCCCTGCTCTTGGAATGCGACCAATGATACTGAACGAAGTTCACATATTAGCCTGTCTAATAGTCCTCGAAGTTCAAATGCAAAGATGGCGAATCAGAACAGTCATCCAATAAAACCAATGCATTTTGAGACGAAGAACATGCAGTGTCAAAATTGGGATGAAGAATCCGAGATTAGTGAAGAGGTGGACAAGAGACTGTCAGGTATGTGGACGAATGGAACTGGAGCTGAAGCAGATGAAGAAAGTGAGGCGGACAAAAGTGATTTACTTGATTTTAGCACTAGAGCTCATGTGTCCCCTCCGAAGACCATATGGACTAATCCAATTACTGTTACAAGAACTTATCCTTTCGTGTCACCTTCTTGGAGCCCTAGACATAAGCGCTCGCACCATAAAACTAGTGATTCTTTACGCAAGAATGATCCAGTTGAAAATGTAAGCTCGGATCCTTCTCTCATAGCACCATGTTATAACTCTCCTTTCTATGTTAACATTGGTGACGTAGACTCGTCGAGTGAGGCTAGACCTGGGCAATCTGGTTGTGGTAGAGCTAACTTCGATTCTACGAGTTCAAGTTCGCCTACTGTGCGCACACCTAGTGAACCTGATTTATTTGAAGATGGAACTTCGTTGGAAAAACAGTGCAGCAGCAACGATCTCTCTGCTAGTTTCGATTCTCTTGATAGCGAGGGGGGAAATCTCACTGAAAATTTGTGTGAGTTTATTAATAGCAAAAATTTTCAACGACCAAATAATTTAGAAGTACCTTATCCTGAAGAAAAACACTGGGATCGGCCTTACGGTGATCCCCATTCAGGAGATGCTAATCAGTGTTCTTTGCTGGAAGATGTCATCACTTGCCTGAGTGGTAAGTGGAAAGTGTCATCTTCTTCAGCACCTTCAACTCCGTGCTCCAAAGCTCCCCGTGATCTCACCGACAAGGCTGCCAATGCTCCGGCCAAGCCGAATAGTAACAGATGCTCCCGCATCGGTAAACCTCCTGTGTCTCCTGGAAGTCGACCCCGAGACAGTGGAGGGGCCGCTTCCAGGTCCAGTAGCTTCAGAAGACGGTCGCGTTCAGCGTCAGCAGGCGCCAAGTTGCGAGGCGGCAATAGTAACAAAAACACAAGCACCTCGCGACCTAACTCTATGATAGGTCGGCCTAGACCATCTTCATTAGCGGAAATAATACCGGGTATTCAGACTTGCACAGTCTCTCAAGAGTCGCTGCATTCGGTCTCCCTCTTGCCTTCAGTTGACGACATCGCCCCTCGTCCTCAATGGTAACGCATGCTTCACGTGTGCTCGCCTGTAAAGCGTGTGGTCTTCCTGAAGCTCGTTGTTGCTTAGACGTTTGGTTTTATGTAACCATTTTAGTTTCTTAATGCACCATAGTGTAACATTTTACTCGTTTTATGAAGTGTACTGTTAATTCATCTTGAATGTCTGGTTAATTTTAATCCCTAACGTGAGTTGGCGTTTTTCCTTGAGTGAATAACTTGTTTAATTTTCTTTGGCCGAGCAACCAAGTACTGTAGCTGATAACATTACTTGTGGTGAAACCAAATTAATTACGAAGTCCTCATGAGAACTTAGTCCCTAACATTTTTATCGCTGTTGATTTTGCAATTGTTCAGCAATTATCTCTGGAAAAATATCTCGTGGTAATTATCTCGTAGTTGATACGTGCTAATTATGTTTTGCTGGGAGTTGAAACTGACCTTGGTGTGTAATATTATCTGCGTTCAACTGATGTCAATTTATCGTTGATGAATCATGTGTCCTTCTCTCATAGCAAATTAGTTTTTTTTACGTGGACTCCCAAGTAACTTGGTTCCATTCGGGCCTAGAATAGCGATGCCTCGAAGATCTCCGTGCTAGAAATTCATAAAATCTCGATGCTATAAGGGGTTATTAATTCAATTGTATTGTTAAGTAAATCTTCACTGTAAAACTCTTCTACTTTTATGAGGAAGATGTAGTTTAGGAACGTTTATTGATTGAAATTCCTTTTTCCTTCGCTACTAGGGTAGCTTACTATACTACTGTAGAAACGCTTCCTAGTAACCATACTTCATCGAAAAAATAAAAAATCATCAATCCTCGAATTCTCTTATACTAGCCTTGTTTCGAATCAAATTCTTTCAAATGATGAAGTATAGTTTTGTATTCTTGAAGCCAGCATTTTGACTTTTAATGACTCCACGACCGTGTCCACCTAAACCGTCCGCTCATTAAAACTTTCATAAATGTCGATACACGTCTCGTACGATGATCGTAACCTTTTTTTGTTTGACTGGCCCAAAGTCTTGACTCACAGCATCTTTTGATACGTTCTTGTGACATTTGTATATGTAACTAATGCTATGAGCTATTGGTTATTGCAAAACATGACGCGTGTGCTTCTCCACCATTTACATTCTGATGTGCTGCTGAACGTTTCTATCTTATTTGATGAAAGGCTCATTCTGCTTGTGGAGTTCGTGCGAGTAATTTTTTCCAGAATTAAAATCCCAGAAAATAGTTGCATATATAAATTCGCTTTTGCGCCACATGGTGCAAATGGTCTTATTCGAGAGATGCATTTCGTTCAATATTCGATATTGCGTGTTGTTCATTGACGTTGCAGGCATCAAGCCGGAGTCGAAGCTTCAAATTGTCCATGTTATTTATGAGTTCATGAGAACAAACTTGTTTGGCAACTTCATTCGTTTTACAAGAGTTAGTAGAAATACCGTTTGTACACTTTTAACTTCCAGGTTTGGTAGTATTCTTGGCATTGTCTCGAAGTTAAAAATGAAGGAATATGCATGTATGTGGTACCATTTTCTCGGTACGTCAGAGAGACTTGACTATCGTCAAGGCTGCTTTATGCTTCTTGTCGCAGAGTGTATTTCTCTTTTGCACTTGAATTTAGTGCGCCTTTTTGTATGTAAAAGTGTTGTCTTTTCCTGTGTGTGTCATTGAGACGAGACCCTCACCACCAAGTGCGCGACAAACGCACACGAGTACCGTCGTCTTGCACTCTGCCTCGATGGGAACACTTCTTGAGCGGCTGCGGCAGTAAAGTTTCAATTAGTCATGGCTGATCTTATCTAGTCATACGAGCTGTGCTTGTTGGACAGCTAAGATATTTTGACCACCGTTATTGACCTTTATTATTGATAACGAATTTTTCTTCCCTCCCAGCTTTATAAGTTAATCACCCGAATAGCTTGCAGATCATAATTTTTCGTAATCGTTTACGAGCTGGTCTTTCAAAGGCGCAAAAATTAGATAGTTTGCCCATAGTGTCGGTGTTTTAGCCTCCTTGATTTCTAGTAAATTTGTGATGGAAGTTTTTAATCGACACGATTTAACCTAAATTTCTTACTTAGTTGACATGTAGTTATTAATGTACGCGCGTGACAGTTTAGGGGTATGTCGTTTCTTGAAACTCAACTCGCTGACAGGGCATGTAATTTGAAAAACAAAATTCATTTTCCGTATTTCTTGTAATTACTAGTACAAGAGAGTATGACCAATAGGGCTCTGCCATGATATGCAGGCTAGCTTTTCTTATCATTTCTTTCGGACTACATCGGGCGTAACTTTCCTCTGATTGAAGTTCATGAGCAAAACGAACAAAGCACTTCAATGTTGTGTTAGTTGTAGTGAAATAAGAACCTGACCTCATGTGCATTAATTTGTTATAAAATTATGAAGCGCTTTTTCATTCTGTCATGGGCACACTGTACAAAAATTCGATCATTATTGGCATATAAGCTTTATGGCTTTTGGTTGGGAAGTTGGTAGTTATGCAGCATGAAAATTGTGGTGACATGTGTGTTTATATTACTCGAGCTTAGCTGCTGATGCTGAACCAGAAGAAGGCGAGAAGAATCTTCATAATTTAAACTTTTTCTTGGGTGTGCTTCCCTTACGTATTATAGCTTTCCTTTAAATAGCTATTTGCACACTTCACCTAATTTTTAGTTAGCGGGAACTCAACTAAAGTCAGAGAAAATGCGAGTCATATTTTAATTTGTCTTAGTTGAAATGAAAACCCTTTTTTTTAAATCAAAGTTTTAAATATTCAATGGCTCTCTTGACGAGTGTGAGAATTTTTCTTAAAACGGGATAAACGAGGGACGTGCTAGTTTCAAAATGTTCAGGAATCTGATATTTCATCAATACTGAGGCGGCGGCGGCACACGTGTTGGCTCCGCAGTTTTACAGATGATCCCTCATACTTGCGTGTTGTTGCCAAGGTCGTAGTTCGTTTCTGATGGCATTCGGCCGACATCTAAATGATAGGCCTGTTTCACTGTGTAGTATTAACGTGCAATTCAAGTGCGACACTCGTATTGCGCAAAAAAACACTGAAAATTTATTACAGTTCACTGTTCGTTTGCGTCGGTGTTCAGCATTTACTTCTCTAAGGGGAAAATGTAACTTTTATGTTTTAATATGTTTGAAGTTGTAGCTGAGAACCCCTTATGGGGGTTGAAAATGGGTGTTATGATGTGGAATGCAAAGGTAACGCACGAAGTTTGTATTGAACATGAAAAAAAAAACACCTCCATCTCAGATTTTCTCCTATCTGCGTTGAACTCAAGTACTAACCCATCAACGCCCGAGAGGACTCTACGGTCCTCTTTCGGAAAATGGCCTCAATATATTGTATTTCTCGTTAAATGTGTTCTTTGGTGTTCACTGTCAAGTGCCATTTCTATCATCATCCTGATATCGGTGACTGCCTAATGCCGGCGCCAGTTCCGTGGCGGTTGGATTGTGATAACGGTAATATGATTTCAGAAATTCCGACGCTTATTGGTTGTCATCTGAAATTGGTACCGTTGCATCGAAATACACAAGACGCAGTCTTAGATTTACTAGATAAAAGTCTTTGAGAGATGGAACTTAAACTCTTGAATATCGCCTACTTTTTTTCGGGTCACTTACGTGAGCGCTTGTGCGTCATCATAACAGGACTGTCTGTTTTGATCCCCGGATTTTGTTACAGGTTTTGTTTGTTCCCCTCAGCGTGATACAACTATTGTATCTATGGGAATTAGCGCTCTCAGGGGGACTATGTAAGGGCCTGAGCTAAAGGTTGGTAGGTAGGCTTTCTTTTTTGTTGAAATAGAATAGGTTTTGTTATGGACCATTTTTTTTCGGTTCACTGCTGTCCTGTTTTTCAGCACCTACTAATTCATTCTTCAACTTTTTCTTGTTTCATGAACTTCTTTCTTAGCTTTCTGTTTCTGTGCCCTTTCTGCACGTTTCTTTAACTCCATATTAAATGGTGCCTTCTTCCTTCCTCTCTTTGGATAGCCTTTGTTGCGGATAGGGAGGCTTAAACTAACTAATAACCTAATCTAATCTACAGCTTTTGTCGTTTTGTGAAGTTAATAACTCGAAGTTTCAAAAGCACATATATTGTCTTCTATTTTAACCCAACTCGAAGTGGCATTCAGAGGTTGTAGTAAAAGAAATAACTCATTTCGTCCCTAAACTACGTTGAGAGAGATAGATATGAAGCAAATTTAGTAAAAAAAAGTTCAGTACATGCTACTACAAATTCTTGTGACGTTTTCCTTCAATATTTCCACGAATAAACACATCCTATTTCATTTTTGCATCCCACGCGTATTTTTTCTCCACTGTGTACTTGTGGGCGCTTTTGTTCGGACACGTTTGGTAGTAAAAATGTACACGGAGGTATAACTTTAGGAGATGATTTTTCCTGTCAACTTTTTCATGGCCAACAAATTTTCATGGATTGTATTTCGGTGTTAAAATGTATTTGTCGCACAAGCATCTTTGTACTCATTACCGTGGAAAAGTCGAGGCATTGTCGCTAACTATATTAAACATTTCCATTATTAAAATTAGAAGAAATTTTGAAACATTGAATTGTTTTGTTATCTGAGAAGGATATTAATGAGTAGCTGCGCTTCTCATTGTTTCGTGGACAGGTGGCGCAAACAGACTTTGTAGTGCGACCTTGGCTCTGGCGTGTCGTCCTATTTCACCTCTCTGTTCTTCGCCGCGAAACATTCTACCATTTTGTGCGCTTGTCAATAGTCACTCGCGCACTCTTAAACATTTATATATTTTTTCATGTATTCGCGCATTTTTGGCGATGAAATCTTGCAGTAGATTTGTATCGCGTTCATGCGGGTCAGAGGATCAGGATGTAGTAGAGCTTTGACACGTCCTGGCATGATCTGACGGCTACCATTAGCCCGCGATAAAAACTTGGCCCATTTACCGCTGTAGCCTCTCAAAGGGGACAAAAAATTTAATTGACCCTCGCTTTGAGAGGCGACTTTGTAGCAGTCTTTCACGTTCAATTTTTCAGTATTTGCTGCGGCGCTGATTACTGGAAATCTTGCGTAATTTGTGGTTCTGATGTCAGCAGTTCGAAGTTTACTGTAAAAATGTAAAAAAGAACTCGAATAACTAAATCGAATTGCATTTCCGCGTCTAGTTAGCGCACGCTTCGTTTCCGCATGAGTTTCGTCCTTAGTCGAGTGATCTGTCAAATCAAATCGTCTTGGGTTACAAAGCTCAATTGCAATGCTTGGCTCTCTTTTTGTTGACATTCGTACTTTATCACGCTATATTATTATAAAACATCGGAGGGTCAAGATACTTAATCATTAATTAAAGCGTTGTTAGTTGCCATAGTTAGCGTCAGTGGAACAACATTTTTTTCCTTTTTATGGAAAATTTTCTGCGAACAAAATCACCTGCTTTCACTACATATGACTTTTTATTAGCAGTTTGTTAGAAACTTCCGAGAAAAAAATTGAAACCCGATTTTTAGCCGGATTTTTAGGTTGCTAATTTCCTAATGAAAACAATAGATCGAAAATAGAAGTATCGCGGAGTACAGAGCTGATTGGGAAACTCGCAGTGTCCTGGCCTGCTATGTCACTCGCTTTCCATGAGCGTGTAATTGTGAAAGGTAAGAGGTTACCCACTCAACTTTTGCACCAGCGTTTCGAAATTAATCCTTCGAGGTCCCTTCAACCTACCGCCCCTCAATAGTGGACAGTATCTTCTCATCTATTCATTTTTTATTTCCTCTTCGTTTGCTTTCGTTGAAGTGACAAGCCGAACTAAAGTTCTAGCTCAGTTCCGCGTGCCGTGTATGTACATTGTGTTGTGAATTTTCAGCGAACTGTTTGAAGTACTCAACTTTCCATTCTATTCTGAAAATGTAGCTATCGTGTTTTCAATGGAGTGTTATTTTCACGATTATATTTTGGTTTTCTTGAACGCTTTCAAGTACTGCTGTTGTTTTTACATAATTTGTGGAATGATTTCTCTTGTGAGTTCCATTGGTTAACTGAAACCAATAATGTTATTAGATTTAGAATTGCTTTAGATTTTCTTACAGTTCGTCTTAAATTATTCCCATTAGTGTAGTTAGATTTTATTTTCTTAGGCCTTACACACTTGTATTCCAGCAAAAAAATCGTTACTGACTCGCCCGAAACTTGTTCAGGTTGGCGGAACGCAAGAAGGCAGAGGGCAACGAGGCCTACCGGAACAAAGATTACAGAGATGCTCTCCAGCACTACACTCAGGCCATCGGTGAGTACTCTCTTGCAGGTATCTTTTCGACGCCTTAGTAATGATATTACTACCTCGGTGGACGACTTCAGTCCCCTGTGTACTGTAGTCGCGTGTCCAATAAATCTAGGTTCTTAACCTCTGTTTTTCCAAAGTATTGAGGTGAAGACCTTGGCGCCTCGTAGGAATTTTCTACCACAGTACGCTCTTGGTCAGATTGGTTTGCTTTTGTATGGCGTATTGATGGGCGCCGAGGTGAGCAGCTGATGACCGCTCGCTTGTGACAGCCTTCATCTTGTTTTGAGTTAACAGATTTTATTCCTTGAAAAAACTCTCTAAGGGTGTGCAGCTATTATATCTCTGGGAATTAGCGCTCCCAGGGGGACAATGTGAGGGCCTGAGCTAAAGGTTAGGGAGGCTTCCTTTTTGTTGGAATAAAATAGGTTTTTGTTTTGTTACGGCCCATCTTTTTTCGGTCCACTGCTGTCCTGTTTCTCAGCACTTACTACTTTCTTCTTCAACTTTTTTCTTGTTTCATGAACTTTTTTCCTAGCTTACTGTTTCTGTGCACCTTGTGCATAGATTCCGCGTTCTCTCAACTCCATACTAAATGGTGCCTTCCTCTTTCCTCTCTAAGAACATCTTTGTCGTGGTTTAGGGAGGCTAAAACTTTCTTAGATAATAATAATAATAATTCTGAGTTGAGATTTAGGTAGGCCTTTTTAAATACAATAGTTTTTTATTTTGCTACGGACCACCTTTTTCGGTTCACGGCTGTCCTATTTTTCTGTACGTATCACTTCCTTCAATTTTTTTCCATAAACTTTTTCTTAACTCACTCTTCCTTCTTACACACTTTTGTGTGAGAACACACCTTGTGCACAGATTTTGCGTTTCTTCACTCCTTACTCAATTTTGCCATCATCCTTCCTCTCTTTGGAACACCTTAGAGTGGTTAGGGAGGCTGAAGCTGAATTATCTAATCTCTTTTAATCCACTCCTATATCAAAAGGAAACAGAATGGTTTGCAGAACCGATTTCTGTGTCGACGTTCAGCTGTTGCCGGCATTAACCAGTAGCGAGTTCATGTAGATGTCTGGAATGGAGAGAGCCGTGCTATGTTGAGCATTGTCTGGTTTTGCCCAGCGTTGTTAGTGTATTTCTGTTCTTTTTCATCCCTTCAAGGGACACCGCTATTGTATATATGGGAATGAGAATTCGTTCTCCGGGGGGGGGAAAATGTGAAGTCTCGAACTGAAAATTAAGTGGGCTTTTGTTGTTGGAATTGAAGAGGTTATCTTTCATTTTTTATATCGTAGGCTTCTTAGAATCTTGCTGCTTCTATGCGCATGGTGTGGTTACGCACGTTGATCATAAATTTACTGCTTCAATTCCATACTAAATGGTGCCTTCCTCTCTAAGAAAACTTTTGTTATGGTTTGGGAAGTCTCAGCAACGTTCTAATTTGATCTTGGCTCTTTTTCAATTTCATCATATATCGTATAGCTAAGCCATCCTAAGATTGAAGTTGATATGCATGCTTTTGCATTTTTTAATATTTCAGCTTATTTCAGCTTATGTAGAGAAGCTTCCGTGAGAAATTCCACCATCTGACTAAAATAGGGAAGCAGTGAAGCTTGCTCACCGTCGCCAACACCAGACCTAAGCGCACTATTAAGCTTCGAATTGGGCTAGCTGCCTTTGGTGCGAGATTTTTGAACATATGCGCACTCCAGGAGAATTTTTGGCGAATTTTTTGTAAAGTGTCTAACGTTTCCTCGCTGCCAAAAGTGCCGCATGTAACGTGAATGCGAAGCAATTCCCTCTTGACTCCCGCTTGTACGTACGTCATAGAATGCCCTTAATGTGTCACGCCATAGAATTTCCGAGCATTTCCCCCTCGCCGTTTAATTTAGCAGGTACGTGAGTGAAGCTAATGCTTCTATCGTGTTCAACATCAGCATTTTTTATGTTGTTTTCTGCGCGTTTGTTTCAATTTTTCCCTTTGCAACAACTATAATTCGTCTGTCAATATGTTCGTAATTTATATTTTTGTTGTAATTCATAGATACTGTATTTATGTTATTGTTATGTAACTCAGATATCTTTGTGTGTTTTTTCCATGTTTCAGTGCGAAAACCTTTTATCGTGTTTTTTGATGGAATGAAAAAGTGCTGAAATGTGGCTAGCGCGCTCAAGTCTGTTGCGTAGTGGCCATAATATCTGTGCTGGATTATATTGACTAATGTTATCGTTTCTTGCTCTCGGAGAGCTGCTATTTGTGGAGATGGTATGTGTAGAATAGGTGTGTGGCGGTGACGGGATGAGGGTAAGTTAGGTTGTAAGAGTCACACATTCCAATTGGAAAAAATACCTCAAGGAAATACCCTAGGTTTAAATAGTTCATAGTAAACTTTCGTTTACGTATCTAACCCTCCCATTTAGGTGTAAATTGCTTGTTTAGAAAGTACGACACATTTTTTCATAAATCTTTCGGAAATAGAAAATTGAATGTAAATAATTTATTCGCGGCAAATTCGTGCGTGGCTGGACAATGGGAGCGTGTGTGGGACAGGAATGCGAGCGGTGCGGTGTGCGAGCGGCAGAGCGGGGTGGCAGGTGCGCGCCCCAGGTGGGCACCGTTGTTGGCACCTGTGTGTGGCGCTGCGCCAGCCCTCTGCGCCCTCCAGCTTCCCTCTCCTCCCGCCCGCCGGGTCAACTGCTTCTCTCTTCTTCCATTAACTTTATACAAGTTTTACTACGTTATTGCTAATGGGACATTACAATCGTTTCGCCGGAGCCGTAAAGTTTACTACCATAAGTATTTTTGGTGAAAGATGTTGAGCGTCTGTTGAGGTGCGCGCTGTTTCTCAGCGCGTGAACTGCTCCGAGTGTCATCTTTCTGGCCTCAATGACGTAAATGTGACCATCTTTGTTTGCCTTGCAACATAGTTTATTTTTGTTCCGATGTTGCTTTTGTGTTGGCCTTGTGACCAAATCCTGAGGACAAAGTGGCTGTCAGTCCCAATTTCTCGTTGGATTGCGCTTCTTTTCCAATTTGCGAGCTTTGCTCGTTGAATAACTGGTGTCAGGTGAGGCCAGTTGTCGCGCCGTACACGGTCATTTCTTCATAATTATTCTGTTTCAAGTAGTATTGAAGATTTTACAGCGTTCGAAAGATTGTTGCAGCTTATTATGTCAGACGGGAGAAGTAGAAAGGACACTACGCGCTTTTTCGCATGTTGGTCAGTCAGTAAAATTTATAATCATGCAGCTAGCCTTGGGTGCTCGTTTGAATTTTTTCAGCGACGTTATACCGTTTTAGGAGAACTAAGCAAAAGTTTAGTTGATTTGCTGGAGCTGGACTCCGTAGCATTTAAGTTAACTATTTTTATGTTAGTAATCGATATTTCTGATATTCCATCCAAAATCATAGTAGATATAATAGTCTACTCAATTACATAGAAGCTGACCGAGTTACTGAAGCAGAAAGAATATTTTATTTATGCGATGACATTTTGGATAATCTTATCCAACCCGTTACGTATAGAAAACTTCGCTCAAGCGCAAGCTTCGCGAACTTCGAAGAATATTATTTGATGAAGAGTCACTTGTTTGATTTTGATGGCGTGTTGACGTGCAAAGATCGTTGAACTAATCATAAACTAATATTACCAGCTTTCCGTCCGCTTTACTTTCGAAGTGTTCTCGTGTGATAGTATCTCGGTTAAATTTCTCAACTGTGCGCCATGTCTGTGCTGCGCCGATGAGGGTGCATAAACACAGAAATCGAATTATTTCTCGGCCCTCATTTTCGTATGGTGTTTTGCTTAGGTTCTTACACAAGTTGTTAGTAAGGCTTGTCTTGTGGAAATAAATTTTTGTAGCCTTTCTTGCTTGATATTCGCCAATATATATATAAACATACATATACATACACACGCATGTATACATATATACACTCACATATATGTATACAAATACACACACACACACACACATATATGTACACACACATACGTCTATATATATATATTATATATATATATATATATATATAGGTTTGTTCAGATCAATCTTATTGTATGAATAGAATAAATTGAATGCCGCTAATCTAATGTATTTTGAGATGAAAGGCAATGTGTCGTCTCCCTGTTATGCGGAACTTGCCCTCGTTACAGCTGCCGAGGCTGCTGCAATGACAGCTGCCGCGCTTCAAGCGGTCTCCTGCTGCTTGTGGCGTTTATTGCTTCGAGAGCGTAAGGGCAGTGTGGTGCTCCTTAAATTGTGAAATGTTTACTGCTCGTTTCTTCGTGTTTCTGCACGACTGCAGCTTCACTGCACAGGATAGCGTTTAACCTTTAGGGGCTTCAAATGTTTCACCGCGAAGACTACGCGGGCGTCGTGATAATCTCGAGACACCATGGAAATGAATGTCTACATCACAAGCAAATACGATGAGAAATGAGACATCTTGAGTAATTATACGACAGTGTGACCCTAGGGGTGAGTGAGGTTCGGAAAGTGCTCTTTCTGTTTTTCATTCCTTCTTGATTACAGTTGGGATGCGTGGCAATCCTCGCTTTACTATATAGATGCATCGATATCGTCTTTCCGGCGACATTTTGTGGGCGTGACTTTCTGCGAAGTATCGTTCCAGCAACTCGACGAACTCTTAGCAGTTTTTTTTGAGAATAAGCTGAAGCGGGCTTAGTTACTTCAATTTGTCGATCAAATTTTTTAGGCTTATTCTTTCGTTTATTAACTCGTAGATTTTCGTAATTTTTTATTCCTTGTATGGGAAATGTACTCACCAAATGTTTAACAATGGCTTATCACTTTTGTCCCCCTCGGGGGGATACAGCTATTGTATCTATGGGAATTAGCACTTCCAGGGGGAAAATGTAAGGGCCCGAGCTGAGAGTTAGGTAGGCCTTCTTTTTGTTGAAATAAAATGTTTTCGTTGTGTTAAAAACCACCTTTTTCGGTTCACTGCTGTCCTGTTTTTCCAGCAACTACTACTTTCTTCTTCAACTTTGATCTTGTTTCATGAACTTCTTTCTCAACTTAACTTACTGTTTCTATGCCCTTTCTGCATAGGTTCAGCGTTCCTCAACTCCATACTAAATGGTGCCTTCCTTCTTCCTCTCTTTGGATCGAATTTGTTGCGGATAGGGAGGCTTAAACTAACTTGTAATCTAATCTATCACTGTCGTCGCTAATCACTTGCTAGGAAACTTGCAATGTACGCCTTTTTTCACATTCTTCAAGGGCTGTTGTTATTCGATATGATTTCTAACTTTACTTTTTGCAGTACTTTTTTTCTCTTACGATACAACATCGACGTTTTTTCCCCTGGAGTTGAGCTCTGATCGCGACTCGTTTATCGTGTAGGTGGATTGGAGATCTCCAATGGACGAGTGGCGTCTCAGCCACTCTCGCCGACGGTCTTTGCCACCATTGAATTAATGATCGTCTTCATCCCAATGAGCTTTCATTGAATGCATGACGTTCATAGTGTTGTGAGACCTGCAGCAGTTAAGTCACGACTACTCATGAAAACTCTTATTAACATTTTTAGTACCTTAATTCATGGTGCGTTATTTTAATTTTCTCCTGACCTCACCGTCAAACCATTTTCATGAAAGCTGGGTCGTTGGCAGTCCCTTTTTTTCGGTGCTATTTGATACTTCATTTCAAAGTATAATTACGTTTACATTTATGGTACTACAGATTATTTTTCAGAAGAATAATTGAATCGTCTTTTGCAATCCAAATTCACTTGAGTTCGCGGACGCTCAATTGCATCGAAGATGTTTGTCATTCTTGTGTTATCACGGCCGCATCTCGGACTGCGCTAAATACTCGTGATCTCGCCTTGTCCTCAGAAGAATTTCCTCTCCATTTTCTCTCGCTTCATGACGGCAAGCTGAAGTTGGTAATGAAGCATAGCATTCCTGTTTTATTTTGTCAGATGAGAGACTATAGAGAAACAGTGTTGCTTGAAAGTGCACAAATAATATAGGGAATATTTCTTCTCGTATGTTATCGATATTTAACCTCGTGATAGTCAAGTGCAATTCTCGATTAGCGTTTAACATGTAATTGTAAGGTTCTTCGTTTTGACTTGAGTATGATAGTTTAATTGGTATCGCAGCCGCAATTCAGCTCTTTGTTTCATGGTAAGTAAGTACGAAAGCACAATTTTTTACCCAATATAGTTCATTTAAGCAGCGACTTCTCTTGGGAGAAAGCTAACGTTCGTCTGTTGTTTCCGCTTCCTACCTTTCACGCAATTTGTTATTTCGTGATTTAAAAAGCGCCAGAATTTCCTGAGCGTGCGTGTGACGTGAGTGCATTGGGCATTTAGCGGGCTTCCTGTCTGGCAACTCTTGCCTCACAGCTCACTTGGCTTCGTCGTTTGTGGCCTTAAATTGCTCAGTGACTAATTTCAGTGTTTTCATTATTCAGGGCAGTTTGTCCGTGTATGCTTGTCCCAGCTTTGCATTTCATAGCTCGACTGACTAGCTTGAACACCTTGTGTGGGCGCTTCAGTTTTTTTTTTTTTGGCATCTTGCGTACATTATGTGATATCTGCAAGCATTCGCTGTAGCCGTCAATATGTTGGACGCGGTAAAAATAACTCATTACGAGATGTATCTCGTCCGGGGAACAGGGGGGGGGGGCTACAATTATTTCATGTATACGAATTAAGGCTTCTAGGAAAAGATGGGCGTTCTGATGTTGAACTGGATTTTAATTTTTACCACGCATCATGTATTTTTAGTTCACTGATCCTGTTCTTCCTCTTAGGGGTATACAATTATTGTATCTATGGAAATTAGCGCTCGTAGGAGGAACATGCGAGGTCCAGACCTAAAAGTTAGATAGACCTTCCTTTTGTTGAAATGAAATTTTGTTTTGTCACGGACCATCTCTTTTTCGGTTCACTACTGTTTTGTTTTTCAGCACCTACTACTTTCTTCTTCAATTTTAACCTTGTTTCAAAACTTCCTTACTCAAGTTTCTGTTTCCACTAGTGAGTAGTTCACCCACGGTTTGAGAACTTTTGTTGGGGGGAACATGATAGTTTCCTGTTCACTATTCTACGGAGCCAAAAGTTCTTTTGATTCCGGACTAATGTTAAATAATACGGTAAATGACGATCGATATCAAGAATGCAATGTTCATGCCATCTGTCAATTGAACTGGTAACCTGCCATTATATCTTGCTGTTTTTAATTATTGAGTTGTCTTCTGATCGATGCTGAACGAAAGCTTCGAGTCGCAATATGAAGATCGTATCATTTCGAGTCGTGGGCGTGTTTCGTTCCCTTACAACTTAATGCAGTCTGTGCCTACACATGTGCATCAGCTTAGTACCGTGTATTGAGTCCCTACCTAAGGAGGATGTGATCCATGCCTCGATAGCAAATGCGAACGTCAAACCCTGATTATAATATTGTATGAGAAAATTATCAATTTTGGAATAATATCGAAACATTGACGGCTTACTGCTCAACTTGAGAAGACTAGGAACCTTCCGTCGCGGTAGCCTGGCCACGTCTGTGTGTCCAGCTCCAGGACGTCTGGCTGGTGTCCGCTGAGCGCGCGCTGCGACTCGCGGCCTTGCTTGCACACGTCCAGCGGGGAGAGCTGCGGGTCTCCACTGTGCTCTGGATGTCCATAAACTGCAGTGCTTACGACCTGCTTCCACGTGGCCTGCACGCCCAAATTGCAGCAAAAACACACAACTTTCTGTGCCCGGCATTTTTCTTTGGGACGTTGATCGCTTGCAATGGAATTAAGAGGGCATGCTTAAAATTTAAGCTGTTGTAGTGTCTCCCGTGTTTGGTCAAGGGTCTTTTTATTGTCTTTGTAGAATGTGTATGACATTTATTTACATTTATGTTCAGTTTTTTCGTAGTCTTGAAGTAAGCAATTCTCGTCTCTTTAGCTCGTTCCTATTCTACGAGTTTTCAATGTTTTTTTTTAAATTTTGAATTTTCGAATGTGTCAGGTTTTGTTCTGTCCATGGCACTCGTACACTGGACATTATAACTGAAGCTGTACTCACTTTAGGGGGTAAAATTTAGGTGAAAGTTACGTCGTCTCCCATAATACGGGGACTAGCGCCCTCGAGGGAGATACTGTTAGGTTACTTCAGTCATAGGTAGGCTTCCGGGACTTCTATCTTTCGTGCCTATTGGCTACTTTCAGCTTTGATGAACTCTCCGCTATATCTTTTTTTCTTCCTCTTCTTAGCTGGCTCCTCGGGGGGATACATCTGTTGTATGTATGGGAATTAGCACTCTCAGGGGAAAATATGTGAGGAGTTACGTAGGCTATCTTCTTGTTATAATAAAAAAAAGTTCCTATGTTAAGGACCTCCTGTTCGGTTCACTGCGGTCCTGTTTTTCAGCAGCTACTACTTTCTTCTTCAGCTTTTATCTTGTTCAATGAACTTCTTCTTAAACTTACTGTTTCTGTGCCCCTTCTGCGTAGATTTTGCATTTCCTTATCTCCATACTAAATGGTGCCTTCCTCTTTCCTCTCTTCTATACGCTCTTTTTTTTTAGCGGCTAGGGAGGATGAAACTAACTTATATTCTTATAATCTCATGTGATCTCAGATTATTCTCGTTGAAGGTCGCGTTTAGTCCCCATTTAAAGTATTTCTATGTATCTTGTGTGATGAGGATGTGGTTCCTTGTTTAGTTTCCAAATACAATTGTTGCTTCGTACGTTAACAAAGAGCTGCTGCTGCTGCGTTTCCTAAAGGTTTGCGCGATAACGTCTCCGTCAGTAAACGTTTCGACGCCCTACTGTAGATAACATGCTTGCCTAGTCTGAGCGCTTGCTTCCTGCCCGCTGCGGCCTTTCCCGTAGCATCGTGTGACGGACTCAACGCCACTGTTATTAGTTTGTATTGTTTTTTTCCTGAATTTTTTAAATCTTCCCAAAGAGTTCCTACGAGTCTTCGTATGTTCCAGTTTTATGTGCGTTATGAAATTCGCTAAATTATTTCTGTTCTGCCCTCAGGGAGATATAACTATTCTATCTATGGGAATGAACGCTGTCGGGGAAAACGTGAGGTCCCGAGCTGTAGGTTGGATGAACTTTTTTTTTAATAGAATCAGGGTTTCTGTTTGGTTTTGGACCAACTTTTCCAGCTCAATATTGTCGTTCTTTCGGTACTTTCTTCAACTTTTATAAAATTTCCTAAATTATTTTTCTTTTTTTTTTCATGCACGGGCGTGGTGATGGAGACATCTTGTGCAAAAATGTTATTCCTTTGATTCCATACAAAGTAGTGCCGTCCTCCTTCCTCTCTTGGGCCCACCTCTGTTGTGGTTAGTGAAGCACAGTGTATCATGTATGTAATCATAATCGATTTCTGTCGGGGTATTTGGATTATGGGGTTTAAGATCTAGGGTGAGATTGAATCACGGTCGTGTTCGTACGAAAGGGAAGAACATCGTCATGATATAGGCTTTTTTATTCATGCTCTTTTTCGTGGACTACCTTACATTTTCGAGTTGGCACCAAATTCTTAGGTGTGGCATCTGCTTAGTTCTGGTTAGCTGTCGCCCATCCAAAGATCGCATCTCTTCCCTTGTCATGACACTGTCATGTTTCCTGGCTCTCGTTTATTCGACGTGGAATTGGTGTTTTTTCCAGAGCGTCAGTGCCAAGTGTGCACACTGCATTGCACCCCTTGCAGGCTTTGCGACGTCACTGTGTTGGCAGGTAACGAGAGCGAAGCGTCCGATGAGACCAGAACAATGGGGCTTTGTTGACACGCTGTGTGTGCAGCATTGTGATCTCTCCAGCCCGAGTCGGAGGGCTTGCTTAACTTCGACATCCTTGGACTGGATCACTCATTGGCCCGAACTGCCGCGTGGGGCTTGGTGACAACTACGCTTAATTTCGCTAACGCAGCCTTGAAGTAGCTATTTTGCTGAATTGGTTCCATCTGCATTACTATACTGTCTTCATAGGGACTGTTCATTCAAGTCGTTCACTAATTAGCTAACGATATGGATTCTAAAATCTCTATTCATGGGAAATAATCTTGTAAAAAAACTCAAGTTGATGTATATTCAAGCATTTTTATTTCTATTAATGGTCGTATAAAAAGTGTCTATTTTATTTCAAAATATAGGTATGAGTAAACAATTTATCGGATCAGTTGGCGCCTACTGTCGTCTGAAAATAACTTTGTACTTAAAAGTATGGCAGTTCATTAATTTTTTCCTGGATTTCAGCTTTATTCAATTAAAGTTAATCGTAACAGATGTTAAGAATTCAAGAACTAATTTCATATCGATTAAAGGGGTGCCATTTTAGTGTAACTATTGTTACTGGACACTATTCTCGCCCGTTTTAGTTGGCGTTTCATTGAAAGTTGTACTTGTCCTGTAAAGTTGTCCTAATTTCTAGCTGAAGATTGGGACAATAGCAGTCTTAGGAACCTATATTAATTTATTTTTTTGGGCTGGCTCGTGTTCCGTAAAGGCAACATTTTGACGGCCTCCAACTTCTCGGTTTGTCAAGGTGCTCCGAGTCGCTGTTCAAATGCCCTTGCAGCTGTCAAGATGGACCAAACCCGACTGTAATACAGTTCGTAAATCATTGCTCAAGTTCTTCAACTGCGGCCAGCTCTTCAATCGTGGTAACCGGTCCGTCTCTTAACCCGTCGCCACGTCCTGGACTCTTAGAAGGTCGGCAAAGCTAGCACATGTTTCACATCAGCAAACCTAGGGTTGCCATATATGGTCTTAAGCGTCTCGTTGAGCGCTATTCATTGGTGTAAGGTAAAATTAGGTGGGGGGAACAGGGAAGGAGAGGTAACAAGCTCAAATCTGTATGAATTTTTCTGCTCAGTCTGGAGTGTAGCTACCGGCGCTGCACAACCTCTTAGAAGGCCAGCAGTGTAGCTGAGGCATACCAGCTCACATGCCTCTAAGAAGGTCGCCATCATTTTTATTTTCTTATGTTTTTTGTTCCAAAAATGGGAGTCCAAATCCACACATTTACTCCTACGCAAAAAATAATACCACCATTGTATTCGGGAAGAAAAGTTCTATGCATATCAAACTCTTTACAAACAATGAAACTGCTTGATAACAGCCTATACACAAAATGAACTAAAAAATAAAAACTGTCTTTTACATATAGTGCGCATAATTCCGGAACTATTGGACCTGAAAAAAAATTCACATACCACAAGATTCAGCAACTCAGAATCTATGAAAATGCATCATAAAAAAACATAAAAGTGCAATAAATAAAAGATGGCCAGTGATTTTCTGATTTCTGTTTTTTGTATTTTACCGAAATAAAAACTCGAATTTCGTAGATTTTCATTGGGGTAGCAGTATTTTTTTCCCCACTGACAGAAAGAGCAACTCTCTCTCTTTACAATGAACCCCCAATGAAACTTCTAACATGATTAATGAATGTACAGTAAGTTGCACAGTTGACCCATTTTCTTCAAACCTCTTGGTAGGTCGACCATGTGGAGACGGGTTAAAAGGCCGGCTGTTGGCACTTTTTGTGTGTTCCAGTTGACGATTCGTTATGTCCGCTCAGATCACCCCATTAGCTGCTGTTTTGGGGCTTGGAGGCAGCTAGCACTGCTTCCTACAAGCCAATTTATTAACTTTATTAGAATTAGAGTGTGTGGACTTCATTCATTTGCGTGGGTCTTTTAACTAATAATATTTTCAATCAAACACTCAGTGTTCAGAAGTTTAATGAAAAAATTAAGTTATCAATCTTTAGAATTTGTTGATTTTCACAGTTCGTTTATTCGATATTCTTCATTAGGGACAAAAAAGGAGAAACCTTCGAACATCTTCTAGCGTTCCTCATTCTTCGCTCACTGAGGAGGGAATAGAGGAATGCATTTGACCTTGTCAACATTCCTTGCGCAATCTGAAGGTGTTTTTAGGCTGTTTAGAGCTACACGCCCAAGATTCAGCGACATTTTCTGTGGGTGTGACGTCGTGCTTAGTGTGATGTGGTCAGCCATGCAGTTTTTTCTTTGACCTATGTATGTGCAATTTCTGACGTACCATGAAGCTGACAGACGCGGGAAGTTTCTTCGATGCTTTCCTGCCTACGTTGAAGGTAAACCAGGCTGCCAGGTTTTGTTAATGCATGATGTGCTTTAACTCGGTCTCATTACTGATCACGTCAAAAAAAACATGGTGATTTAGTAAATACTTTTGTTATGATTTTAATTGTCGAAATAATTATTTGTTAAAGGATATCCGTGTGCACTTTTGTTGTCCCTCTGTCCATATTATAGGGTGACCAAAAAAAACCGTGCAAAATGCTTTCACCGAAAATTCATTTAACAACTCAACTTTAACAGAAGTATCCATGGGTTACAATGATAAACTCATTAGGTAGTACATTCGGGCTGTTTCGAAGTAACTTCCCTTTGCAGCAGTAATGAGCTTCGGGCAAACAACGAAATTCTCGGCGATAGGCCCCAAGTTTTCTGACGATTGACGGTCCCACCCTCAGAACATTTGTTTCTTGGAGTCCGAACTTTTGAGGGACTCTGTACACGCCCTGGTTTCCAAAATTGACTACACGCTGTAGACCATCGGGTTGAGATTCGGTATGTAAAGCGACTATTTTGCAGATGCGATGAAGTTCGGGTAATGTGCTCTGCACCAATTCTGAGTCTTTTTCATCGAGTCCTGGTGAAGCCTTCATTCTGCATTGTCGAAACGTTGCTGAGCCAATGAACGTACTACGGCCTCGCGAATGCCCGGACTGTTTTTTCTGGAGACAATTGTGTTGTTGCCTAGACCTAGACAATTGTGTTGTTGCCGCTTGCTTAAATTCCTCACTAAACCATGACCGACTACGGAGTTTGGTCAGTGTTCGACAGTAGCAGAACTGTTGGGAAGCTCAGTGAATCAACTTCTGTCGTTTTGTTGTTGTGCATTTACTCCGAGGTGAACAGCGTCTCGTTCGTGAAGATGATGCTCTCTCATCGCCGACCTGCGGCCCAACACTTGAGTTGACGGCTTCGTGGGTGTCGCGCACACTTGTCATCCGTTAGGAGCAAAATATTTGAGAAATGGAGCTAATAAAAACTTGACCATTGAAATTCGGAGTAAGAATTTTTTGCTGTAAGTAGAATGTATTAGTCGCACAATTATTCTTGTACTCATTACAGGGCCTAAATTCTAGGTATTGTCGCTAATCATATTAAAAATAGCTAGTATCAACGTTCAAAGAAATATTGAAACAGGAATTAGGTGTTTTATTATAAAAATAAACCTATTACATTTCGGCAAAAGGAAGGCGTGCTTAAGCTTTAGCTTAGGACCTAACATATTCCCCTCTGGGAGTGCTTATTCCCATAATGCAATAGTTGAATCCCCCTGAGGAGTATGCACAGAGTGTAAAACTCAATTTTTTAAAATGTGTTTCGTATCTTCATGCAGTTTTTAGTAAAGCGAGTAGCAGCTTTTCACGAATTTTCTAATGCATTGGTCTTGAATCGAAGTTATTTTTTTAGAAAATATTAGACTGAAGTACAAATTTGACCACAAGTAATGCATTAGCTTGATCTAGCGCAAATCGTCTCATGTTTGATGCGTATGGTGGCGACTCAGGTGTTGGTATAGGTTTTATTTTGATTGGTTCACTATTACTCCTCCTTGAAGTGGTCTGCAATTACTTGTTTAGGCTCTTCAAGATAACTGGAACGAAGAAAAATATGCTAGACCACTGTCTGATGGCCTTGGTTTTTCAAGTGTTACGTCTTGAAATGCTACATGGTATCAACGCTTTTGGGATTTTATCGTTTTTATAGTTGTCTAGGCGAAGATTCTCTTGCAAAGTCAAATATCAACTCCTGAAATACATCCTAACTGTTCTCTCTAATTTGATCTGATAAGTCATGGAGCTACCGTTCTATCTTCAGCATCGTTTTTACTACGCATACTTTGATGATTTCAAATGGCTGGACGTAAAGCTTGATCTTTTCGTGGCCTAAGATAATCGCAGAACGCCCATGTAAATGGACATAAAAATTTAAAGTGCTTGCATAACGATGCATTCCATGAAGGCCACACAAGGTCGATCCTAACTAGAATACTACCGTGTCGTGATTGCAGAGCCGCTAATCCGTCGTTGAGCATTTTATAGCGTTGCTCTCTGAATGCAATGCTAGTTCAAAATCGCTTCTGATTCGTATCCTACTGCGTAATTGAGCTGATCTATATTTGAATGGCATGCAAATGAGCCACATGTTGCGCCGCTTTATAAGCTCAAGCTTGGAAGTTCATGTTCCTAGAGCCAACACACGTGAACGGGAACGTTTCAATGTCATTGAAAATTTTTCTAACCTCAAGTTCGTCGAATTTCTCGGTGTATCTTGCGCAGTGAATCAGCCTATCTGAAGTAGATTTTATTAACTATTTTTCAGTGAATTTGGTATTGTTCAAATGCCGTAACAAGTAAACCTTACTTGAAGTTTTTCGTACACCATAAAGTTTCATGAAATTTGAAGTGTTCATTTAATCTGTCAGTGGATTCTTGCTCATCGAATGAACACCTTAAATGTATAAAACATATAAAATAGCAAGTTGCGGTGCCCAATTGCTACGACCGGATAAATTTTGAACTGCATTGCGAATAACTTAGAATAATTGCTGTAAGTTTCCATGTACTCATTCCTGTGACGTAACATGAAACACAATTGATTTCAGAGCATTTTTCCCTTCAAATTATTTTTTTACCTTCGTCTAAGCTTCACGTTCCACTATGTTAACGACATACTTAGAAATAATGCTTCAGACGCAGTTGTTCAACGACACAGAGTTTGTCTACTTATTGTTGCGTGAGTTAGTTCCATGTGTTTTTAGGGATATTCTAGAAACTAAAGTAGTTCGTTAAATAAACCATGACATCCATTTCAGCTAGGCGCAGCACTAAACACACTCTAAACGGGAATTGTGATGGTCAGTATTATTGGCAAACGCATTTCTAGGACTTCCAGTCGTGTGCATCGCCCATTTGCAAAGTATTTAGCGTGTATGTGTGGAATTTGTTGAATTTCTTGCCGTTAAATTCCCACTGTTTTATGTGCAATGCTGTAATATATCACGAGTTTACGTATTCATTATAAATTGTCCAATTTTATTATGAGACTTGGAAACTTTGTTATTTTCAAAAAAAAATTATTTTAGCTTAGGAATTGGGGGAGGGAACAATTAAAGCAAGAGAAAATTTTGCTATGTTATTTTGCCGCACTCAATTCAAGCCGTGTAGCTTCCGAACATTAGCGAGAAGTGGATTCAGAAGTGCGTTGTCGGATCAAAACTGAACCATTTCTATCTATCGATGGAGAGCGCTTTTTTATCTTTTTTCGGGTGCTCTTAATATGAATAGCTAACGAAGTTTCTGTATTTTTTGTTCTTTTCGGCGAAGATTAAGATTAAAAGATCATTTTTTATTGGTGAAGCCCTAGCTGTAAAGAAAGCATTGATCGGGTGCAGGGATGACTCCGTAGTGGTCGAAGAATGCGTCTGCATTCATTCGGCGACCTCATTTACGTTGTCTGAGGTACCCGGTTCTCTCCACATCAATTCGGTTAAAAAACTCTGTTTTCGTGAGGCAGGCCTGCATTTCACGCAACCTTATCTCGTGTGCAAGTGTGGTCATTTTGTCTTCCATGTACTACCTGCTTCTTCTTTTCTTCTGTCCGAGAGAAGTTCGTCGCTTTTTTGCCGACGATGATCAGAAGTTTGTGCATGATACTAAATTTGATATTTGTTTGTTATTTCTTAATAAGTTCATGAATTTACTTCCCTGAGGGAGACGCAACTATTTTATCTGTGGGAATTAGCACTCCTAGGGGGAAAATGTGGAGTCTCGAGGTAAGTTATAAGGCGTCCTTTTTGTTAAATTGAATGTTTTTTTAATGACCGTCTTCTTTCGGTTCACTGCTGCCCTGTTGTTCAGCACCTCTAACTTTCTTCTTCCACTTCGATCTTGCTTCTTAATCTTCTTCCTGAATTTACTGTTTCTATGCTCTATCTGCATAGATTCCGTGTTCCTTCAACTCCATACTAAATGGTGCCTTCCTTCTTTCTCTCTTTGGATGGTCTTTGTGGCGGATAGGGAGGCTTAAACTAACTTATAATCTAATCTATAATAATCCTCTCTTTGAAACTGTTGGGGTAAGGGAGGGTAAAGCTAACTTATAATCAATGTTCATTTGGTTAGCTTCTGTCCGTTTTTCAGCTCCTATTATAATATTTTGTTTTTCAACTTGACATTATTTCATGAATTACTTTCAAGCTTTCTGTTGCTGTGTGCAGGGTGTTGGGAGACACCTTGAGCGTATATTTCCCATTACACACTTGGTATCTTGCTCCTTCCTCTCTTGGGAACTTATTGGTGCTTACGGTTAGGGAGGTTTAAACTAAGGTGTAATCTAATCCAATCTTTTCGTTTTATTCTTTCCGTGCATGTAGTCAGAATTTGCGAAGTTCCTATCTTGCTCAATGGCAAGCTTTCATTGTTTAATTTTTAATTTTCTCGAGTTCAAATGCGTGCTCGTTCATCGATCGGATAAGATGGTTCGGATGGTTCATCTTCTGAAATTAATCGGAAAGACCCTTTAATCTGTGCTGAAGGATCTCTTCTCTGCTGTATTTTTAGTGTGGGCTCACTTAATTGCTAAGCGTCGTTCTCTCGCGCGCTCTTCTAGCGCGGAGATAACGAAAAGGTCCCTCGTAGTTCAAGGCTCTCGAGGGCATCCTCATTGCCTGCGAGGGAGTTGGTGAGTGCGTGAATCTGGAAATCATTTGTGTAACGATTTTGGAAATAGGTTTAACCAACTCTGAACGAAATTAATTGTCTCTCAGCGCACGAAAAGACGTTGTGCCTCTTAAGTGCGGATAGGGAGGCTTTAAGTAACTAAAAATAATCTGTGCCTCTTGAGAATTCTCTAACTTGTCCGTTGAGGAGCGAAGAGGAAATGATATGCTGGTGGCGCTTTTTATCTTTTTTATACACCTTGAGAACACAGCGTTTTTTCAATGTAGCCTTAGCTCACCTCAAGGGGAGACAACTATTGGATCTAAGGGAATTAGGGTTCCCTGGAGGGGGGATGTGTGAGGCTCCAAATCCAAGGTTTGGTAGGCCTTCCTTCTGTTGAGGCAGAAAAGTTTTCATTTTTATTTTGTTACGGATTACCTTTTTTTTGTTCACTGCTTTCCTGTTTTTCGGCATTTATTGCTTTCTTCTTGAACTTTTATCTTGTTTCGTCAAATTTTCCTCAACGTATTGTTCTAGTGCACCTTTTGCAGAGATTCCGCGTTTCCTCAAGTCCATACCAAGTGGTGCTTCCTTCTTCTTGTCTTTGGATCGCCTATGTTGCGGTCAGGGAAGAATATCATGGAACTTTACCATTCACTGACACTAGTAGTTCGGAACTACGTGTAGCAGTCAAGCGAATTTTTGTGAACTACTCGTATTTCTGAACTACCTCAGAATCTTAATCGACGTCTTAGTTTCGATTAATAATAACAGGTTATCGGGTTTTGTAACAGAAGGAATCTCGATAACGCTATTTGCATGCAGCTTTCCTTTCTATACTGGAATATTTAACTTTGACGGGATGGAGCATTGCTATCTATTGCCGACAATATTCTTTAACAGATCAGCACGGCAATTGTGTGCAACCGAGGAACGGAACTTAGGTCCAAATGATGACACATTTTATTAAAAGATAATTTTAATTTATAATTCTTTTTCTAATTGGCCTTAAATTCATTTCATTAGAAACAAAAACGCAATTTTACAAAGACGTCCTTTTTTCAGGAAAAAATGTTTGTAATTGCGAATGTTATTGCCCCCTGTATAGTGACTTGTCAGAATAAACTCTAGTCTTTCCAATGGGAAATAGAAGTGTTTCGGGGAAGTTCAGGCCAGAAACATAACTCGCCAGACAGAAATAATCATCAAAGAAGTTCCAATGGCGTCACAAAGTGATGTTTCTGCCCATGGAGTCGCAACAACCTGGCAGCTTGTATGCATTGTAATGTAAGAATGCTGAATTGATCACGTAATGATGCATAAAATTGTTCTGCTGGCAACGAGCTATGTAATAGTTGCATTGTAAATCCCGTTTTTTTGTTGGATTGTACTTATATTCACGTAATATTTTGGGTTGTATTGAAGTGTGTAGTGTGAGATTAGAATTTGATGGTAACATCAAGTAGAAGAAAATGAATCCTTTGCTAGCCAATTTAGTGACCTGGAACTAGGCATTAGGAATCAAAATGTAATAATTTCGACTCGTGACTTGTTTGTCTCAAATGGCAGGAGTCACAATAAGAGATAACTGTGAATGATTTTCTTTCTATGTCCACGTTCGTGTATGAAGTGCTGGTATACATTTTTAAATATTAAGTGTACAACGAGAAAAATCATGCCAACTATTCACTGGAAATTCCGTCTTGTGCAGTTGAAATCGGATTGAAAATATAGGGGTTATTTGATGATAGAGACGACGAATTAATTCTATTGAGAATTTTACTGGATGTTTGTCAGTGAAGTTTAAAGGTAATATGTTCGCAATATATTTCACTCGAACAAATTATAAATTACCATCATTCAAAACTATATATGATTTGACGAACTTTTTTTACATCATAACAAGTTGATACGCTTCTTTCCATGATATCCATAAGTCACGAAAGTAGATGTCGATTTGCAACTTAAATCCTGTAAATAATATATTTCTGACATTTTTTGTCTTTAGTATCAGAAAATAACAATTTTTCAAATGACTTTTTCCAATTTGATTTAGTATACATCTGATCACTCAAAAATTTAGCTTAAGGGGGTCCTCCGGGGCCCCTTTTCCCTCCGATGGGGTAATATTCATGTTATTGTTGGAAAAGAACCCTTAGGTCATGGACTATTCGGTCCTAAAATTTTATGGCGCTACGGACAATAGATCCCCCCCCCCCCCAGGCCCAGGGGGGGGGGGGAGGGACCCACCAGAGGTTCAAAATTTGCATCATCTACCCCATTTCAACCCCATATAAAAAGAGAACAAATGGGAAATGTAAAAAAAGCCTATTTGAGTTTGTTAGGAATGTTCCAAGGATTCTAAAACTGTCTTTGTTTTTGTTCCAGCATAAAAACTGAATGAGGAGCTACATCCTGAAATATCAACACCAGTGAAAAAGCACCAAAATAGTAAATTTTCGAGCCTATTTCAACCCCATATAAAAAGAGAACAAAACAAGAAATGGAAAATTTGCGAATATACTTTTGTTAGATATGTTCCAAGAATTCTAAAACTGTCTTTGTTTTTTTCCTAGCACGAAAACTCAATGAGTTCTATTTTTTTTAAAAATCAATACCAGTTGACTAAAAAACCAAAATGTCAAATTTTTTCAACTAAGGCCTGAATCAAAAAAATGTATAGAAGAAATTGTGTTTCTTTTTAAAAGTTACATATAATAATTAAATTTCATAAGAATCAGACTGAAAACAAAAAATTTTGTAATTTTTATAAAATAAAAATATTTTTTAAATTTTTTTTTTACAATTCACATTGTGAATATGATGTTATGCATAAAGATTATCGAAATAAAAATAAAAACAGCATTCAATTACATAAATTTTCCAGTATATCACACTAAAACAAAATATTTAGTTTTGCCTTATACTGTAAAGTTACTTCTATTCAAAATTCAAAAGAATAGAAGTCATTGAGTTTTTATGCTAGAAAGAAAACAAAGACGGTTTTGGAATCCTTGGAACATTTCTAACAAAGTTAGATTCCCACTTTTTCCATTTTTACATTTCATTTTTTTTATAATAGTTTAAATCCAATAATGTAGGTGTTTTTGATATATTGGTAAATTTTTGCATATAAAAAAAGTAAGAAAAAAATGCAAAATCCCCGAATATATCTTTGTTAGAAATGTTTCAAGGATTCCAAAACTGTCTTTGAATTTGTTCTAGCATAAAAACTCAATGACTTCTATTCTTTTGAAATATGTATAAAAATGACCCAAAAAAACTATTTCTCAAATTTTTCGGAAAAACTAAGGCCTAAATCAAAAAATTTCGAGTTCAAATATGTTTGTCTTGCAATACTACATATACTCACCAAGTTTCAGACCAATCGGAGCAAAAAAAATTCATTCCGGAGGACCCCCTTAAAAGGCATAACTTTTTAGCTGACGTAAGTTCGTTCAAAAATCCACGTTCAAAGATTTATCTAACGATAAAGAACTTGTTGACTATTGCTGTGCCCGGTCTATCCGAAATGACGGCCATCGACATTCGAATAGTTGGACAGAGCGCTCAGAAATGTTAATTGGTGGAAAGTATTGTCAAATAGAATAACATTCTGAGTTATCGTGTTCAAGTAGTGAGGGATCGAACTGCGAGTTAGGTAGGCCTTCTATTTGTTAAAATCAATGTTTTTTTTTTGTTAAGGACCACTATTTTTTCGGTTTACTGCTGTCCTGTTTTTCAGTACCAATTACTTTCCTTTCCAGCTTTTATCTTGTTTCAGAAACGTGAACTGTATCTATGCCCCGTCCGTATAGATTCTGCGTTTCCTCATCTCCATACTGCATGAATGGAGATAAGTGAACGCTAGGGTGTCCCAAGCGTATAGAGGTAGAAATTTAAAGTAATGATATCAAATCCAGCACATGCTGCTCTGGTTCCTAGTCAAATGAAAATGATTCCACCAAATTTTCATGAACATTGGGCAATATTTAATGGTCGCGCAAAACGAACGTTTTTTATAGCTCCTGTGAGATTCGACCTGAATTTCCATCAAATAATTAAATTCGGGCATTTTCCTTTATTGCATATAGACTGACAACTAATGGCTGTAGAAATTTGATATTTATTGAGAGTATTATAAAAAATCATTGAAAGGAAATGAATAGAAACTTCATAAAATTTCCCTTTTCAATATATTGATAATATAATTATCATGAGGCAAGATATTTTACCTTGTCAACAATTACGTCTCAGGACAACTAAATTTTTATCAGTAATGTAACTGATGCATCGACTTCTGATTTCCTGCAGAAAACAAAGTGTATTTGCTGTATAGGGGTGAGGGGTATTTGGGGTGAGTGGTGCCTCGGTTTAGTGGGGTGAGTGGTGCCTCGGTTTAGTGGGGTGAGTGGTGCCTCGGTTTAGTGGGGTGAGTGGTGCCTCGGTTTAGTGGGGTGAGTGGTGCCTCGGTTTAGTGGGGTGAGTGGTGCCTCGGTTTAGTGGGGTGAGTGGTGCCTCGGTTTAGTGGAGTGAGTGGTGCCTCGGTTTAGTGGGGTGAGTGGTGCCTCGGTTTAGTGGGGTGAGTGGTGCCTCGGTTTAGTGGGGTGAGTGGTGCCTCGGTTTAGTGGGGTGAGTGGTGCCTCGGTTTAGTGGGGTGAGTGGTGCCTCGGTTTAGTGGGGTGAGTGGTGCCTCGGTTTAGTGGGGTGAGTGGTGCCTCGGTTTAGTGGGGTGAGTGGTGCCTCGGTTTAGTGGGGTGAGTGGTGCCTCGGTTTAGTGGGGTGAGTGGTGCCTTACTGTAGAGGGGTGAGTGGTGCCTTACTGTAGAGGGGTGAGTGGTGCCTCACTGTAGAGGGGTGAGTGGTGCCTCACTGTAGAGGGGTGAGTGGTGCCTCACTGTAGAGGGGTGAGTGGTGCCTCACTGTAGAGGGGTGAGTGGCGCCTCGCTGTAGAGGGGTGAGTGGCGCCATAAGGCACCACTCACACCTCTACTCACGCCCTAAGGCACAATAAGATGAGTGAAAGCTTAATTTCCGCAATAAGTCCGATGAAAAAGCAAAGAGCAAGCAAGGGAACGAAAATTTGAAAATCGCGATTGAAGTCTGATTCGCAAGTATCTACGATACGCGAGCTCAGTTTATCCTATAGAAGCAGCATTATTATTATTATAAAAGAACGTTTAATAAGTCTCCCTTTACCACAACAAAGATGATCAAAAAGGGGAAGGATGAAGGCACCATTTAGTATGGAGTTGAGGGAACGCAGAATTTATGCACATTGCACAAGGTGCATAGAAACAGTAAGCTAAGAAATAAGTTCATGACACAAGAAAAATATTTGTTATTGTAAAATAGAGCTCACCTAATGCCCTTACAACATTGACCACTGCATGCTATACCAGTGTCCGCTGCACAACTTGCACCCAGCAGAAAACGGAATGAAATGCGCGACCATTAAAAGACGAGATAGGAAGCTGAAAATATTCCTGGTTAAATTTCTCACGACAGGAAACAAGTGCAGGAGTGTATCCGATTCACTTCGATATCTTGGGACACCCTAGCCCGGAACGCTGATCCCTTTTTTAGCGGTTAGGAGCGTTTAAACTAACATCTAATCTAATCTGTTCGGGTAATGAGCATGTGATGACTGTATATGTTATACAAGATGCAACACCTGTTACATTTTCCCTATCTAGATTATGTGCATGTTCATAAAAATAATATATTCATCTTGATGATACCTTTTATTTATATATATACTTCAAACGGTGAGGTTATGAAATTTCTTTCATTACACTCTAATCAAGCACTAACCTGTTACGGAAGAAAGAATATTTTCAACAGCCCTGCAATAATCAGAGCAGATTCAATTCATGAGTGTGTGTACAATGTTATGAGCACGCTATCGCAAAATACCATCAATGACATTCTTGTATGAAATTAAATTGGAAGTGACACTATCACAGTAATAATGTATCTTTGTGCGCTAGTATCTTTTGATAGTATCTCGCCCCTCTACAGCGGTAAAAAGGTTATGGTATCATGAAGAAACGGCCAAAAAATGTGAAACAAAAGTGTTCCACCAAAATCGATCCCTACAGTTATTCAACTTCCCTTCATCCTTCAATTTTCTCATCGCTTTTAACCATGGATGCTCGCATCGATGCTGTCTCGGGTTTGATCAATTAATCTTTGAGGGACCGATACGCTGAGTCATTGCGGATACCAGCGCGTGCCAGTCCGTCACTGAAGGTTGCGAGTGTGACTGAGCTCGCAAGCGTTCTTTGCTTTTTGTGCTCTGATTCCCTAGGTTCCTCGCCGCTTATGTTATTTATTCACATTCCTAATTTGTAACTAAACGATGAAACAACCTGAGAGGAGCACTATTATTGTACTCGCTGCAAGGAGATTTAAATGTCTTCGATTCGATGAAGAGTAGGGTTTCCTTCTAAGGTTATGCTACTTGGTATTCCCAAGAAAAGTCATAATTAAACAAGAAAGTTAAATATTAGAGTGAAAAATAGCTACTAAATGTTGTTAAAAAATTCAAGCACTAAGCTGAATTTGACATTTAAAATTTTTAAAATCCTTGAATTATTTGCTGCTCCTTTACCTAATAATTTATCTAATGACAATGAATTAATATAAAAATTTAGCATTTCAGTAACTTGAAGTATTTTTAATCATACGAACTTTTCATCATAGGTTTGTTGTTTTTCAGAACAAATTAAATATAAGGAAAAAGTGAACCATGTATATAGACGATTGGTCGGAAAAATTTGGAAACTTTCTCTAATTTTCTCCAATCTTGAAATTACTTCCTGGTTGCGGTTAGGGAGGGGTCAACTTGCATCTAATCTTCAGTGCAGCTCTTGCCTCTTTACCTGCTTCAGTAAAGTTTTTTTTCATTTGGTGGAAGTACATGGTTAATTTCGCAAAAACTGCGTGGAGTCGCGGGAAAATTGTTTTATTAGTTATAAACTCTCAATTTTTCGTCTTCCAGATTATAATGTGGACCAAAATTCTGGTGACTGTCAAGTAGCATCTTACGAACGAGTATAGTTTAATTAATTAAGCTAGAAAAGTATTGTGTTTTGGTACTCATTGAATTTGTTTTGAAGGACAAAAGTTGTGCGTCAGGTACTAGACTCGCATTATCTGCGCACTTCATAGCTGTAAAAAAATCCAGCGTCCAATTCAACACTTTGACTGCGTCGTCAAAGTGAATTTCATAACACTGCCGACCGACCAGCTGTCACAACTTAATTTTCATGAATAGTTGATGAAAACCATATGAAGGTATAATTCATTTAATGTTCATTATTTTCAGAAATTCTCTCTAAAATTATCTTTGATTTGAGTTGGAATATTGAACTTCAGTTTAACCCGCAGCAGTTATTAACGTATGAGGTGATCAATTTTTGAGTCTCGTGGTGGGCTTCTCGGCTGAATCTCCTGCTGGAGTCGCTTCATGGAAGTGTGACGAGTTACGAGTTGAGGTCAAATGTCTTGGTTGACTGGTCTACAGCTCAACGTTAGATAATGTTTTTTTCCTTTGGAGCAAACAAAGAATTTTTTTGTGATGAAGTATGCTCTCAAAATTATGAAAAATACTTCCATTTGTTAGAATCCCTTGGGAACCTCCAATTTGTGAGAGGATTCGGAATTATGATATCTGGCAAGTGAAAATAGTGCAGTCGATATTTGTTCAGGTAAGTAGATCTTTTGAGACCCGTCTTCGTGAAGGTTTACCACAGAACCGCCATTTAGACAACGGAAGATTGGCTCATTTTTTGCTCATTATTTCTTGGGTTATTGATTATTACTTGGAAGAGGATGACTTGACAACTCGTGTTCGCCACTTCCCCCTGAAGTGACATGCTCATTTTCAATTTTTTACTTTATTTTTTCACTTTTTGTCGTGAATGCGTGCATAATTTATTGCGCAAAAACTTGGGATCGCCGTCACTATAGCTTGGCGACCATGTGACAAATTTCTTCTTGCTCTTCATGAAAAGATCTGATCGCATCGCTTGAGAAGAGTATTTCGGTTATTAAGTATGTTTTAAATAAATTCTATGACATTTTCTGCAATCATCTGAACATTTCAAAGCTGGATTAAAGAATCACTCAGTAACTTACCTCTTCATTCGATATTGTATTGTATATATCGGAATTAGCGCTCCTACGATATAAGGCTCAGAACTGAAAGTTAGGTAAGCCTTTTGCTGAGATAGAATAGGTACTTCTTTATTTATAACATATCATTTACAGATTTACAGATCGTTAACCGCTGTCCTATTTTTAGCACTACATTCAACTTTACCTTTTTACCTCGTTTCATTAACGTTCTTGCGCAGGTCAACTTGCTTAGTCGCGGTCAACTTGCTCTCTCTCTATGCGCAGGGGATCCTGTTTGGGATCATACCTTGAGCCTAGGTTTCCGTTTAACTCGAAACTTGATGGTGGTTTCCTCCTCCCTCTCTTTGGAACACCTATTATTGTGGTTAGGGAGGCTTGAACTCGTTTATATCTCATTCACCATAAGTTGCTGGGATGGTTTTCTGCTACGAAGACCTTGAGGATTACGATCGCAACATTATCTCGACAGAGGTCATTTACATGAATTTAGTTAGTTTAAGTAATCATTTCACTGCATTGCGCATGAATATTTTTATAATGCAGCATAGGATAGTGGTCATGTCGATCAATTTGCAATTGCAGGCGAATAAGTAATTTGTATCGATTCTCATTTAACGGTGTAACAATGATCATGCAGTAGTTCTGTGATCTGACAGCGTATAGCGGGCTTGTAAAGAAAATTGAATGGCAATAAGTTGTAGCAAGTATTGATAAACTACATGATTTATCCTGCACTTTTGTTGAATTTCTCATGCACATTTTTCTTTTTCTTGATTCTTGGCTCATTTGAAACCGATGATATAATTTTTCTCGCGACGCACGTGGCACCTTCGCTGCTCTCGACGTCTCGCTGCCTCGGGCAACTGACGCCTTCAATTTTTTGGTTACAGTTGATGGCTTCATCAAGTGTTGTCAGTTTACGCGTGGGTGAGGTCTTGCAGCGCTGCATCGCTCAAAGGCTCAAATTTGTTTTGAATTGATGAGTCCTTGATACGTAAAAGATTTCTAGTAAACCTTGGTGAACTCTTTCTTATTATCTTGGTGAAATTTTTTTTTGTGAGCATTGTGAGTACTATGGAGGTTTTGAACCGTCTAAATAGTCGGCTGGTAGCCGTCGACTATTATTGTGCCCAAAGCAATGCTGTAGCCTGGTTCTCATTTCTGGCCGCAGCGATTCCCCTTTAATACGAGCATTGAGTGGTCGATCTATCTGGAAAATATATTCACGAATGAATGAGCTCATTTATTTTGTGAGTCTGTGTTCATTAACCTCCACCCCAGCCATAACTCAATTTTTCCAAGGGAAACATCCGTTGCCATCTGTTGACGAGTGGAGTCATAATTTATATCTGCTCCTTCACAGCTGAATGGGAGCTGCCCCTGCTGCTGTATCTGCTTCACCGAATTTGCAGAAATTGGATCTGCTCTTCGTGTGTGTGCGCCTCTTGTCCATTTGAGCTCAAATTAGCCGGATTCATTTCCAGTCAACATGCGCTCTCCATGAAATATTCTGGGATTTTAGTTTTCAACTCTCATTCCGTTCTTTTTCAATTTCATTTCCGTATGGGAATTGAATTGTGCACCGCGAACGACTTACCGTGAGAGGAATTCCAGCTGCGAAACCAGTACAACCTTTCCCAGGAGACGTGAATGCCGAGCTTCCTGTGGGCCTTGCGGAAGTGTGAAAACAATACTCACGTGTGCGATTAAAACGAGTCTTGGTGCGAGCTTTTCCTTCTTTTCTGAAAGAGCTGTGTTCATTTCCTCTCATTTATCTTGCAAAATGTGTAGAAAATTACACTATTTAGTTTTCCTCATGCCGTGATGACAGAGCCGCAATGTGAAGTAAGTCAGTGAATAAACGTTTGTTTCTACTATTTTATGAGTTTAATTTCATTTTTTCTCGCCTGAAGTGTGCTGCCTATGGCAGATTTTTAAAACTCAAGATTCAGGCCGTGGTCAGTCTAATCGATTGTTTTTATTGCGGCCTTGGCTAAACATTTGGCCTTTAACTCTTTTCTTAGAGAATAGAGCTCGTGTGCCTTACTATCTCACGACCTTCAGAGGGCTGCATTGTGACATCAAATTTTCTCTTCCTATCATTGTACACTTCTAATGAGTCAGCGCATCGAGACCTTTATCAGTTCCACCTATTTTGTTCTGTAAAAAGCTCTTTTCTCATCGCGATGCTTCTGTAACAAAAAACTTGATGATCTCAGATGTTTAATTTACATGGTCATTTTCAGCAAATTTTTGTTCGAAAGTTTTTTTGCGATGATTTACGTACAAATTTAAAAAATGAATACACTTTGGTGAATTATATAGAAAATAATTATAAAATATATTTATGAATGTTATCCCCTAAGGACCAGCATTAATTATAAAATTTTGAATTCCTTGTATCAGGATGTGCAAAAATGTCAGCTCAAGCTATGTAACTGTATCCTTTTATGGTCATGGATTATTATTGTGACTCACACTTCCGTACAGCCACTGTCCCCTAATTGAGTGAAATGTTTCGCTTTTCTTGCCTGGGGATTGTATGTAATAATTGCAGGCCTCATTTCATCTGCTCGTCAATGTGTAGTACCTCCATGTTCCGCACTTAGTCGCGGTCCATTTAGCCTGGCCAGTAATAATTTATGTCAGGTATGAGTTTGAAGGACCAAGGAACTCGGCCCTCAATCCATTTTTTTCCTTTCTTTCGTGATGGCTCCTTTTTTCGCTTGTTTGTCTGAGAAATACTGGACGAGTGCAACTCGAAGCGCCAGCTGACTTAGGGACCTGGAAAGGTTAATTGCCTATCGAGGGACCTAAAAAGGTCACCTGATTTGCAACATGATCTTTGCTCGCTGCCCTTGCACCTGCTTGTTCTTGACTCGCTAACACTGAGTCGTTAGGTACGTCTTGTAGTCGCCTTCGTGTACGCTCTGTGTTTTGTTATGAAAATGAGGTGCTCTAAATTATAGCATGAGCCACATCTACTATTTATGGTTGTTTTTTTTTTCCGAGCCCCGCATTCTAATTACAAAGTTTTTTGTAGCAGCTCCAAGCGAGTTGTAACGTCTAGTTTTTAATATCTGCACTTGGATCTCATTTGAAATACGGTGTACCCCTCAGGGGGATACAACAATTGTATCTATGGGAATTAGCGCTCCCAGGGGAAAAATGTGAGGGCCCGAGCTGAGAGTTAGGTAGGCCTTCTTTTTTGTTGAAATAAAATGTTTTTGCTATGTTAAGGACCACCTTTTTTCGGTTCACTGCTGTCCTGTTCTTCATCACCTACTACTTTCTTCTTCCACTTTGATCTTGTTTCATGAACTTCTTTCTCATCTTACTGTTTCTATGCCTTTTCTGCATAGATTCCACGTTTCCTTAACTCCATACTAAATGGTGCCTTCTTCCTTCCTCTCTTTAGATCTCATTTGTTGAGGATAGGGAGGCTTAAACTAACTAATAAACTAAACTGAAATACGGTGTATCACAAGGTCCCCCGTTGTACCTCATCATTACTCGAATTTTTATGTGTAACAGGTTATCGGAAATAATATCCCTTCCTTATAAGTTCGAATAAAAGTATTTTCTTATGTTGCACGTTCTGAAATCGTTTTGCTACTTATTCGAAAATGTTCACAAAAATGTTTTTAGACCTACGTTTAATAAGAACTTCGATAATTTTGAATCGGATCTTTCTCCTACTATTCATCTGATTCTTAATCGATAACATTGATTTCAAGAATTGCAAAGGGTATCGAACTCGACGCTTTATTCATTCGTTGAGTGAGCGACTACTATGCCAAGTTTTACGTCGATCTCGATTACTTGTCTCCAAACCTACTCAGAGCCGTTCTGGACTTGCTTCTTACAGAAAAGAAATTGAAGAGGATGGCTTTCAGCATTTCTTGGGACAGCTATCGAGGAATACGCTCGATCCCAGAGCTACATTCAGGGCGACCTTAGAGTGTCTGTCCTGAGGAACTTGCGCTCCCCGCTGTCCAGCTTAGCTCTCTGCCGCATAACCACCTACATTTAATACTGACTTGTGTAATACATAGCTTGACCTGATGTTCCCATCCTTCATACTTCTTTCTCCCTTTACTTGGAGAAGGCCGCCGTACTATGCTACCGACTTATTGTGCACGAGGGTTTATTCCTTATTATTCATGCGGATCACTTAATTTCACAATGTTTCGCTGAAATAGTTCTTTTTTTGCCTTTTTCATATCTTTTTGTAGATACCTGTTTATAAACGTTTCTTGTTTTCCTAGAGGTTCGAAGTATTTCGCGCCATTTACTCGCTCGTAATTTTTTCAAGTCGGCTTTCACAGAAAGGCTGCAGTTGCTATTATAGTTCTATTCTGCATATCAAGTACTTGAAATTACTTAATTACCGAAGGAATTAATTGTTTTCAAAACTTTTTTGCTGTAAGAAAACGAGTTAGTTGTAAGGTTTCTAGGATGTGCTCTACGTTTAGTTCTATCAATTTATTTCTGAATGAACGTGTTTTCACTAAACTACAGATTCATGAATCTTTACCCATTATAGGAACCAGCTAACCATTTAAATACGTAATTATTTTACTTGAAATATATTATTGGGTTCCTTTTTGTTGACTAAATTGACCGGTAGAAAACTTCTTTTTTTGCGTGGTGGTTTCTTACAGCAAAAGGGACGTATGTTTATGTAGGTTATCGTTCTACATTTTGTTCGTGTGGTAAGGATGGCAGCTCTAAATTCGTAAGTATCAGAACAACGCATCACCCTCACTGTAAATCCTTGCACAGAAAATAGATTTAGCCCGTTTTTGAATAGATTGGCTTGTTTATACTCTAGGTATTATTGGGGCACCCCTACTGGGAAATACAGTGACGCCAGAAAGTAACTCCGCACTGCCTTATTTTTTTTATTATATTATGAATTATTGCAAATATAACTTATCATTTGAAGCAAACTTTACACCATAAAATTCTACGACTTTCAATCCATAGATTAGCATTCTCAAATTTTTTTTTCTGCCACTCAGTAATTGTGTAGGCGTCATTTTATATGAAATGGACAAAGTCTGCAGGACAAAAAGAAACTCCGCATGTTAGGATTTCGATGTAAATATGCTACAATGTCCGCTTTTAAGCTGCGATCGGGCATTTGTAATTGTAATCAGTGCTAGTGAAGACCATAAAGTGCTAAAATCTTTAATAAATTTTAGTCTTGCCTCGTCTTTCCGTTGATAACCGCAAGGAGATAATTAAACTACACAACAATGGAATATCCAACCGTGAAATTGGTCGTCGATTGAAATGTGACGAAAAAACCCTCCGGCTAACATTGCAAAAGCATCAAAAGACTGGCAGCGTTCATGACATACCAAAATGTGGACGTCCAAGGGTGACATCGGCCTGAGAAGATCATGCCATCAAGATCCGGAGTCTTCGCAACAGATTTGAAAGTGCCTCAGAGCTGCGTAAAGAGTGTGGTCTTATTGGAAAGTGCTCTGTGTCAACTGTCACGAATCGGCTGAAAGAGTTTAAGCTAAGGGGATGCATTGCCAGACGCAAACCAATGATATCCGCCAAGAACAGAAAGCGTCGCTTGAATTTCACTAAGAGCCATGAAGAAACAAACGTTTTTTTCTGGAGCAAAGTTCTGTTTAGTGATGAATGCAAATTGAATTTGAATGCCTATTGAATTTGCATTCATCACTAAACAGAACTTTGCTCCAGAAAAAGGCGTCTGTTTCTTCATGGCTCTTCGTGAAATTCAAGCGACACTTTCTGTTCTTTGCGGATATCATTGGTTTGCGTCTGGCAATGCATCCCCTTAGCTTAAAGGGGACCGTCCGGATTTTTGAACTTTTTACGTCCGATTCGTTTGAAAATTGGCCAGTATATGTCTTTTGTGAAAGTAAACCTTTTTTACTAATGTCACTTTTTCGATTTAGGCCTTATTTTTTTTTACAAAAAAAATCGTTTTTTTGGGGCATATTTACGTACCATTCAAATCCTATCGGGGCATTGAGTTTTGATGCTAGAACAAAACCAAAGACAGTTTTAGAATCCTTGGAACATTTCTAACAAAAGTACATTTATTTTCTTTGGAAATTCGAATTTTTTTTTTCAAATTTCTAAATTCTTTAAAAATTTTTTTTTGGGTTTAGAACAATATATTTTTTCGAAATATTTGAATTTGAAAAAAAAACAAATGTACTTATGTTAGAAATGTTCCAAGGATTCTAAAACTGTCTGGTTTTGTTCTAGCATCAAAACTCAATGCCCCGATAGGATTTGAATGGTAAAAACGGTAATTTTTCACTAGAGCCCAAAAACAAAGTATGTCCATTGAATTGGAATATCATGAAAATTTTAGTACATGAATGCAGTTTCCATGATTTATTTCTATGTACGAATTATGAGCAACGTTTTCCCTCTTGAATTTCAATGAAACACAAGAAATATAGTGCATAAAATTATAGAGAAATATTACAGTTCTTTTGAGTACTCAGTCGTATTGAGGTCTCACCAACTTTTTCGTCCGATTCGTTTGAAAATTGGCCAGTATATGTATTTGTTGAAAGTAAACCTTTTTTACTCCTGTCACTTTTTCGATTCAGGCCTTAGTTTTTTATTATTTTTCGAAAAACTTATTTTTAACTAGAGCCCCTTTGGACCCCCGGGGGACCCCTTTGGACCCCCGGGGGGACCCCTTTGGACCCCCGGGGGGACCCTTTTGGACCCCCGAGGGGACCCCTTTGGACCCCCGGGGGGACCCTTTTGGACCCCCGGGGGGACCCCTTTGGACCCCCGGGGGGACCCCTTTGGACCTCCCGTGGGGGGTTTCTAGCGTCCGTAGCGCCATAAAATTTCATGGCACAATAACCCAACCCGCAAGGATCCTTTTCAACAAAAAAAAAATTTGGTCCAAAAATGATGTTTATCGGTCCCCTTTGGACCCCCCGTGGGGGGGGGTTTCTAGCGTCCGTAGCGCCATAAAATTTCATGGCACAATAACCCACCCCCTAAGGATCCTTTTTCAACAAAAACACGCATTTCCATTCGGGGACCCAATTTGGCCCCGGACGGTCTCCTGAAACTCTTTCAGCCGATTCTTGACAGTTGACACAGAGCACTTTCCAGTAAGACCACACTCTTTACGCAGCTCTGGGGCACTTTCAAATCTGTTGCGAAGACTCCGGATCTTGATGGCATGATCTTCTCTGGCCGATGTCACCCTTGGACGTCCACATTTTGGGATGTCATTAACGCTGCCAGTCTTTTGATGCTTTTGCAATGTTAGCCGGACGGTTTTTTCGTCACAATTCAATGGACGACCAATTTCACGGTCGGATATTCCATTGTTGTGTAGTTTAATTATCTCCTTGCGGTTATCAACGGAAAGACGAAGCATGACTAAAATTTATTAAAGATTTTAGCACTTTATGGTCTTCACTAGCACTGATTACAATTACAAATGCCCGATCGCAGCTTAAAAGCGGACATTGTAGCATATTTACATAGAAATCCTCACATGCGGAGTTTCTTTTTGTCCTGCAGACTTTGTCCATTTTAGATAAAATGGCGCCTACACAGTTACTGGGTGGCATAATAATAAATTTGAGAATGCAAATCTATAGATTAAAACGCGTAGAATTTTATGGTGTAAAGTTTGCTTCAAATGACCAGTTATATTTGCTATAATTTGAAATAAAATAAAAAATAAGGCAGTGCGGAGTTACTTTCTGGCGCCACTGAATGTATGTCCTTCAGTCGTGTTTGGCGCTTGGCGCACACTTTCATTTGTTTTGGTGCAAATTTTGAACGAAGCCGACGGGCACGTTACAGTATAAACTTACCCAAAACGTCGAGTATTGTTTATAATCTCACTTTTATCTTCCTCCAGCACATGAACATTTTTGAGAAAAATATTTCTGTAAATAGTTGTTACAACAAACTACCATTTTGGCTTGGGAAACGATTGTGTGTCAAGACCATTCTGAATTGATAATTTTTTGAAAGCCTGCTATTATAGCAAGCCATAATTCCTAGTGGGCGATCTCACGTTCAGGTATCCCGGAAGCGACATATATATTCATCTTACCAATACGATTACATTAATGTACTGTGCCTCTGTGTTTTAACCCTTGAAACTTAGTGAAGTGCAATGAATTAGTATAAAAGAGCGTCCTTGTAAAAGAAAGTGGTAATTTGTTTGCGCAGACCTGTGCCCGGACTGCGCGGCGTACTACAGCAACAGGTCCGCGTGCTACATGATGCTAGGCAAGTACAGGGACGCCCTCAACGACGCGCAGCACGCCGTCTCGCTCGACAGGCTCTTCGTCAAGGTGAGTGGGACGGACAGCCTCAGCTCTGTTGGTCTGCGCCGTCGCCCTGCTTCCCTGTGTTGTCGTGATCTATTACACCATATCTATTATCACCTCTCTGGTACTCCATATTCAGTATCAATTAACAAGCATCGAGTACGAAACTTTGGCATAGAAATCAAATTCAGAAAATTTAGCGGTAAACTCTTAAGATAGTTTTTGGTGCAACGTTCTGTTGGTTATGTACCTCGTGTTCAGGCTTATATGCTATTGGGCTCACTTACAGTTAACTCACAAAATTACCCATGGTTGCACCACTGAACCTCATGTTGAAGAAAAAATTGGTCTGAGCATCCAGTCCTCAAAGTTGACTATTTCAAAACTTTTAAGTTCTCCGTCACTATGATTTCTTCATCAGAATATTACATTTCAATTCACCTATCGCTTTTCCATCAATCTTTCAATGAAGTTAGCACTCATCATGAGTACTCTTTAGACACATTCAGTAGTTTGTCCTCCCCTCACGGACATAGGATACGCACTAGGTTTAGGCTTGTCTATGCTAAGCTATGGGGAACCGCCACGCGGCGATAACAGATGACATTTGCCCTCTATTTAGAAATGACAAATTAGGGAATATCGAATTCACCGATGAAACGTCCTTGTAGCGTCTTCGGTGGTGAAACGTCCTAAATAATAAGCTATGGGGAATTGCGCCCTCAAAGGAGATACTGTTGGGTTACCTCATCTGTAATACGTAGGTCTTGAAATCTACTATTTTTCAATCACTCTGTGCTTTTTCGGTTTTCCTACCGTCTTCTTCGCTATCGCGTCTTTTTTTCCTCTATCTTACTGGCTGTTTCTATGCGGCCTTCCTTAAGTTGAAATAAAATAGGTTTTTGTTTAGTTACGGACCATTTTTTTTAGGTTCACTGCTGTTTTGGTTTTCAGTACCTACTACTTTCTTCTTCAACTTTTATCTTGTTCCATGAACTTCTTTCTCAGCTTCACCTTTTGGACAGGTTCCACGTTTCCTCAACTTCATATTAAATTGTACCTTTCTCCTTCCTCTGCTTGAAACGCCTTTGTTCTGGTTAGGAAGGCTAAGGAGATCATCCCAGTTGGACAACTTTTTTCGTCCGATTCGTTTGAAAATTGGCCAGTATATGTCTTATGTGAAAGTAAACCTTTTCTACTCCTGTCATTTTTTCGATTTAGGCCTTATTTTTTTTGACGAAAAATGAGGTTTTTGGTATATTTTATGTATGTTGCAAGACGTTTTAACTCATTGAGTTTTGATGGTAGAACAAAACCAAAGACAGTTTTAGAATTCTTGAAACATTTCTAACAAACTCAGGAGGGCTTTTTTTCAAATTCAAATTTTTTCGATTTTTCAAAAAATTTTGAAATTTCTGAAATGAACAACTTTTTGGATTTAGAGCTATATATTTTTTTCAAAAAATTGGAATTTTAAAAAAGCCCTACTGAGTTTGTTAGAAATATTTCAAGGATTCTAAAACTGCCTTTGGTTTTGTTCTAGCATCAAAACTCAATGAGTTAGTACGTCTTGAATGGTAAGAACGGTAAATTTTTCAATAGAACCCAAAAACAATCTATGTCTATTGAATTCGAATAACATGAAAATTTTTGTACTTGAATGCACTTCCCAGGATCTATTTATAAGTAAAAATAATGAGCAGCATTTTTGTTGTGAATTTCAATGAAACATATAAGAAATATCGCCCTTATTAGTGAATAGAAATATATTTTATTTTAGTACTCTCCATGTTGCGACTTTTTCAACTTTTTTCGTCCGATTCGTTTGAAAATTGGCCAGTATATGTCTTTTGTGAAAGTAAACCTTTTTTACTCCTGTCATTTTTTTCGATTTAGGCCTTTTTTTTGACGAAAAATGAGTTTTTTGGTATTTTATGTATAATTCAAGACGTTTTAACTCATTGAGTTTTGATGCTTGAACAAAACCCAAGACAGTTTCAAAATCCTTGGAACATTTCTAACAAAATAACAAACTCTTTTTTTCCATTTACATTTGTTCTCTTTTTATATGGGGTCAAAATCGGGATAAAATTGAAAATTTTTGGTATTTTTCACTGATATTGATATTTCAAAATGGGACTCGTCATCGAGTTTTGATGCTAGAACAAAAGCAAAGACAGTTTTAGAATCCTTGAAACATTTCTAACAAACGCACAAGGTTTTTTTTCATCTCCCATTTGTTCTCTAGTTATATGGGGTCAAAATCGGGAAAAAATGAAAGATTTTGGTCCCCTCATCCCGCCCCGGGGGGGGGGGGGTGAATTATTTTCCGTAGCGCCATAAAATTTTAGGACCGAATAGTCCACCAACTAAGGGTCCTTTTCCAACAAAAAACATGAGAAATGACCCCCGGACCGAAAGGGGCCTGGGATGATCTCCTTAAACTAACGTCAATTCAATTTTTTACGTTTTCCTTACTACTTACCTAATGGTTCCTTCTCTTTCCCCTAAAAATATCTTGGTAATGAAAACGGAGTCTTGAACTACTATTCTATTACTTAAGTTCGTCTGTAAAATAATTGGAAAAAATGCTTATTCTATTGCCTTACATCGCTAGGAAATTCTTATACCAGATGCGAGGATTTTGTGTTAAAATAGTCCAAGTACTAAGAATAACATCGTTCTCAAATAAATAGCTAGCTTAAAGCTTGAAAGAAATGCTGCACCAGTCAGTTTAGCGGATGTGTTGAAGTGTACATTAGACATGTGGCCACCGTCAGGGCTGGGTGCGTGTGGGCAAGTGTCACGTGGCGCTGGGCGACGGCGTTGTGGCCATGAGCGTCCTGCGCCAGGCGCAGGAGATCGAGCCGGGCAACTCGGCCGTGCTGCAGGAGATCGCGTCTGCGCAGGCGCTGCAGAACTGCGTCAGGGAGAGCCAGGAGGCGGCACTCAAGAAAGACTACAGAACTGTGAGTTACGAGCCGAAGATGTCGACACGTTCCCCGCCTCTTGACCCACAGGTGTAACAGTCGGTAAATTGCTCATTCCCGTACCAGTTGAATGGCATTCCATCTCTTTCGCGAGCTCTTTAAAACATAGCTATTATCATTCCAGGTGAAATGTATCGTGCAATTGTATTTGTCATATTTCTCAGGAAGGCTAAAAATGTATTCGATCATTAAAATCTATTTCCCTATTCTGCTACTTCCAACCTAACCAAACCAACCGTTTACGACCGCGGAAACACGGTGAACGTGTGAAAGATATTAAAAGCTAGTTCGCGGAGATCTTCCATTAATTTAGTGTATCCCAGATGTGTCAAGGCTCCTTGTTAAAGTTAGGGCATGTGGGCTGAATTGACTGTGTCAAGGTTTTTCAACCTTTTATGTAACGTCCGCCTTAGATGCGGTACTCAAGTAATCAAGTAATTTTATTTCAAGTAATCAAGTAATCTAATTTCAGTAGGGCTTAAGGACCTAACTTCCCATATATTTAAGTTGCGCCCATTGTCGAAGTTTTTGTAGTTCATGTGGCAATTGCCTGAATGTAAAATTCTATGGATCGACTACACCGATGTTTACGCTACCGTGTCATTATGTTTCCCTCATGGATGATCGTTAATTTTCGCTGCGCATTCTGAGTTCACATTCTGATGAAAGATTAATGATTTAATTTAATTAGGTAAGTCTTATAACATGGCTCCAAAGAGTAACTTCCTTGAAACGATAAATCTGTTGAAGGGCGCAATGTAGCAGATTTAGGGGTTATTACGAAAGACATAGGTTTAGATTTAGTAAGGCCTCAACAGAATGCATTTGTCAATGACGCTGATATAAGAGTTCAGCTGATGCTGAAACTGGTTCAATATGTATTATTTACGTTGTTAACGTATGTAGTGGGGGCTTGTGTGTACAGCAACTCTCAATTTTGAATAAGTGATATTTGATCAGCTTTTATGTTGCAAGCTACGAGACTTCTTCAATTTTGTCTTAAAAAATTCTCGATGAAGAAAACGAGTATTTTCTTTGGACGTTTTTACAATATTGATTCGCTGTGTGTTTAGGTATTTTAAAGATACGTTTATTTTGCATGTGGAAATTTCCACTGACTGTTCAATTGAAATAACACTGGTTTAAAAGTTTTGACTGAGGCTTTTCAGCTAATAAATATCGAAATACTTTCATTAATGGTCTTTTGCCTGTGCAATTTATAATTCTAGACTTCTTTTTTTTGCAGGAATCTTTTTTCTGAAAAAAATTTCCCAAAGATTGTTGTTGGTTTTGCGCTGTCTTCGATATCTCTCAATTCTTCCTGTTGTAATATCACAGCCTGGTGTCTGGGTAACTGATGATGCCTTGTCACATAGCTCTTTCGGCTGTGCAGCGTGCTGGTGTGTCTGCAGAGCGGACGATCGTATCTGCGGATGCTGTGTGACCTGCGTGTTCCAATGTTTGTTGTTGCGAGCAGGCGGTGTTCCACTTGGACCAGGCTCTGCGGTATGCCCTGGGAGGCCTGGACTTGCGGATCACCAAAGCCGAGTACCTCACATTCCTGGGGCGCGCGTCTGAAGCCGAGGACATCGTCAAGTGAGTGTCCCACCCGCATGCTAGCCGTCCAGTACCCATTGATGTTACAGTCTCTGTTCTCATTGGATTAGATTAGAAGTTAGTTAGAGCCTACTTAACCATAACTGTGTTCCTTAGATGGGAAGGATCGGATTACTTTTAGAATGGAACCAAAGGATCCAGGAATCTACGAACTTTATGTATCCCCTCGCATGGAAACAGTACGACTGAAAATAGTTCATTAAATGAAAAAGTTGAAGAATTAATATGTAGTGTAAAAAGGACAGCACTTAACCAAACCCAATGGTCGAGAACGAAATAAAAAAGCATTTATCTGTTAGAACAGAAGGACTTACCTAGCTCTCGCTTGGAACCTCGCATCATGCTCGTGGAAACGCTAATTCCTATTAAATTTTTTGGAGGACTGGCTCACTCAAGAGAGCAACTGAGGTTACCTCAGCTAAAAATTGACCTTCTGGGCTTCTGTTTCCATGTCCACTTCGCGCCTTTCCGTTATCTTACCTTCTCCATTACCCCTTCGTTGTCTTCTTCCTCTTCCTTCCGAGCTTGCTGTTTTTGTGCGAAGAATATCTTGTGTGGTAACACACTTGTGCATACAGTGCACATTTTCTACAGTCCATACTAAGTGGTCCCTTCCCTCCTTCGAGATCGCCTTTTTTGGGACTAGATGTTATTGAATTCATGTAAAAAATTATCATAATAGACAGGGTTAACAGAAACCTGTTAATTTAGTTCTATATTTACCTGTTCATTTTTTATTGCCTGGCTCGATTTTGTATTGCAATTTTTATTACCGTTGCGTTGTGTCGCATCATGGGTGGGCTTAACCTAATTTTTGTCGAGAATAATAATAATTAAAAGAACATTGGGCTTTTTTCTCAGAAAGAAAAAGTGTGAGAACGAATAAACTTCCTTATTTAGTTATATTTTTACAAGCGAAAAAAAATGGTGAAAACTAATTAAGCATCTTGGGAAAGTTACAAAAATTACTGCTGACTTTCATTTTAAACAAGTTTACTTGTCTTATTTCGCATATAAGCTTAGCTGATCAGTGAATGAATGTCAGAAATTCGAATGTTCAGTAATTTGTTTTTGTTCTCCATAACGCCGTAAAAATTGCTCAAGCTATTTCCACAAAAAGGAAAGGAAAACAATAAGTTTTGACAGGTTTCTCCCCATTTAATGTGCGCAATTTGTGTGTCCAGCAAGTTCTCGGTTAATCTAACTGTTTTCCACGTTTTATTTTGTTTGCAGTATTGTGCAGAATATGCTTCACGTTAATGAAATCCAAAGGCTTCTAAAATTTCATAGGCACCCAAGTCCAAGAAACGATTCGTTATTTATTAACATTTTACATCTACCAATAAAACTCAGCAATCAATCCTTGTATTTAGTAAGAGAAGTTAATTTTCGCTTTTGCTACCTAATTTTGAAATTATTTATTGGAGGAGATGTGTACGAATAGTAGTCTGAATTTAAGGTTTTTATTTTTATTTAACGATCAAAATGCCGTTTAGAAATGAAGAATGCAAGAAACGCCCAATGTTTTTTTGTGGGCAGGGTTATCATAGTTTTTAGATAACATGTCTTATTTCAATGCCAGCTCCACAGCTAATTAATTACTTGTCATGCTAAATGTCAATTTTGTGAGAAAAAGAACAATTGTACCTACTTTAGATTCTAGTAGCGTCACTAGCCTGACGTGATTCGATTTATTACCTTTGCGTTGCGTTGTGTCTCATCAAGCAGGCTGTGATGTAGGTAATTGTTCCAGGGGTAAAAAAAATTATTGAACGAGACCCTACGTTACTGCACCTGAGCCGAATTTTTGCAATGGTGGCTGAGAGTAAAACTAAGTGATTCTTGGCGTGAAACAATGGCCATTTGTCCAACAGTGACATCCTAGTGTCGGACAGCAACCACGCAGACGCGCTGTACGTGCGCGGCCTGTGCCGGTACTACCAAGACAATCAGGACGCCGCGTTCCAGCACTTCACCAAGGTGCTGCGGCTCGTGCCTGACCACACCAAGGCCAAGGAGACCTACAAGGTTAGAGTGCTCTAATGCTCGTCGCTCCCGTGCTTGTGTACTACAACTACTCTTTCATAGACAATTGGCAAAAATATTTTTTACTACAGTGAAGTGAAATTCACGGATCCTGGTGTCCATTGATGCATCTTTTCTAAAACGGCTATTTTTGGAACGAAAATAACGAGAATTCGAATTGGTTTGTAACTCGATTGCTGGCTGTCTGCCGGCCTGATTGGATGCTGTCAGGCCGCTGTTGATTGGTACAGCCAACTCGCCGAGTGGTGTCAGCTAGTAGAAAAATTTTCTAAATATAATGACGTTTTTATGTTAGATGTACCAGAGTAACTTGTTCTCCTTTTTTCCTCAACTCTTGACAAATAAGCACTGTTGCCATACGATCATTCTTTTTTACGTATAAAACGTGATACGAATAAAACAGGTTTTATGTGTTATTACTACGAGCAGCTTTAAGTTTAGCATCAAATTTTGTTTCCTACGAGAGCACGAATTCGCTTCCATTTGGGATTTAACTAGAAAGGTGTCGTGTTCGTAAAAATCGCGACTTCACTGAGTTGGTGAGAGCAATGTACACATTTGTGAAAACTAAGGTGTTAGTGCCGAATTTATGGTACTTGAATAGTTTCAATTTTTGTTTCTCTTCGTCCAAACTTAGATATTATCCTAGTTCATTGAGGACGGATACAACTGATTTTTTTTTGCGGGTATGGGCGAAGCCATTTTAATTGACTGTTGTAATTTGTTTTTAGTGGCAAAAAATTTAGTTCTTCAGTATTAATTGGTATGCAAGATGAAAGTACAAATTCCACCATCTTTAATGAAGATCGTTAGCCTACAGGCCATGCAAGCTCAACCGTTTTTTTTTAATGATCCCGGTCGTTCTGCAGTGTAAGTTTTTTGTAATCTTAGAATTTCTAACAGATACGACTAAAATATATTTTCAGAGGGCGAAGCAGCTCATTCAGAAGAAGGAAGAAGGCAACGCTGCCTTCAAGATGGGCGACTTCGCTCGTGCCATGGAGATATATTCAGAAGCTCTCAAGATCGACGAGCGCAACAAGAGCACTAATTCTAAACTATACTACAATCGAGCTACAGTTGCTGCTAAAGTGAGTATCGTGTGAAGTCTTAGCTAGTGAAGTGTGTGCGCTGAAGTGACCTACGCGTTGGCGAGTGAAGTTACGGGATCAGGATTCTTTCCCTTGCCCATACAGGGGAAACATCTTTGGGTTTTAATGCGAACTAAGTTTGGATTTATTATTGCCCACAACTTGTGGAGGTACGTTACAGAAACGGTACGTAACGCTAGTTAGTGAGTTGCAGGGGTTGGTGGTATTGTGTGGCTTCCGTGACAGCGCACAGAGGTATTTTCCATCAGCAATATGTCGCACTTCACAGTATTATGGAACATTTGCTTAAGCGTTAGATGAGGGATTTAGCGTTTTAATATGTCATGCTTTCGAAGTTTTTCTTTCGCAACCACAATTATTGTATCTATGTGAATTAGCGCTCCCAGGAGGACAATGTGAGGGCCTGAGCTGAGAGTTCAGTAGGCTGTCTTTTTTGTTGAAATAAAATGTTTTTGTTATGTCAAGGACCATCTTTTTTCTGTTCACTGCTGCCTTGTTTTTCAGCACCTACTACTTTCTTCTTCAACTTAGGTCTTTTTTCATGATCTTCTTTCACAATTTACTGTTTCTATGCCCTTTCTGCGTAGATTCCGCGTTTCCTTAACTCCATACTAAATGGTGCCTTCCTCTCTTTGGATCGCATTTGTTGCTGCAGGTAGGGAGGCTAAAACTAACGACTAATCTAATCTAATCTTTCGCAGCAATTAACCACTGTTGAGCACTTGTGTTTTGAGCGCCACTGACAGCACATTTTTGCTGCTCGTTTTTGCCCATCCGCTTAGTTTAGTTGAGAATTTACTGCAGTACTAAGACGTTAGTGATAAAAAAATTCTATTTTTTACCTTTTGGATGTGTTGGTTACTCAATCTATCATGGATTGAGTCATGACTCTTCATTATAATTATCAGACGATTGGCCTCTAGGGTTTTCCCTTCGATGTGAGAATGTTGTTTATTAGGATAGTGTTCAAGGGTTTAGTGCTCAACTCCACTGCTTCGGGTCTCCGAAGGATGAGATCCCGAGCTAAAGGTTAGGAAGGCCTTCTTTGAGATAGAACAAGTTTTTTATGGACTATCTTTTTTTCGGTTCACTGCTGACCTTTTTTCCAAGACTTACTACTTTCTTCTTCAATTTTTATCTTGTTTCATGAACTTATTTCTCGAATTATTGTTCCTATGCGCTTTGTGCGTAAATTCCGCGGTTCCTTAACGCCATACTAAATGGTGCCTTCCTCTTTTCTCTCTTTGGAACGCCTTTATTGCGGTTAGGGAGGATTAAACTAACATTCAATGTAATCTCTCAGTGAGAAGGTGACGTTTGAGTAGTAAACCCTGAGAAAAACGAATTAAATTTTTTTAATCCTTTATTTCAGTTTTGAAGTAATTGTTTGTGTTTCGCCATCCGGAGTTAAATGCCATTTAATCATCGAATTTTAATTCGTAAGATGCATCTGTTATTGTGTTATTGTTTATAAGACTAAGGCGGTCGAGGTGTATTATAGTGGCTTTTCTATTGTATATTTGAAATGGTTCCTTGGTTTGCAGTTGGGTCGTCTGGAGCAGGCGATCAGCGACTGCACGGCAGCGCTGGAGCTGGACGAGGGCTACATCAAGGCGTACATGCGGCGCGCCAATACCTACCAGCAGACGGAGCAGTACGAGGAGGCCGTCCGGGACCTTGAGAAGGTGTACCGCATGGAGCGTAGCCATGGTGGGTCGTGGGTGCTGTGTGCGCTCTTATGCGAGGTAAAAAACTCCTCGCACTCTTAACAATTTTACGCATGAAGTTCTCATTTGTTTGTGTTAAATTGAGACGTCCGTGCTAAGAACTCTCAAAAAAATTCGTGACGTACATCAAAAGGGGACGTTTGGCTATAAGGTGAAACATCTTTGGTTATTCTTCATGGATAGTAAAAAAGGTAGATAAATAATCTTGCCCAATAATACCCTTACTCTTGGTGTCTTTATTTATTTATTTGTTTGGTGTCCGCTTCTTAAGAAACAGCTTCTTTGATTTGATTAGAAGGATGCTTAATGACTCGTTCTGCGAAACGAGTTTCACCAGTGCACAAGTACAAAAATTATTTAATCGCGGCGAGTACTATCACGATGGATATATTTGTTTGTCATCCTCATCTGGAGGATTTATATGGGGAAATTATTGAATCTCGTCATTTTTAACGGGCCGTGTACACCAGTTGAAAATTAGTGAGAAATGTTGTTTGGGCAAATTTATTACGGTACAAGCATGTAACAGAAATATACTCAAGGCTAAAAATTCTCCCCTGGCGCTTTTCTGCAATGTTAAGAGGCCTCGAATTTTCTCGATTCAATGTCTTAGAAGTTGAATAACCCAAGTCACTTCAAGTGGCTCTGTACATCGTCTTACTTATTATCAGTATTTCAAATGGAAGAAAATAAGTGCAAATAGCAAACGTAATTATTCGCTAAACATATGTTGAAAAAACATGGCACACTTTACTGAACAGACTGAAATACCATCCTAATTGATTCACAAGTAATGGAGAAAGGTTGGCCGAAGTAACTTATAAAAAAACAAGCACAACACGCACGTTAAGAACGAATGTACAAACATACACTCGGGAATGAATTCCAAAGCTTGTTCATCGTACGATGGGCGAGATGATATGTTTATGAATCCTAAACTGAGATTACGCTCATTTTATTTACTGAAATATCAAGTTATTTCTGATTAAAGTTTCAAAACTAACTGGTAGCAGAGCGTTTAGTAAATGTAATCATGACTTCATTTTCTTCACAAAAAATGAACACTTCATGATCTCGCTACATCGCATTGACGACTGTACTGCTCCGAGTAGTTGCAAGGTAATATACATAGACTTAGGAAACACAAAAATAAGCAAGTTTCTAATTGTCTTGGAGTTATCAAAAAATCAAGTTAGTCCAAAAACAGTAGAAACTATTTCTAATTTTTTTTTTATTCTGTATGATATGGGTATATGAAAACAGATAAAAAAACATGGTGATGTGGTATCGCTTAGAAGTAACGAATAACTACAAAATTTCCATTCGTAGATTATAAATGATTACAAATGAATGCGTAATTTTTCTGGTATTGGAATTTAGCCGAGATTTCTTGAGAGAAAAGTAGCATGATCTCATTTCCTCAAATTATCTTTGCACACCACTTTAGCTGAGGAGTTCGTACATTTTAACAATTTTTGAAAATATTTACGTGTGATTCTGCATACAAAGACTGCTATAGTTCAAGCGCAATGATACTAAGGACTGAATCACCAATCATCAAACTTTTTTTCGAGCGTGTTCTTAATGCGGTGAAAGGACATTAGGTTTTACTAATTTTCTTGCATATTCTTTCGACATGGGGTTTTAAAGTGATATTTTTGTCAGTCACATGACAGTTTTTTCTATTTTATTGACTGGCTCAATTATATCGTCTCCAAACGTCAGTGTAACTTTTGGGAATTCTCTGAACGCCTTCATAGTCCCCAAAATAATGTAAAGCGGTAACTTTAAGGCCATTTTGTTAAGACTTTCAGCATTGACTTGGGTTTCTGTCAAATCTGCAATAAACATGTCATGGCAATTTGAATATCGTCAGCATACATTGAGATTTTTGTATTCACTTGCATGGTGGGTAAACCATAAATGAAAATAGAAAATACGGGCGAGCTGAGTATTGAACTTTGGGAAACGTCGGTGTTATTTGGTATGAATGGCGACATTCTGTTATTCAAGCACACTGCATGAGAGCGGTTCTGAGGTGGCTTGAGTTACTCTAATTTCAGTTTTGTTCTCTTTTCATTTCATAGAAAACAAGCGGTTGCTCCACGAAGCCAAGACTCAGCTGAAGCGATCCAAGCGCAAGGACTACTATAAGATTTTAGGCGTCCTCAAGTCTGCCACAGATGATGAAATAAAAAAAGCGTACAGAAAAATGGCTTTGATTCATCATCCCGGTGAGTTAGCTTGCAGGAAGAGGCCGTTAATACTTTGAATACTTCACTTGCAGGAAGAGGCCGTTAATTTGAATACTTCACTTCATCATTAAGCTCTTTATGATGCACCCTGAGTTTAGCGTCGTTACTTTACATTAAATATATTAATTCTATCAAGTATCAAAGAAATCAGTGGTAAAGAAATTAATTGCGAATTTATTGTTACTCGGCAAGTATGATTGCTCAAGTTCTTTACTCTGATTTGAGCGTAGTATCTCCTTATTTATCGCGTGTAATTCATGGCTATCGGGTCTTCGGGGTGATTTTCAAGTAAACTCTTTTTAATTATGTATGTTTTTTCCTATCTATTTCAAACAACTCCTACAACAAAAACGGACGTGTTAAACAAAAATATTTTCTGAGCCTTGTGTGGTACAACGGACATATCAATGCTTCGTTCTTGTGAGTGACGTTTCATTTGCCACAGATCGTCACTCGAGCGCGAGTGCGGCTGAGAAGGCAGAGCACGAGCGCAAGTTCAAGGAGCTGGGCGAAGCCTACGCTGTGCTCACAGACCCCAAGAAGAGGAGCATGCACGACAGAGGGCAGGACGTTAACGACCCTGACTGTGGCGGCTTCAGAGATGCCTGTGAGTGTGGTACTTTCCTCGCACTCAGACGCCAACCTATCGACTTGACAAACTTTCTCAATTCGAGTTTACAGGAAGTAGTCTTGTATGAAGCTTCAGAGTGTTCCTCGAGTAAATTTCCACCGACATAAGAAAGCTAAATCTATTTCGAGTGCTACTTCTTGTTCTCAATTATTCTTCCAAAGCACAAGATATTGACCTCAGTGGTTCATCGCGTACGATGTACGTACCTTAGTGAAATCTTAAGAATTGATATAAGTAGAGTGCATAGGGAATGAAAGTGAGATCAGGGTACACTGATTAGAGTGCAGCTATGAGAAAAGTTAGATGTCGAGAAGTGAAAGCCAAAAAGGTGAAGCAAGAACCGCTCTTAATAGTAGATTCGAGTGTATCTTTGTGCTTATGAGCCTGAAATGAAATGAGGTAGTTAAGAATACGATATGTAGCTTTTGACGATGAATTCAAATTTATAGGTAAGTAAGTCACTCGAGTTGAAGCGTCGGCGATGTTGTTACAACCACAATTAGAAACTAGACGCCTTAAGTAACTTGACACGTTGCTTGCGATACGACCGATCGATTCGTCGTGCTTGAGTTTAACCTGCTGCAAAATGACCCATTGATGGGTCATTTGAAAATTTTTAGCAAACTTTTAGAATTAATGGTATTTAGGGGACCCAGTTAATATTCAGTGTTTATAAAACTACCAACAACTTTTGACTTTAAAATTTGAGTTGAATATTGAACTTCAGCCCAACGCAGTTTACGTGTTAAGACCGGGAATTTCTCCCATTGCCCCCTTGTATCTCCTTAACCCTTAGTCAACCGAACGTCAAACAGTTTAGGAAGCAGTTTTCAGAAATAAATGTTGTCACTACCCTGCAGTATCAGTGAAATTTCTCTAGCCGAGATTTTTTCTGCATAAGCAGGTTTTATTTACTTTTTAAACAATTTTTTAAATGAAAAGTTTGCTTCTTTAAAAACGTATGTTTAGCAAGACACATCTTTGACACCCAAAAATTGGTCGAAAAATTGAGAAAAGACGCGAACTAAGTTTTCGCCTAAACTTATCAGCAAATCAATCACATTCGGAAAAACTTGCTATAGGTGAATAAAGAAGGTATTAAATGTGTTGCACCGATCTTGAACTTAACCGAGTGGAAATCAATAGCGAATTGCACGTACAAGGCTTCTGGAAAATCTAAAAACATATTGCATGAATGCGATTAATTGCCCTAATTTTATCATTTGGTTCAAAATATTTTCCTACCAGTTGAAATACCTTTAAAAAAATTCAACTTCCCTAAACTAGAAGCACTAGCCATCTTGGCACTGGAGTAGCCGTCATTAGACAAAGGGTTGAAGTAGGAGGACCCGTAGTTGTAAATTACTGGAGACACTGATGGAAATGTCACTCAATTTATAAATATTATTATTGTTGCCATCGTCTCTCTTAGATTATATGAGGGGAGTAGCGATCTTTGCTTGGGATTTTTAGTTCTTTATGAAATCGGGTTACCGTTTAATCTGCAATTGCGGTAATAACAGTAAACCAAACATCTTTTGACTGGATTGGTATGTGATTTGTCTGCAACGTGTTGTCTCATGAATATTCTTAGGTGTTGTCTCATGAATTTCTTAGGATGCGTTGAGTTTGGTAGATGGACAGACATCTTGTCAGATCTGCAGACCTGTTCATTTGAGCACCACTATATTTTGATCAGGAGAATGTAGACCACATATTTCTTATATCGCCTTGCTATGTTTCAAGTTTTCCTTTTGTTAATGTTAACATGATGTTTCTTCGTTCACAGCTTTTGATCCAAACCAAGTTTTCGAGGCATTCTTCGGCTCAGACTTCTTCGCCTCGCAAAGCCACCACTACTACGACCAAGGACAAGGACACCAGCAGCAACAACAGCAGCAGCAGTTTCCGGGGCAGTTCCAGGGGCAGCACTCCGGGTTTCAAGGATTTCCTGGTGGATTCCAGTTTGGCTTCTAAAATTAGAGAACTATTTAGCAACGTCTCGGATACGGTGCGTTGGCCGATCGCTGCGCATCTTTTTGAAGTCGGATTCCATTGAGATCTAGAAGTAAACTGATAACTTAGAGAGCATGTAATGGTCACTGCGAGGCCATGGAATCGAATTCCAGAAGACTACTAGTGAGGTGCAGTGAATCCCTAATTAGCTGCTAAATTACTCAAGTGAAGACACGAGTGTGTATTGTCATCTAGAAATATACTCATTAATTTTCATATTGTTTTCAAAAAGGCTTTTTAGTGTTCTATCGGTGATTGTGATGCATGAAATATCAATTCAGGGATTTACTGTTCTCATGCGTATTGGCATTCGCGTCTCATTTTGTCGACTTGAATTAATATTTTATAGATAGATCGTCACCGAAAGGTTTAAGGTACTAATAAATTCATGAACATCTCAGTCGCTTTATTTACACTTCAGATGAGGTATCGTCCTATAAAATTTATTAACAACTTTGCCTCTCAAAAAAGGCTTCGACATTAACTTGTATTTGTTCCACTTCTGCCGCAAACCTTTTTTTATCGTATTATTACCGCAGTAATCTACTTGGCGACTATCCTCTTCCCATTTGTAGTCATCTTGTGTTGTCCTTGGGATGTGAGCGTAGTCGTTAAATGTTCTGCGCTTGTAAATAAAAAGCATATGAAGATTTGCCTGTCACTCGTGCATGTACGTACTGTAGCAGTTTTCATAAGCATGTGTGAACAGATAGACTTCATTTTTGTTAAAAATTTCTGGCTATTATCTTGAGAGGTGAGTGGTTCCCTGGTGACCGGGCGCGCTGTCAAAGCACAGCACCTCTGTGACTTTATCTGAAAATATCGTTAGGAAGGCGTGCTGCGAAATTCGCATCTGAATTTTTGGTGAAAGCAAATTTAGTTTTTGATTCGTATTATACTGGCTTGGTATCTGCTTAAAACTTGCTGAAGTGCCCAGCTTTAAGGATAATGTAAAGTAGAACATTCGCGAAGCTGTCAAGTCGAAAAACACACTGGGATAAATTGTACTGCGGTATGAGAGACAGCGAGTCTTCTGCAAGTTGTCATTATATTAGGGGTGAGTCGTTAATTATGTTGAACACTCTGAGAACGAGTCTTGCTTGTAGCTGCGTACGTAGAGCACTCCATACTCATAATAATAATAATAGGTAATATTTATTAATAAATTAGTCACTGATGGGGTGGAGTAATTGTGCGGGTGTGCTGTGGTGTAACAAACTAAAGCTTCATTCTGTCCACAAAAAGGAACTTATTGAGCACGTGTTGGCAGGAGAGGAAATGAAGCAGGAAGGAGCTCGCGTCAGCTTAACTCATGTTGCATTAGCGATCCCTTCATCTGTTGGTCGCGTTAATGGTACTGTCACGGTTTTTGGTAGTGTACTTTATTTGTGAAATGCGATGTCTTTGTTGTTTATTCAATTGTTTTCTTATTGTCTTAAGTGAGTTATTGTTTCGTTTACCACTTGCGTGAACGTACCTGCTGCTGTATTATCGTACTTCCTCTGTGAGATCGATGTAAATTTGAAAATTCGTCGTTTCTAGATAATTATCGCTAGCGATTTACGTATTGATTGTGAAATTAATTTCATTTTTCAGTTATCGATTTTTTTTATCTTTCAGTGTTCTTCCCCTTGTCCATTGAATGTTTTCCCTGTAACGTTGAGAATGAGTAAGAAAATAATTGTTTGAACAGAGCAAACAATTTGCCTGGTTCTTTACATCAATTGTCCGACTTCATAAATTCGTCGTTTCTAGATAATTATCGCTAGCGATTTACGTATTGATTGTGAAATTAATTTCATTTTTCAGTTATCGATTTTTTTTATCTTTCAGTGTTCTTCCCCTTGTCCATTGAATGTTTTCCCTGTAACGTTGAGAATGAGTAAGAAAATAATTGTTTGAACAGAGCAAACAATTTGCCTGGTTCTTTACATCAATTGTCCGACTTCATAAATTGAAGTAACTGTTCTGGTCACCGAATTTTATGTGATTACGAAGGACTGGTTTGCCGTTCTCGTAATTATACCATTACTCGCTTACCGACTCCCCCCAAATGCTGAGACTTCACTCGTGATTTTAGATCGTTTCTCATTAAACGCGAGAATGCGGATCTTTGTTGAACCTTGATCTCTTGCTGCCGTTATTTTGATCGGTCTGCGGGTGTCATAGGGCTGTAGAGATAAGACATAGAATGATAGACTATCAGGCTTGCCGTCTCCACTCACCTCGATAATATGGATGGCCAAGTTTCGCATAGCTGAAAGATTGTTTTAATATTTTGTCACTGTGGTGAAAGCGTCGACACTAACTATATAAATTGAATGGTATTTCCGTTCCAAAACATGTACTCCTGCTTCTGATGTATTAGAAAACTCTCTCTTTTATGTTTGTCTAATGATAACATAAATATAGAAGAGGTTAAGAGTTCGAATGTTATCAGTAAGGGATGCTTGTTACTTCGTTGCCTTGTGCAGAGAGGTTCACATTCACCTGTGTTGGCTAGATACCAGTTCAAAAGCGACCTTAAATAAACAACTGATGCATTTTCAAGTGTGTCGACTCCTGAGAGCTTCTAATCGACCTCATGTGCATCTAACCCCACTCTCTTATCGCTATCACCACGTCAGTATCCTTTTAATTCGAGTACTTGGTCAATTGAACTTGGGAATTTGGTCAATTATCGGCCGCTGATAAGGCCGCTCGCCTTGGGAACATTTGAAACAAATGAAGTACATAATAATTTAAATTGGTGTATTTAATTATTGTCTGAAATGCTCTGTACAGAGTTTTTGAGGTTTTTCTTTTGAACATTTTGTGAATAATGATCATTGTTGTTTAGTCTCACGTGTTACAGGCTCTACCATTGGTCTATTTGTCTTGCCCTGTAATTGTGCTTTGTTTCGTCTTCAAGTGACTGCCGAACTCATCATCACGTGGCTGATCTGTATACTGCTGTCTTCTATTTTTTATTAGTAAATTGTGTTATGTAAAATTGTATATTATTTTTCCTGTGTTACTGCATTGCGCCAAGTTAGCCTGACACCCAAGTTGATTTATCTGAGCTCTCCAGTTGCGTTCTTGTAGCGGGGAACGAGTGCTTCGTCTAGCAACACTAATGATGCACTCAGTCTGAAGTCAAGTTTTAATTGCTTGACATTTTGGAGAGAGTTGATTATTTGTTGAACTTAGATTTTCTCTACTATTTATTCTTTAGAGTTCACATTTTTTGTTGATTCGATTGTTTTCATTCTTTTTTCAAGTTTTAGACGTAGGAATTTCAGTAAAATCGTAGTTACTAGGTTAATTATGCGAACAGCTCTTTGGTAAGGCTCGACAGAGTCCGTCAAGGGATGTAGTGGACATGCGTAAATAATTCTGGCGAGAAAGAAATCACTCAGATGAAGGATGAGGCTCAGGCCTGGAGCCCCATATTAGAATTACAAGAATTTAATTGACACCTTAAGCGATTACGGCCGCAATGCAATTGAGACCCATGCGAATACTCCCAGTACTCTTGGACAACTCTGCGACATGGCGCGTCCCTATAGAAAGTTTTTGCCCAGGATGCCGGATGCCCAAGAAGGAATCCATGCCCGACCACATCCTGAAGGGAATTTTCATGGACCATGTACTTGAAAAGCACGCAAACTCCGTGAAGTTGTACACTGACGGATCCAAAACGGGAGACGCCGTGGGATGTGCCGCCGTGTCTGGGGAAAGGGTCAGTGCAATGAAACTACTCCCAGAGTCATCAATTTTCACAGCAGAATTGTACGGTGTGATGGAGGCACTGAAATTGATTGAGGACTACCCATGTGGCTCTTTTACAATTTTTGTTGACTCGAAAAGCGTAATCGAGGCCACGCAAATTATAATAGTACACACCCACTCATTGCTGAGATTCTCGTAATGTTAATAAACCTTGCGAGTAGACATAAGAGTGTCACGTTATGCTGGGTGCCCGGACATGTGGGAGTATCGGGCAATGAGCGAGCTGACCGGGAGGCTAAGCGAGCTGCGGAGACAAATGGGGAAACGTTGAACTTGATGGTCCCATTCCGAGACTACTACCCTCGGATAAAGGCTGCAGTGAGAAGTTTGTGGCAACAGGAGTGGGAAAGAACAATTAATAATAAATTAAGAAGTATTAAACCCACCGTGCGTGAGTGGATATCTTCTAGTTGTCGCCCTCGTCGGATGGAGGTGATACTCTGCCGCCTTCGTATTGGCCATACCCGTTTGACGCACGGGCACTTGATGGAGCGACAGCCACAGCCACGATGTGAGCGGTGCCACGTTCCTCTGACTGTCAAACACTTTCTTGTTGAGTGCCCTCGACATGCAGCTGCCAGGAATGTGTGTTTCCCGAGACTGCGAGGTCCTGATGAGGATGTAATGATCGGAATGCTCGGGGAAATTTTACGCTCAACTTTCGATGTATCAGCGCTTAAAATGTTCCTGGAGAAGTGTAATCTGATGTCAGAAATTTAACCAGAGAAAGAACAGCGTAAGCAAGGAACTTCTTCACAACTGAGATGTGGAAGACTAAACTGTAATATGGCCGGGCGCGCTGCGTAGATGCCTCTGGGGGTTTCAGCGTGGGTAAGGCGCCCGGCCATAAATGGGTGGGCAGCTGAAATCCCCTATGGGGCCTTTGGCTGCCCGTGCTAACAAAGTGTGCGTGGATATGTAGATGATCTCTTCAAAGATCAACTGGGGCTCTTATAAGATGACAAATGTGGTTTGAAATTAGAGCGGTTTTTGCGATGGATGTTGCTATGTCTCCATAATGGTAATTGTGATAAACTTTGAATAGAGATTTATATAATGTGCTTTTGCTGAAATGATGTGAATGTTGTATTTTTTATTTTTATTTTTGAACTGTGAGACCTACGGCGCGACATAGTACGAATTACTGAAGCGCTAGCAAATCGATGCTAATACTACTACTACTACTAATTGACACCTTATTTATTTCTGTTCTAAATAGTGCATTTTTCCAAACAAAAGTGTGTATGCTACGCATATATACGAAAGTTCTCGGTATTGAGACAGAATACCCTGTTGTGACAGACGAAAATATTGTGTTTTAACTTAACTCATCGCAATTATTTCACATTTTCTTACTAAATCGAAGATAAACTGCAATTAGCGATTAACTTGGTAAAATAATATTTTATTCGTCCCTCAGCCCTTCTAGTGCCTTGCATGAAGTAATAAGATGCGCCTATTCAGCACATCCTAGGGTTTATATAATTAAAACGTTGCTTTGAAGAACCATCAGAGGCTAGTAATAATTACCTACTTTATGTTGCACATAAAGAGAAATTATTCCTTTGATATCGCCGTGCGTTTCAAAAGAGACGCGCCTCGATTTAAACTAAGAGCTGCAGTTTCAAGATATTGGCAGTACCTAGTGTTTGTTGTCTGTTTATCTATCAGATCTGAACTTTGAAACCATGGCAACCCTAGTACCTCTAATTGCTTCACTCTGTTCAGAACTTCAGATTGCTGCTCGGCATTCCTCTCTTGCTGAGCAAGACAACAGGTGGTTGCGCTGCAGTCTTGGCTCAGCTAACTGATTTCTAGGGTTTTTCAAAGCTTTTGATAGAATGAAAGTTGTTGAAAAGGACTCCTCTGAACTTGAGAGTCAAAGTCCTAATCACAAAAAGAATTTACAGTTGGATTATAGTTTAAAGACCAACACTTCTCTTGTGAACAGTGAATTAGAGTGTGATATATTCATTAGCTGAAGTAATTATTTTTAAATTATTCCCATTTAGCTAGTTCGTCAAAATAATGCATTGCATGTATATTTTTTTAACTTTTCCCATGAAAAATTCAATCTTGGATTGAATTAAAGCGTATTATCTGAGAAAAACGTAGAGATATCTCGATATCACCTCTCAACAGTGTAACATTACGTTCAGTATAATTACAAATTGTAAAAAAATTGTTTTAGGACACCGGCGTGCGTTTTACGACATAGTTTGCCAACCTAATGAGGGTATAATTGGTAGTTTTTCTATAAACTTTGTATGAAAAACATTGATAGAATTAAAAGTAAAGAACCTTCTATTTTTGATCACTCATAAATAAGTCAAAAGTAATTTGGAATGATAGTGTAGGTTAACAAAAACTTTATGCGAAAGTTCTTTTGCAATATCTAAATTACAACGCATTTATTTCAGCAAGGCGTGATAATCACTTATCAGCGGCGTCAGTGATATCGTGGTAACAATCAGCAGTATGCTGCGGGTGACAACCTTGCTAAGTCTTTCCATACAGCTTACTACCAAAGAAATGTTATATTCTGATTGTTTTATCGCAACGATTACCTAGCCTTTGTCACAAAAACCTAGCTCTATTCATAGAACTTCTACATTTAGGAACCTGTGTAATTGTTTACTCTCATGAAATATTACAGCGTGCTTTTCTGGTGTGCCAACCTGAATGTCCAGGCTGTGATGTGGTGTCTATGTTTTCTGCGAGAGTGCCTATACGCCTTTCGTTTGATAAATGTGTTTTGTGCTGAAAGAGCCTCTTTCAGCAAAACTCTTATTCTGAAAGAGTTTTATATTTTATTTTATGTACTGCACCCAATGTAATCATGAGTTATATTTTTACAATGTGAGACTTGACAGTAAACTTCTGTGCGCGTATGTGATTCATCAGGAGACACAAGATTCGATATTATTTTATCAAGAAAAGTAGAAAGATGTTTTCATATTGGGTATTTTTTTATGTGCGAATGTCTTCATCATTTTTTTCTTGTCGGCCATCTGTTATATATTTTGCGAAATCAAATTTTATACTGTTAATACTGTACAGGAAATTATAAACTGATACATAATGCCCTATAATGGTGCGACATCAATTTTAAATGATTTGCAGGGGTTCACTGAATTGAATTAAACTAGAAACCTACATTTAAAAAAACCTAATACCAGACCTTTTATAGGAGTTGAATTGTAAGCTAGTAATGGTAGATGTAGTTAGGCCTAGTCCTATGAAACCAGAAGGTATAGTTTTTGAACAGAGGGTTTCTCATCTTATTAGAGCTTCTGTTCTTGATGTAATTTGTAGATTATAGACAAATTTCTAAACTGTTTTTATTATTTTATTTTTAAATATTGTACTTCATTTGGTTAATGTTAAGGAGATACAACTAATAAATTTTTTTAAATTCTGCTACCTATATCATGGTAATAACATTGAAATAAACAACTTTTCCTCTAAGCACTTTTTGGGGCAAATGAGTTTCATGAGTTATAGCGGTAAATCACTTACCGCAACTCTAGTGTTTGAAGTGGAAAGAAATTGGGTAAATGACCAGGAGATGACCATAATGGATCGTCAGATGGCAACACTGCAATGGACTCTCCCTTCCGATGCGCTCGATCATACCCGCCATCTAAGACAAAAATGAACATACGGCTATAATTCGTTATTTTTGGGTAATACTTTCTATTATGTTATTAACTAAAAGATCCTGGAAGTGGGTTCAGGCTCCGCAGGGCTGGTAAATAATAAATTACAGAAGTATTCGGTCAATGTGAAGTTTCATGCAATCACGGAAAATAATAATGCCGATCCCAGGAATCACTAAAGGAACACATTTCAGAACGTTTTACATGAATGACATTCTGCTCGCTGATGCGTTATTTTCGAATAATTGAACTTTGAAGTTGGCCTTGGCGCCAAAGGAAGCGAGCGCGTGAAACGGAATTTAATTAATAACGGAAGCTATTACAAACGTAAAGAGGTTGGGTCGTGAGGGGGAGGCACAGTTCTTCTAGTGAAAATTATAAATAAAGCTTCTAACCCACCCATTAGGGTGACGACCGCAATCTTGTTGACATCGGGTCCAAAATGGCGGCGCCCATGGTGGTCGCCATGTTAGACCCGATGTAAACAAGATTGCGGTCGTCACCCTAATGGGTGGTTTAGAAGCTTTATTTATACTTTTCACTAAAAGAACTGTGGCTACCCCTCACGACCCAACCTCTTTACGTTTGTAATAGGGGGTTAGCTTCCGTTTTTAATTAAATTACGCTCGCTTCCTTGGGCGCGCGACGGCCAACTTCAAAGTTCAATAATTCGAAAATAACGCATCAGCGAGCAGAATGTCGTTCTTGAAAAACGTTCTTAAATGGGTTCCTTTAGTGATTGCTTGGAATATAATTATCAATTTCCGTGATTGCATGAAACTTCACATTGACCAAGTATTCAAATATACTCTACCCAAACTAAACCCGGTAAATCTGAAGATGACAGTTGTCGATTTTTCACTTTTTGGTGCCTGAACCTAATTAATTGAATCAAAATAAACAAGTTTTCTTCTATGCACTTTTCGTCTCAAATGAGTATTTTACGATTTATAGCGGTAAGTTTAGTTTCGTCATTGATGACGAATGCGCTCGAATAAACAGCTACTCATCGATTTTTGAATTTTTGTTGCTTGAAACATGGTAATAACATCGAAATAAACAACTTTTCTTCTATACATTTTTTCGTCAAATGAGTATTTAACGAGGTATAGCGGGAGGTTTGGTTTCGTCCTTCAAGACAGAGCGCTGGAAGCGAGCCGCCATTGCAGTATTGCCATACAGCTCGATCAAAGAATTTCTTTCCGCTTCAAAGACTGGAGTTGCGGTAAGTCATTTACCGCTATAACTTATAAAATACTCATTTGAGACAAAAAGTGCATAGAAGAAAACTTGTTTATTTCGATCTAATTAACTATGCTAAGGCATCGAAATTTACAAACTCGACAACTGTCATCTCCTTCAGATTTACCCTAAACCCTACTGCTATAACTTGTAAAATACTCATTTCTGACGGAAAGTGCATAGAAGAAAAGTTGTTTATTTACATCTAATTAGCTATGTTTAGGCACCAAACTCCTGGTAAAAAACCAGAAATTGTCCTAAGGGGATTACGATGGACTCTCCCTTTCGACACGCTCGAACGATCGAGCGCATTCCAGCCATTAAAGTAAAAAATTAACATACCACGATAACTTATTAAATACTCATTTTGCAAAAAAATGTATGGAAGAAAAGTTGTTTATTTTGATGTAATTATGATTCAAACAAAAAAATTAAAAAATCGATTAGTGGCAGTTTATAGGAGCACATACCAGTCATCAAAGAAAAAAATTACCATACCGCTATAACTCCTTAAATACCCATTTTCCCCAAAAAATATATTGAAGAAAAGTTACTTATTTTGATTTAATTACTATGATACATTCAACAAAGTTTTAAAAATCGATTAGCTGCACCTCCTTAACATTTACCCTTCATTTTATATTTTTATTGCATTATTTCTTAAAATACATTTTTGCATTTTTTTGCATTTTTTTTCATTGATGTATATCAACTTGAAAGTATCAATTAAGTTTCATTTCATGCGCACATGATTATAAAAATAAGTTAATTAATTAGGGCTTGAAAAAATGTGTTTTATTAAAGACAAAGTTATTTGTAGTTATCTTCTCAATGTGCCAGTTACCTTACTTTTTGATTGCAATATAGCATCACAGCTCAAGAACTAAAAATTGAATTCTATTAGAGTATTTCCTTCATACTAGAAAAATATACATTGAAAAATTGGTCTATTTTGAATTTAATGTTTTCAATGAATTCACTAATTTTGTTACCATAGATAGGCAATATGGTAGATTTTAAGGTAAATCTGAAGGAGATGTCAGTTATCGATTTTGTAAATTTAAACGCTTGAATGTAATTCATGTAATGAAAGTAAGCAATTTTTTTTCTATGACCTTTTCGTCTCAAATGAGTATTTTATGATTTATAGCGGTAGGTTTAGTTTCGTCTTTGATGACGAATGCGCTTGAATAAAGAGCTACTCATCGATTTTCGAATTTTTGTTGCTTGAATCATGGTAATAACATTGAAATAAACAACTTTTATTCTATACACTTCTTTTTTGTCAAAGGAGTATTTAACGAGGTATAGCGGTAGGTTTAGTTTCGTCTTTGATGACGATCGCGCTGGAAGCGAGTGCGGTTTGTTGCTGTCCAACGTGCTCTTTGAATTACTTGCTGCTTCAAACGCTGGAGTTGCGGTAAGTCATTTACCGCTATAACTAAAAAAAAAATACTCATTTAAGACGGAAAGTGCATAGAAGAAAACTTGTTTAATTTGATTATATTAACTGTGTTTAGGCATTAAAATTCACAAAATCGATAACTGACATATCCTTCAGATTTACCTATTTTAAGGGTACCGTCTGGGTAAAAAAAAAAGTCTGTTATTTATGGATGGATTTCTCTGAAATTGTCACAGTAGGTGTGAAATGATGCATAGATCATTTGTTATTTCGACAAAATTTCTGTAGCTGCACTTTTTTTTTTTTTTTTTTGAAAAATATGATAAAATAAGGGGGTTATGTAAAATCTATCTCCTTCTACAATTTTGAAGTTACAGAACCAGTATTTCGTTTTTAGATTGCTTATATGTCTATATAACCATACGCAATAGGGAATTTTGATAACTTCTTTTTGTGGATTTTGTGAATTGAAAAAAAAAAATTATGTATTTTTTATTTTTTTTTTATGTGGTGTCATTTTTAAAACAATAAATGTATCAAAAAACGCTATTGCATATGGATACACCTTGCTAAGCCCTATCGAATGGTATATAAACCATTCTTGTAGCTCTAAAATTGTGGAAGGAGATAGATTTGAGAAAACCAATATCAAGTTTCCAGAAAAACGTGTTTTTTCACAAAAAAAAAAAATTTCTTTTTATCTTTTGAACTACAGGGATTTCTACAATAAACTCTTGAGCGTTTGTAGCTCTTTTCAAGCCCTTTTGATTGATATAATTTACATTGCTGTAGCTCTGTAACTCTGGGAAAAAATAAACAACAAAAGGGAATGGGTGTAATTCTAAACAAAAAAAAATTTTAATTTTCAATTTTTTTCCACCAAAATACGTTTTTTTTGTCTATTCAACTCCTTTGTTTTATAGCTCTTTTCAAGCCCTTTGGATTGGTGTGCTCACCACTGCTGTAGCTATGATACTGCAGCTGTCATCGAGCTATGAAGGAAAGCTGCGGTATCATAGATACGGCAGAACAGCTAAATTCTGAAATTGTCAAAATTTCATAAAAAATATTTATTCAGCCTTAGAATGTTTCGTTTGAATAATGGAACCACTTTGAGTAGCCCATGAACGAACTATAATGCCATTCCCGCAGAGAAACGCTCAATTGACTCCCAATAATGAGGGGGGGGAGGGTTCAAGGTCACTTCACCCCCATTGCTTTCCCCCCCTCTGGGGGGCGCACTATTCGGAGTAGACGTAAACGGAAAGTACCAATGGAAGCGCAAGAAAATCCTCTATAAGATGCATATAAAAACAGAAAATCAACACATATCCTGATTTCTACCCAGACGGTCTCCTTAAGGGCAATATTGATTTTAATATTGTCAACAATTTTAATAATTTTGTTGCCAAGGATCACTAAAGGAACACATTTAAAAATGTGTTACAAGAATGACATTCTTCTTGCTGATGCTTTATTTTTGAGTTATTCAACTTTTATGCTGTTCTCGTGTTCCATAGGAGTTCCAGTCATTCGTACTTAGTAATTTATTATTAGCCTACCATGCGGAACCTGAACCTACTTCTAGGATCTTTTAATTAATAAATAACACCAAAAGGTTGGTTGCATTGCAGTTACACTACGAACAGCGGAAACCGTTACGTTTGGCTGCGAACAAACGATGATGCAACATTAGCAAAACCGTAGGAGTGAAGACCCTAGATTTAAGTGAATACCCTCAACCCTAACCCCACTAATATTTCTGGGTGATAACCTTTGTTGTGTTATTAACTAAAAGATCCTAGAAGTGGGTTTAAGCTCCGTAAGGTTGGCTAGTAATAAATTTCAAAGTATCCAAACGTACTTTAACATTTAAAGTGTGCAACGGCTTCTGCTGTTAAAATGCTGGAACTGTTATGGAATGTCACAAGACTAAGTTCTACCTCTCATTAATTTACATTAATGGAGGAGACAGGGTTTTTGGATCTGAGCAATTAGCATACCTCCATGAAACTATGAAATGCACAAGAAAGAAAACACAAGAGAATATAGGCAAACCAAAGTGCACAAATATTTAAATTCAAAGAACATATACCTCACATGTACTAAAACAAGGGTGGTACTCACCAATATGAAGGGAACCCACTTACACAGCGCATTTTCTGTGCGCATCTTCCTTGACAGGATGTGCTGCTTGCGTTAGCAAGTATGTAAAACGCAATACAACTTTGCATACTTTTATGATTATGGCAGTAAATTCTTCCACACGCTTATCAGGCTAACAAACAATTAATAAATCACCAAGGCATAGTACTCCTGCAACTACACTTCCTCAACCTCAACATGCCACCCTCTATTATCAGTACGCAACCCAGGGTTGGCACATAAAAAACCCACCCAAAAAAGCCCAAAAAAACACACTAAAAAACCCACCAAATAGTGGGGTTTTTTGAGTTTTTTTTGGGGTATTATTATTATGTGAATTTTATTTGCTTTCAAGCTTATAGAATCAAAATGAGCTAAATATTTATCTCGTCAAAATAATTATCTAAGTCATGTGGATGACTATGACAATAAAACATTGAAAAACAGAACACCAACCCTATACAAATCATATTAGAAAACCCTAATCACAAAAAAACTCGAGGGACTAATATATTTTAATGAATTCCATTTCCAAAGTAAAAAAACAAAAATTTAGAAACAAGTGCAGTTTGACTACTTAATAGAGACTTCTGAATTTTTCCTGTCTTCAAGTTCTAGACTAGACTGCTACTACAATACTACTGTGTTTCTCTTTCTACAACCACTGCCATTTCATCGTTGTCATCCACATCATGATCATTTGTGAGGTTGCGATATACTGAGACGATTTCTGTGCGAGTTCTGATCCTAATCTATTTCTCAATTTATTCCACACAATTCCAAATGTTGAGAAAATTCTCTCAATGGATCCTGAACTTGCGGGGCAAGAATGAAGATTGCTTATAAACTTGCAGAAACCCTCCGCCAGTGTTTTTTAATGAATCTGCGTTTTCTGCTGTTTCATTTCTTGAATATTCCTCCATCAACAAGGAGTCATTTTCTTAGTGATATTCTCATTGAACATGTGTTTTGGGAAGATGTTGGAGTCCTTCAATTTATAGGAATAAAGCGCACCGATGAACTCCGGATTGTACTCAGCCAACCACTCTTCAATATCAGTCTCCTGTGAGAGCTTTGCATTAAGGGGACGGTTCGGGGTAAAAAAAAAGTCTGTAAGTTCTCGGTGGATTTTTCTGAGATATCTACCGTAGGTGTAAATTGTTATTAATATATTTTTTGATTTGTGCACAATTTTCGTAACCGTACATGAATAAGATTTTTTTTTTAAAAACATGAAAAGACATGTGTTGCGGAAAATCCTACTCCTCCTACAATTTTCAACTCATGGAACTCAGAAAATATTCTCTAGATAGCAAATTGTCTTGTCTAGAGATCCGGTGCAAAAGTTTTTTGATTATTTGATTTTTTGAATTTTGAGAACTTTTTTCCCCAAAAATGACCTCTTTTCCACTTTTTTGAATAATTTGCTTCTAATTTTCAAGGTGAATTGAAATTTAAAAAAAACTTTTGCACCGGATCTATTTTTCTTTTCAATCGCTATTGATTGGTATGCTCGCCATCTATGTACCTTCAAAACTGAAACTTTGGGAGGAGTAGGTTTTCCAAAATCAAGAAGGTGAGAATTCAGAAAAGCCATTTTTCCAACAAAAAAAAATTTTCGTTCTGTACTAATTTTTTTATTGAGTCTTATCAGTGATTCTGTACTTTATGTACCTTCAAAACAGTGTGTAAGGATCCATATCAAAAGTCAATAAATATAAGTTTCAGAACAGGGTTAAATTTTTAACAATTTTTTTTTTCAATGCTGACTAAATTTTTTTTCAAAAACCTGTATTGCTTTGTAGCTCTTTCTAAGCCCTTTCGATTGATATAATTGCCATTCCTGTAGCTTCAAAACTCCGGGATGCGTTTATGTTTACATAGCCAGCTAATTAGCTGATGACTCAGCAGCCAGACTCAAAACAAACACTCAGTTACACCATCATAATTTATCACTGAGTTATAGGATGTTTCGTTTGAATATGAAAGCATTTCAAGTAAGGCCATGAATGAACTCTCTTGCTATTCCAGTAGAGAAACACTCGATACTGGCTCGTAATGGGGGGGGAAGAGGGAGGTCACCCATCCATTGGCGCACCCCAAGGTCACACTAGTGCGCATCTTTTACCCCGTCCAGAAGACTAACCAATTGACGTACTTGAAAGCCAATTATATCGTTGGATGCGCAAGAAAAATCTCTATAAGATGAGTTTATAAACTGAAAAATGACCATAATCTGAAAATAGACCCAAACCGTGCCCTTAAATGTTGTAAAATGAAACTTCAATATCGAGTTCATTATCTTGTTGATCAGTCTGATGTGAAACTAGGCTAAGTGAATTAGGTTAAACATTATTGTACACCCTAGAATAATGTAATGGTAGGATGCCCTAGAAGTCGCTGAACTTATTCGGGTCCACAGGTAGCTATACTCAAATTTGACCATTGTATTAGACTTGAGAAACATTTTACCTCTGTATCACCTGTGGTAAATAAATTGTTTAAATTGAAATAAGTCTAAATTGAAAATTAAATTGAAATAAGATAGCAACCAACATGTTTCCAAACCAATGGAAACACTCCATTATTAGACCGTTGCATAAAAGTGGTGACCTAAAAACAGCATCAAACTACAGGCCCATCAGTCTTTTGCCTGTCATGTCAAAACTATTATAGAAAGTGGTGACGAATCAACTGTCGTTTCACCTGGACGAGTCAAATCTACTCCACCAAAATCAATATGCCTATAGAAGAAATACTAGCACTCAAGACGCTCTGCTCAATATCTCTGAAAAAATATACAGTGACATCAATCAAAAGAATGTAACACTCTTGCTGCTACTCGATCTCTCTAAGGCGTTCGATAGCGTCGAACATGATAGACTTCTACGTAAAATACTGAACTTGGGAATAGACACGCAATGGTTTGAAAGTTACTTGTCAAATCGATCTCATGCAGTCCGCATAGAAAACAAATTGTCCCCATTCATTCAAAACAATTTTGGTGTTCCCCAAGGATCCATTCTTGGTCCGCTACTGTTTTCTATTTTCATTAATGATTTCCCTCCAATGCCTTCTAACACACGGATCTCGATGTATGCAGATGATGTTCAAATTGCAATAACAAGTTCTGTATCGGAAATACCACAGACGCAAATTAAAGCCGAAACTTTACTGACTAGCCTGAAATCATGGTACGACCGAAATGGTCTTAAATTAAATGCTAATAAAACACAATGCATTATTTTTGGATCCAAAGATGCAATTAAAAAAACTTCAGATCTTGCTCTTGAAGTTGGAAATGATAAAATAAATGCATCAGAAAAAGTTAAAAATCTAGGGATCTGGTTCGATAGAAATATGTCCTTCAAATCTCACGTTGAGACTACTTGCAACAAAATCTACGGAACTTTAATGTTCTTTCATCGTATAAAAAGTATGCTAGACGAAAAATCCAGATTATTAGCAATTCAATCCCTTGTTTATCGTGCATTGACTACTGCAGCCTAGTATGGGTAGACTTACCTAAATACCTTCGAAGGGACTTACAAAAGTGCATGAATTTTGCAGCGAAGGTGGTTTGCAACGGTAATTTCAAAAGAAGTGACCACGTAACCCCTCTCCTCAATAAACTTGGCTGGATTCCTATCCAAGAAAGGCTCCTCATGCAGAAGGCCCAATACGTATTCTCCTCGTTATATCTTCCTCAGAGCAATGCTGAGATAGTGCGTTTCCATCCACCCACTGTAACCAATCAAAAACCGAATAGAAACAATAATGTCTTAGTCAACTATCGTTCATCTCACTTAGGGCAGAAGGCTCTGTCCATATCAGGCGCTTTACTGTGGAACAAACTTCCCCTGAGTATTAAAGGCCCTCAAAGACCGAGAGAATTTAAAGCCAAAATAACTCGTCTTCTAGTGTCTCGAGAATAATTCTTAGTTACAGAACACACAAAATAAGTACTGTCGAATCTCATTTGCCTGGTATCTCCATTGCTCTATAACCTCCCTCGCTTATTGTTTTATAATACAAGATATCACAAAACAGTTTTAGAGTATGCGTAGGTAGTGTAGTGTGATTTGATCGCCTATACGCTGCCGTTTGCAAACATGCTTACTTGAATATGTGTGTACGTATATAGGTGTATGTGGGCATATGGGTGTGCATATGTGCACGTACACCTGTGTGCACTAGAGTAGATAAACCAGTCGAAGGTTGCATTTTATGTCATTCCTCCATTTCTGTGCAAGCATCAAACTAGACCGTCATGGTACCTACGTGTGTGTGTGTGTGTGTTTATCAATTGCAGACATTCTGCACCATATTGCAAAGATAATGTGATTTTCTTTCTAATATGAAATTGTAAAGCAACCATGTAAAAAAAGCAATAAATTCGTTGTTTGATCACCCATTTATACTGCAGTATTACGCTTATAGTTATATGCTTATAATAATGTGATACCTATGTCTATCAATTGCCGACAATTTGCGCCATATTTCAAAGATAATGTGATTTTTTTTTTTTTTTCTTCTAATATGAAACCTTTATAGGACATTAATGTTTTCTTTCTTATTCACGTCCCACAATCGTTTTCATGTTTCAGACTTGGGTAGACTGTTTTGTGCCACTATTTGTAGTACGAAATTTTATAAAATTCATGCGATAATGAAAGATATTTTCTCCGTTTCCCTCGATTGGAATTTCTGGTTTATACTGACTGGTTTACGCTGATATTCGCGCACATGCTTACTTGTAGATATCTGTACGTGTGCACGCTGTGCGTATGACGTTAAATAGAATGCGTATGTATTGCCCCGATGCATAGAAATGCATTTGTGTATCCTTAAGAGTTTGGTGTAAGTATGTGCGTGCATGTGTATGTGTATATATTTGCGTGTATATGTGCACTCATGTGTGTACTAGACTGACAACTAGCATTTTACTAGAGATAATGGTCTTTTTTCTGTTCACTCTCAACTTGTAACATTACCTAACTCGTCATCTCTTTATTATTGTAAAGCATTCATGTAAAAACTATACATTTGTTGTGCGATCATCCACTTTTTGTTTGAATAAAATGCTTATCAACTAATGACCGCTATGTTAAAATTGTTGGATTAGAAATACAAAACTTATTATCTTCTTGGTCCTCATGCTTCTGTGTGCGTGGATACATGTATATGTATGTGTGTATATGTACATGTATATATATGTAAGAATATATATATATATGTGTATATGTATACGATATATATTTATATATATATCAATAGCTCAAAGTCATATTACCCCCAGAAACAATTACTGAGTCTGGTTAAGCGGGCTCTCCGTCCACGCATAGGTTTTTTTCAAACGAAATAAATGTACAGGGAGTTCATGGAATCGAACTCGTGACTTATAAGTTACCGCGCCAGCACGCTACCGACTGCGCCACCAATCACCCTAAAAAGATGATCGATGCACAACGGAAGCAATGCATGGCACGGCGAAAGCGGGCTCTTCCGTCCACGCATATAATTCCCTTATGTATCAATAGCTCAAAGTCATATTACCCCCAGAAACAATTACTGTCACGAGTTTATAAGTCACGAGTATCACGAGTCACGAGTAACTTATAAGTCACGAGTTCGATTCCATGAACTCCCTGTACATTTATTTCGTTTGAAAAAAACCTATGCGTGGACGGAGAGCCCGCTTAACCAGACTCAGTAATTGTTTCTGGGGGTAATATGACTTTGAGCTATTGATACATAAGGGAATTATATGCGTGGACGGAAGAGCCCGCTTTCGCCGTGCCATGCATTGCTTCCGTTGTGCATCGATCATCTTTTTAGGGTGATTGGTGGCGCAGTCGGTAGCGTGCTGGCGCGGTAACTTATAAGTCACGAGTTCGATTCCATGAACTCCCTGTACATTTATTTCGTTTGAAAAAAACCTATGCGTGGACGGAGAGCCCGCTTAACCAGACTCAGTAATTGTTTCTGGGGGTAATATGACTTTGAGCTATTGATACATAAGGGAATTATATGCGTGGACGGAAGAGCCCGCTTTCGCCGTGCCATGCATTGCTTCCGTTGTGCATCGATCATCATTTTAGGGTGATTGGTGGCGCAGTCGGTAGCGTGCTGGCGCGGTAACTTATAAGTCACGAGTTTGATTCCATGAACTCCCTGTACATTTATATATATATATGTATATTTTTTTCATGCTTCCTCAAAATGACACTTTTGAACATTGGCCGAAACAAGCAATTCATGTATCATTTCCTGGCATCAAGAATTGCGAAGTTTTATGTCATGTACATGTAAACTGTCAAAAGTGTTTTCACCTCACAATGAAAATGCATCGTCCATGAAATTGTGTTGTCTCTTATAATTACCATTACATGTATTTTCAAATGTAGATTAAGCAAGATTAGGAGTATATTGCCCTCAATCATTTATTTTCGACTAGTGACACGAGTTTTACAATACTCGTGTGTGTGTGTATCATCTAAGTGTATTAATTTTAGGAGATTTTAAAAACCAATGATGGTACTTTTGTACCATCTATATTGGAAATATACTGTTTTTCTTTCTTTCTTTCTTTGTTTCTTTCTTTCTTTTTCTAACAATTATAGTCAGATGGGGCAAGACAACCGCAGCCATCATGGGGTGAGAAAGTAAAGAAACTACTGGCCTATGGGGAGCATTCAAGCTGCACTGGAACAAATTTGATGATAGAATCTGTTAGAGCATTTACTTCCAATCATTTTAATGTTTGTTGCTATCCTGTACTGCGAAAATTGAATTTTTTGGCAAATATAAAAAAAAATTTGGCATGTCACCACATGTTGTAACATGTAACAGTGTGGTTGACTGACTTGACTTGCACAGCTAAGCACTCCAGCTCACACAATACACATGTTAAGTTGTTAACAGCATGACTGTTAAGTGATGTGCAGCTGTCTTGCTTCAAGTTGCTTGTGGTGGTTACTTATGATCTGCATGGTGCTTCCCTCTCACATGACTTGCGCCTGTCTGCTGCTAAAACAACTTACTATGAATTGACGAGCATAGCAATTCTCTTTGGACATCTTATATCTTTACAGACTGCAGAGCTATGTCTCTATGCATATGATAATTGGTAAATGGTAATTGTGATGGACAAACTTAATTCATATATTGTTCATATAATGTAATAATTCATATAATAATGTAATATAATGTTGGAAATAAAGTAATCAAATAACAATATTTACTCAATAAGTGTATATATGTATATAAATCTGAAATAGGGGCAACGGGAGTTGTGTGAATAACTCTTTTACAAAAACAGGTATTACAAAAAAAATAATAAAGCCCAAAAAAACAATAAAACCCCTAAAACCCAATTTTACCCAAAAAAAACAGGTGGGTTGGGTTTTTTAAAAAACCCTGGGTTTTTCCCATCCCTGGCGCAACCCGATTGACAAATGTTGAAATGTACGAAATGTACATGGCAATGCTATCCCAATAAATTTGGCCTGCCAGCCCCCTTTTAAGTTAACTACACACCGAAAACATGATCAAATAAGACCTATCCTATCATTTCGTTTTCCAACAGCACAGGACACAGTCATTCAGATTACAGGCGCAGTTGCGCTAGTGTGGCTTCAGTTCAGATTCCCTGAACTATTCACAGTTCAGAAAAAGTATCTTTTGACGACTGCATTCAGAGCTTCCTGTCAATTTTTCTTTGGAAAAATAGAACGAACCGCCCTCCTGCAAGGATCAATTCATCACCTCGTTACTGTTAATTGCACAAATTATGCTCACTCAAAATGTTTTAATCTTTTCTTCAGTGAATGACATTAAATTTCTATCACATTTATTTCGATAAATGATAACGTGAATTAAACCGCTTGAAGTTATTTTTCTTGGGTAATTTTGAGCTTAAGATTGACTGGAGCTCCCGCCACTTAGAAATTACTTATTCGAAGTACTGTTTGTTTATCAGCAGTAGTCAAATGTTGAGAAGTAATTGCCATACGAGCACAAGCGACAATTAAAGGTAAAATTTGCAATATATTATTTTATTTTGCAGCCGATTGCAACTTAAATTTTCAACTTTTAAGCCTCGATCAACAACAGACAAGCAGTAAATTAAGATATGAATCAGATTTTAAGCCCTGATGTCACTGTTCTCACGAGTATTTCAAAATCATTCCCTCCGAAGAAAAATTGCATCCCTTCTGAACCAAAAATAACTCTTACCTTCCGGCAATGTTGAACCTAATGTTCCTTCTATGACTACCAAGGTCTGGTGGGATGTTCTTTACCCCTCTGCAAAAACGGACCGAGAATTTTTAATCTATCGATTAAAAAATTTTTTTCAATAAGTTTAACATCCTATATATACAAAACATATTTTGATGCACGCTCTGTATATTCACATATTTTTCAGAGTGTGATATTTTCAGTTAACACTTGGTTATGACCCACCTTTTCAGACAGCTCGCAAAAACTTACTAAGCCTATGTCCCTAGTGATGCCTAGAGTATTCTAATGGGCTGCCCTTCATTTGAGCGCACGCCTACAACCCTTCTAATTGGCGGTTCTGAAATAAGCCTTCTTCTGATTGGCTCTAAGGACACTGTGACAAGAACGTGGCTTACTCCAACTTCTCTGAGTCCATCTTTAGATTTTTTCCTGAAATTCGTTGCTATGGTTACCCTCTAGCCCTTCGAGTTCAAATGCCTGCCATCTGTCACTGTCAACCACTGTGCCTGTTCTCTGAATGCACCATTGGGGCTAACGCTTTTTGTTTCGAGGGTAGATGATTAACTTCCATCCTATGTGGTCCGGCCCATGCCTCTCGAGAAATTGCTCACACTGACTTTATACAAAATTCTTGCTGATATCAGCAGCACACCACTCCAACATGCAACCGTTGGTCATTTATTTTCCCCCCTTTGGCAGTTCGTCTGAGGCCTCACTCAAAACACAACACACACAAGCACAACACTTAACACAATTACGCACACAATATCACTCAAAAACACACAAACGCTGAAGCACCCCTCCAGCGCTTTTGGAATACGCAAATTTTTTATGCGTGCTCACATTTCAATGAACAAATCTCAAAAGTAAGCACCAAAATAATTTAGAGAAACCAAACACAATTTTAGTCATAAGCAAAATCCAATAAAAAAATATACTGAAGCAAAATATTCCGTAAATTTAAAAATAAATTCATACAATTAAAATTTTTCCTAACATATCCTAACAGGAACACGAAAATTTAAAATTTGAACGACTCAAAAAATAACTCATCTGCAAGCAGAATGTTATTCATGTGAAATGTTTTTAAATGTGTTCCTATAGTGATTCTTGGCAACAAAATTATGAAAATCATTAACACATCAATCAATATTGACTGGAAAATTAAACTAAAAATCAGATAAAACATCCATTGTTGCACATTTTTAGAATCTGAATGTGTAGTATTTAAGGAGTGTCATTTTGAGAGTACTAATTTTTATAAAACTTTAGAAACAATCAACTTTGTAGGTTTTGCTTGGGTTTAAATTTTTTTCATAAATATTTGTTTAGAAAATTTGGTTTATAAATTTTGTATGAACAAGTGAAGTGCAGTTCAGTAACATTTTATACTTGATGAAATTATACTCCCATCAGTCTTCTTAGATATTAAACCATGCTTAAAAGTGACAAGTTTTCACATTAGGAATTAGCTGTTAAGGTGTCTTTGAAAAAATATGGTAGTAAAGTACAAATGAGGCCCTAGAATCATACAGTACCAAGCGCCAAATACACCTAGCAAAAATGAAGTCTGTGCACGCTGTCATCTTCAAATTTTTCTTTATCTAGAGAGTTAGTCGTAGGTACAGGAAGATAGCTAAAAATTATTGAATACCTCTATTAGTTGCTGAGATCCAATGATTTAAGTTGCCAATCTCTGATGCTGTTTGTGATGTGTTTAAGGACACTGTTGGGTTAAAAAAATCCATTATTTACCGATGGATTTCTCTGAAATTTTTACAGTAGGTGTGAAATGATGCAAAGATCATTTGTTGTATCGACGAAATTTTTGTATCTGCACTGGATTTTTTTTTTATTTTCAAAAATATGATAAAATAGGTTTTTTTAAATCTTCTACAATTTTGAAGTTACAGAACCAGTATTTCATTTTTAGATTGCTTATATGTCTATATAACCATACGCAATTAGAAATTTTGATAACTTCTTTTTGTGGATTTTGAGGATTGAAAAAAAATTACCTTTTTTTCTTTTTTTTTCATGTCGTGTAATTTTCAAAATAATCAATATATCAAAAATATTCCGTATTGATACACCTTGCTAAGCCCTATCGAATGGTATATTAATCATTCTTGTAGCTCTAAAATTGTGGAAGAAGATACATTTGAGAAACCAATTATCAAGTTTCCATAAAAACGTGTTTTTCACAAAAAAATTTTCTTATCTTGTGAACTAAGAGGTTTTTTTCAATGAACTCTTGAGCTTTTGTAGTGCTTTTCAAGCCCTTTCGATTGATATAATTTACATTGCTGTAGCTCTGGAACTCGGGGAAAAAATATATATCAGAAGACAATACGTGTAATTCTTCAAAACAGCCACTTTTTCTATTTTTTTATTCAATTTTTTTTTCAACCAAAATGCATTTTTTTTTTTTTCTCAAGTCAACTCCTCTGTTTTGTAGCTTTTTTCAAGCCCTTTGGATTGGTGTGCTTGCCATAGCATAGCTATGATACTGCAGCTGTCATTGTGCTATGAATGAAAGCTTTGGTATCATAGATACGGTAGAACAGCTAAATTCTGAAATTGTCAAAAGTTATAAAAAATATTTACTCAGCGTTAGAATGTTTCGTTTGAATAATTAAAGCACTTTGAGTAGCCCATGAACGAACTATATTGCCATTGCCGCAGAGAAACGCGCTCAATTGACCCCCAATAATGAGGGTGGGGAGGGTTCAAGGTTAGGCCACCCCCATCGCTTTCCCCCTCTGGTGGGCGTACCATTCGGAGTAGACGTAAGCAGAAAGTACTAATGGAAGCGCAAGAAAATCCTCAATAAGATGCTTATAAAAAAGAAAATCAACACTTATCCCAATTTTTACCCAGATGGCCTCCTTAACTCTTCAATTCAACAAATAAATGTTTGATCATGGCATTTGCTATTACTTGGACACTTCTATTTTTATCATTTACCACTGCATAATTCTCACAATTACCAAATATTCTGTTCTCACGAGTATCAAAGATTCTGTTCTCACGAGTATCAAAGATTCTGTTCTCACGAGTCTCAAAGATTCTGTTCTCACGAGTCTCAAAGATTCTGTTCTCACGAGTCTCAAAGATTCTGTTCTCACGAGTATCAAAGATTCTGTTCTCACGAGTATCAAAGATTCTGTTCTCACGAGTATCAAAGATTCTGTTCTCACGAGTATCAAAGATTCGTTCTCATGAGTATCAAAGATTCTGTTCTCACGAGTCTCAAAGATTCTGTTCTCACGAGTATCAAAGATTCTGTTCTCACGAGTATCAAAGATTCTGTTCTCACGAGTATCAAAGATTCTGTTCTCACGAGTATCAAAGATTCTGTTCTCACGAGTATCAAAGATTCTGTTCTCACGAGTATCAAAGATTCTGTTCTCACGAGTCTCAAAGATTCTGTTCTCACGAGTCTCAAAGATTCTGTTCTCACGAGTCTCAAAGATTCTGTTCTCACGAGTCTCAAAGATTCTGTTCTCACGAGTCTCAAAGATTCTGTTCTCACGAGTATCAAAGATTCTGTTCTCACGAGTCTCAAAGATTCTGTTCTCACGAGTATCAAAGATTCTGTTCTCACGAGTATCAAAGATTCTGTTCTCACGAGTATCAAAGATTCTGTGCTCGCGAGTATCAAAGATTCTGTTCTCACGAGTATCAAAGATTCTGTTCTCACGAGTATCAAAGATTCTGTTCTCACGAGTATCAAAGATTCTGTTCTCACGAGTATCAAAGATTCTGTTCTCACGAGTATCAAAGATTCTGTTCTCACGAGTATCAAAGATTCTGTTCTCACGAGTATCAAAGATTCTGTTCTCACGAGTATCAAAGATTCTGTTCTCACGAGTATCAAAGATTCTGTTCTCACGAGTATCAAAGATTCTGTTCTCACGAGTCTCAAAGATTCTGTTCTCACGAGTATCAAAAATTCTGTTCTCACGAGTATCAAAGATTCTGTTCTCACGAGTATCAAAGATTCTGTTCTCACGAGTATCAAAGATTCTGTTCTCACGAGTATCAAAGATTCGTTCTCACGAGTATCAAAGATTCTGTTCTCACGAGTCTCAAAGATTCTGTTCTCACGAGTCTCAAAGATTCTGTTCTCACGAGTCTCAAAGATTCTGTTCTCACGAGTCTCAAAGATTCTGTTCTCACGAGTATCAAAGATTCTGTTCTCACGAGTATCAAAGATTCTGTTCTCACGAGTATCAAAGATTCTGTTCTCACGAGTATCAAAGATTCTGTTCTCACGAGTATCAAAGATTCTGTTCTCACGAGTATCAAAGATTCTGTTCTCACGAGTATCAAAGATTCTGTTCTCACGAGTATCAAAGATTCTGTTCTCACGAGTATCAAAGATTCTGTTCTCACGAGTATCAAAGATTCTGTTCTCACGAGTATCAAAGATTCTGTTCTCACGAGTATCAAAGATTCTGTTCTCACGAGTATCAAAGATTCTGTTCTCACGAGTATCAATGATTCTGTTCTCACGAGTATCAAAGATTCTGTTCTCACGAGTATCAAAGATTCTGTTCTCACGAGTATCAAAGATTCTGTTCTCACGAGTATCAAAGATTCTGTTCTCACGAGTATCAAAGATTCTGTTCTCACGAGTATCAAAGATTCTGTTCTCACGAGTATCAAAGATTCTGTTCTCACGAGTATCAAAGATTCTGTTCTCACGAGTATCAAAGATTCTGTTCTCACGAGTATCAAAGATTCTGTTCTCACGAGTATCAAAGATTCTGTTCTCACGAGTATCAAAGATTCTGTTCTCACGAGTATCAAAGATTCTGTTCTCACGAGTATCAAAGATTCTGTTCTCACGAGTATCAAAGATTCTGTTCTCACGAGTATCAAAGATTCTGTTCTCACGAGTATCAAAGATTCTGTTCTCACGAGTATCAAAGATTCTGTTCTCACGAGTATCAAAGATTCTGTTCTCACGAGTATCAAAGATTCTGTTCTCACGAGTATCAAAGATTCTGTTCTCACGAGTATCAAAGATTCTGTTCTCACGAGTATCAAAGATTCTGTTCTCACGAGTATCTAAGATTCTGTTCTCACGAGTATCTAAGATTCTGTTCTCACGAGTATCTAAGATTCTGTTCTCACGAGTATCTAAGATTCTGTTCTCACGAGTATCTAAGATTCTGTTCTCACGAGGATCTAAGATTCTGTTCTCACGAGGATCTAAGATTCTGTTCTCACGAGGATCTAAGATTCTGTTCTCACGAGGATCTAAGATTCTGTTCTCACGAGGATCTAAGATTCTGTTCTCACGAGGATCTAAGATTCTGTTCTCACGAGGATCAAAGATTCTGTTCTCACGAGGATCAAAGATTCTGTTCTCACGAGGATCAAAGATTCTGTTCTCACGAGGATCAAAGATTCTGTTCTCACGAGGATCAAAGATTCTGTTCTCACGAGGATCAAAGATTCTGTTCTCACGAGGATCAAAGATTCTGTTCTCACGAGGATCAAAGATTCTGTTCTCACGAGGATCAAAGATTCTGTTCTCACGAGGATCAAAGATTCTGTTCTCACGAGGATCAAAGATTCTGTTCTCACGAGGATCAAAGATTCTGTTCTCACGAGGATCAAAGATTCTGTTCTCACGAGGATCAAAGATTCTGTTCTCACGAGGATCAAAGATTCTGTGCTCGTGAGTCTCGAAGGCTCTGTGCTCGTGAGTCTCGAAGGCTCTGTGCTCGTGAGTCTCGAAGGCTCTGTGCTCGTGAGTCTCGAAGGCTCTGTGCTCGTGAGTCTCGAAGGCTCTGTGCTCGTGAGTCTCGAAGGCTGTGTGCTCGTGAGTCTCGAAGGCTGTGTGCTCGTGAGTCTCGAAGGCTGTGTGCTCGCGAGTCTCGAAGGCTGTGTGCTCGCGAGTCTCGAAGGCTCTGTGCTCGCGAGTCTCGAAGGCTCTGTGCTCGCGAGTCTCCGAAGGGCTCTGTGCTCGCGAGTCTCGAAGGCTCTGTGCTCGCGAGTCTCGAAGGCTCTGTGCTCGCGAGTCTCGAAGGCTCTGTGCTCGCGAGTCTCGAAGGCTCTGTGCTCGCGAGTCTCGAAGGCTCTGTGCTCGCGAGTCTCGAAGGCTCTGTGCTCGCGAGTCTCGAAGGCTCTGTGCTCGCGAGTCTCGAAGGCTCTGTGCTCGCGAGTCTCGAAGGCTCTGTGCTCGCGAGTCTCGAAGGCTCTGTGCTCGCGAGTCTCGAAGGCTCTGTGCTCGCGAGTCTCGAAGGCTCTGTGCTCGCGAGTCTCGAAGGCTCTGTGCTCGCGAGTCTCGAAGGCTCTGTGCTCGCGAGTCTCGAAGGCTCTGTGGCTCGCGAGTCTCGAAGGCTCTGTGCTCGCGAGTCTCGAAGGCTCTGTGCTCGCGAGTCTCGAAGGCTCTGTGCTCGCGAGTCTCGAAGGCTCTGTGCTCGCGAGTCTCGAAGGCTCTGTGCTCGCGAGTCTCGAAGGCTCTGTGCTCGCGAGTCTCGAAGGCTCTGTGCTCGCGAGTCTCGAAGGCTCTGTGCTCGCGAGTCTCGAAGGCTCTGTGCTCGCGAGTCCTCGAAGGCTCTGTGCTCGCGAGTCTCGAAGGCTCTGTGCTCGCGAGTCTCGAAGGCTCTGTGCTCGCGAGTCTCGAAGGCTCTGTGCTCGCGAGTCTCGAAGGCTCTGTGCTCGCGAGTCTCGAAGGCTCTGTGCTCGCGAGTCTCGAAGGCTCTGTGCTCGCGAGTCTCGAAGGCTCTGTGCTCGCGAGTCTCGAAGGCTCTGTGCTCGCGAGTCTCGAAGGCTCTGTGCTCGCGAGTCTCGAAGGCTCTGTGCTCGCGAGTCCTCGAAGGCTCTGTGCTCGCGAGTCTCGAAGGCTCTGTGCTCGCGAGTCTCGAAGGCTCTGTGCTCGCGAGTCTCGAAGGCTCTGTGCTCGCGAGTCTCGAAGGCTCTGTGCTCGCGAGTCTCGAAGGCTCTGTGCTCGCGAGTCTCGAAGGCTCTGTGCTCGCGAGTCTCGAAGGCTCTGTGCTCGCGAGTCTCGAAGGCTCTGTGCTCGCGAGTCTCGAAGGCTCTGTGCTCGCGAGTCTCGAAGGCTCTGTGCTCGCGAGTCTCGAAGGCTCTGTGCTCGCGAGTCTCGAAGGCTCTGTGCTCGCGAGTCTCGAAGGCTCTGTGCTCGCGAGTCTCGAAGGCTCTGTGCTCGCGAGTCTCGAAGGCTCTGTGCTCGCGAGTCTCGAAGGCTCTGTGCTCGCGAGTCTCGAAGGCTCTGTGCTCGCGAGTCTCGAAGGCTCTGTGCTCGCGAGTCTCGAAGGCTCTGTGCTCGCGAGTCTCGAAGGCTCTGTGCTCGCGAGTCTCGAAGGCTCTGTGCTCGCGAGTCTCGAAGGCTCTGTGCTCGCGAGTCTCGAAGGCTCTGTGCTCGCGAGTCTCGAAGGCTCTGTGCTCGCGAGTCTCGAAGGCTCTGTGCTCGCGAGTCTCGAAGGCTCTGTGCTCGCGAGTCTCGAAGGCTCTGTGCTCGCGAGTCTCGAAGGCTCTGTGCTCGCGAGTCTCGAAGGCTCTGTGCTCGCGAGTCTCGAAGGCTCTGTGCTCGCGAGTCTCGAAGGCTCTGTGCTCGCGAGTCTCGAAGGCTCTGTGCTCGCGAGTCTCGAAGGCTCTGTGCTCGCGAGTCTCGAAGGCTCTGTGCTCGCGAGTCTCGAAGGCTCTGTGCTCGCGAGTCTCGAAGGCTCTGTGCTCGCGAGTCTCGAAGGCTCTGTGCTCGCGAGTCTCGAAGGCTCTGTGCTCGCGAGTCTCGAAGGCTCTGTGCTCGCGAGTCTCGAAGGCTCTGTGCTCGCGAGTCTCGAAGGCTCTGTGCTCGCGAGTCTCGAAGGCTCTGTGCTCGCGAGTCTCGAAGGCTCTGTGCTCGCGAGTCTCGAAGGCTCTGTGCTCGCGAGTCTCGAAGGCTCTGTGCTCGCGAGTCTCGAAGGCTCTGTGCTCGCGAGTCTCGAAGGCTCTGTGCTCGCGAGTCTCGAAGGCTCTGTGCTCGCGAGTCTCGAAGGCTCTGTGCTCGCGAGTCTCGAAGGCTCTGTGCTCGCGAGTCTCGAAGGCTCTGTGCTCGCGAGTCTCGAAGGCTCTGTGCTCGCGAGTCTCGAAGGCTCTGTGCTCGCGAGTCTCGAAGGCTCTGTGCTCGCGAGTCTCGAAGGCTCTGTGCTCGCGAGTCTCGAAGGCTCTGTGCTCGCGAGTCTCGAAGGCTCTGTGCTCGCGAGTCCTCGAAGGCTCTGTGCTCGCGAGTCTCGAAGGCTCTGTGCTCGCGAGTCTCGAAGGCTCTGTGCTCGCGAGTCTCGAAGGCTCTGTGCTCGCGAGTCTCGAAGGCTCTGTGCTCGCGAGTCTCGAAGGCTCTGTGCTCGCGAGTCTCGAAGGCTCTGTGCTCGCGAGTCTCGAAGGCTCTGTGCTCGCGAGTCTCGAAGGCCTCTGTGCTCGCGAGTCTCGAAGGCTCTGTGCTCGCGAGTCTCGAAGGCTCTGTGCTCGCGAGTCTCGAAGGCTCTGTGCTCGCGAGTCTCGAAGGCTCTGTGCTCGCGAGTCTCGAAGGCTCTGTGCTCGCGAGTCTCGAAGGCTCTGTGCTCGCGAGTCTCGAAGGCTCTGTGCTCGCGAGTCTCGAAGGCTCTGTGCTCGCGAGTCTCGAAGGCTCTGTGCTCGCGAGTCTCGAAGGCTCTGTGCTCGCGAGTCTCGAAGGCTCTGTGCTCGCGAGTCTCGAAGGCTCTGTGCTCGCGAGTCTCGAAGGCTCTGTGCTCGCGAGTCTCGAAGGCTCTGTGCCTCGCGAGTCTCGAAGGCTCTGTGCTCGCGAGTCTCGAAGGCTCTGTGCTCGCGAGTCTCGAAGGCTCTGTGCTCGCGAGTCTCGAAGGCTCTGTGCTCGCGAGTCTCGAAGGCTCTGTGCTCGCGAGTCTCGAAGGCTCTGTGCTCGCGAGTCTCGAAGGCCTCTGTGCTCGCGAGTCTCGAAGGCTCTGTGCTCGCGAGTCTCGAAGGCTCTGTGCTCGCGAGTCTCGAAGGCTCTGTGCTCGCGAGTCTCGAAGGCTCTGTGCTCGCGAGTCTCGAAGGCTCTGTGCTCGCGAGTCTCGAAGGCTCTGTGCTCGCGAGTCTCGAAGGCTCTGTGCTCGCGAGTCTCGAAGGCTCTGTGCTCGCGAGTCTCGAAGGCTCTGTGCTCGCGAGTCTCGAAGGCTCTGTGCTCGCCAGTCTCGAAGGCTCTGTGCCTCGCCAGTCTCGAAGGCTCTGTGCTCGCCAGTCTCGAAGGCCTCTGTGCTCGCCAGTCTCGAAGGCTCTGTGCTCGCCAGTCTCGAAGGCTCTGTGCTCGCCAGTCTCGAAGGCTCTGTGCTCGCCAGTCTCGAAGGCTCTGTGCTCGCCAGTCTCGAAGGGCTCTGTGCTCGCCAGTCTCGAAGGCTCTGTGCTCGCCAGTCTCGAAGGCTCTGTGCTCGCCAGTCTCGAAGGCTCTGTGCTTCGCCAGTCTCGAT